>OY284489.1:30998524-31598524 GCA_958336395.1 Ctenicera cuprea | reverse complement strand
AGCAAGCAGCTACTATAATAAATAACTTGCCTATACTGTTGTGTATTATTTGCCGGTTTGATGATTTTCCTAACTTTCGTAATTTGACATCGACATACTTGGAGCTTACCTTTTACTTGCAATTTAAAGTTAGGTGGCGCTCACCCTTACAACTTCCGGTTTTTTTCGAATCAACCCACCCCGTCTTCACTGAAGCTGGTCGGGGCCTCCAAGTTTGTCGTAGCCAAACCGAATCTAGTTAGCATTTGGTACGTTACAGCTCGCATTACGTTGCAAGTAAGTTTGGCACCCAACGTTCAGGGCCTTTCATTTATTCAGAATTTTATACTTCTACACTGGACTTAAAATTTCATTTATACATTTCAGAACTTTTTTTTTGAACCAGTGTTAGAAATTTGTGCAACGAATTGGGATTTGTAAGTTTTTTTTGTGTGGATTTATGCTGCATGTTAGTTAATAAGTTTATTATCGTCATATATTTTCCTGCATTTAATTGTTTATATATTATATTTTGTGTGTTAGGTAGGCTGTATATTTACGCATTTATTCACTTATTTAGTACATTCGGGTTTATGTTATTTGCTGTCTTATCATTTGTAAAATTCTTTAAAATTATTTGCATTCATATTATATTGATAGAACAGTCGTGTCTTTTGCATGCGAAGGGTTGCATGGAAATTAAAAATTTTAAATTTGAAATTTATTCCAAATTTCAACAAAAAAAATATTTATTGTTGTGTTTGTTAAAATTTTGGTTTGAGATTTGCTCACCTTGGCTTTGTTTATTACCTGTAACTTATTATTCGGTAATTTTTTGTTTGGGGGATTCCTTTTCTTGAAATTTTTCTTGTTTTGTTTCTCTGGCGATTGTTGTCATCATGGACGTAGATAGACTTAGGATTGATGAATTGAATTTTGAATTACACGTTCGGGGAGTTGCTTTAGAGGGGAATGTAGAACACAAACGCAAGCTATTACGAGCTCGGTTGCGAATCGAAAAGTCCATGGCTACTAGTTTTGCAGCGGTTGAGATAGAACCTAGTGAACACTTACCGGTCTGTGAAGATAAACTTAACGAAATTGAAAGCGAACTTAGGGACGTTATTGCGCCTATACCTGTGAATACTTATAAACGTTTGCATACCCGGTTATTACACGTTCATGGCCGCTTAGATCTTATTGAAGCTAGCGATACTTTTGTTGAAGCAAAGTCTCTTGCGGTTACTCGTTGTCTTGAACTTTTTGAGGACCTACAATCGAAAGTAGATTCTAACGTTCTGCCTGATGTTGCCCCTGATGTAGGAAATTTGTTAGGAAACCCTGTTGAGGAAAATTTCGACCCTTATGCGCCTGCGATTTTTAATAACGATAATTTAAATCAACAACCTTCATCTTCTATGCGTAACGTTACGACCGATCATGTGCCACTGGCTCGGGTTCAAATTAATTCACCGGTTCCTAATTTTTCAATGCAACAAAGACCTAGTGTACCTTATCTTTGTAGGCCATCTCTGTTAAATAGTACCTTACTTCCTCGTACTGCTACGATTTCTAGCGTTAACACCTTAGCTATTAATAAATGGAGAATTCAGTTTAATGGCGATTCAGGATTATCAAGTTTCTTAGAACGTATTGAAGAACTTCGTATAGCTCGGGGGGTTAGTAAAGAACAATTATTTACTGCCGCTGTTGAACTTTTTACCGACAATGCCCTTATTTGGTATCGCTCAATTAGAGATACGGTCAGCAATTGGGACGATCTTGTTCAGGCCTTGCGCACTGCTTTCTTACCTGCCGATTATGAGTCAGCTTTATGGGAAGAGATACGTAACCGTACTCAAGGTGCTCTTGAACCAGTCACTATTTATATTGCCGTCATGGAAGCCTTGTTCCGACGTTTACCTAATCCACCTTCGGAATCTACTCGTGTGACTTTTATCCGTCGTAACTTGCTCCCTCACTTGTATTCTCAATTAGCTGTTGAGGTAATTTCAACTATCTCGGGGCTAACTGCTCTCTGTAAACTTTTAGAGGACGCTCACAAGCATGCTGCGAAATATAGAAGTCCACCTTCCGTGAATCAAGGTGTTATGGAACCTGACTTAGCTTATCGTAAACCACGTCATTTAGCTCATTTAGCTGTTGTTGATAACCCTACTTCGGATTTTGGTGCCACTGCTTCTGTTGGTAGTAATCCTATCCCGGTAACGGCTATTAATTGCTGGAATTGTGGAGAGGCTAATCACCGATCATCTACGTGCCCTTCTCCAAGGTCAATGCACTGCTACCGCTGCGGTAAACCTAATGTCACCGTGCGAACTTGTCCTACGTGTGCGGGAAACGCCAATCAGCGTCGTTAAGCGGCCAATTAGCGCGCTGTTCTCTTAAGGCCAACCCTTCTTGTCAGAATAATGAACTTCCGCCTTCTACAAAAGCCATCTTGGATTTTATTTTAAACAGTTCCGGTACCGACGAACGTCCTTATCTTCAAGTTAATATTTTCGGAAATTCCTTTTTGGGTCTTCTCGATTCCGGAGCCTCGCGAACCATCATCGGTAGAGATGGTTGGGCTAAATTGAAAAACACTTGTACTCTCGACACCAAACAAATTCAATCGTGTGTAGTTGCTAATGGTACGGAGTGTCAATCGTTAGGAACTATTTCCGTCCCTATTTCATTACGAAATCGTGTGTGTATTATGGACCTTTTGGTCGTCCCTTCTATTCCGCATGTGCTTATTTTGGGTACTGATTTTTGGCGACGTATGGAAATTATACCAGACCTTCGTCGTGGCGAATGGACATTTTCTAAAACCCCTGTCACTACTGACGTCTGTGCCATTCAATCAGCTGAACATCTGTCTTCCGGTCAACGTTCTGAACTTAATGCTTTTATCGAGACCACTTTTACCTCCATGGGTACTACACTCGGTCGCACTCATCTAGTGGAGCACGAGATTAAAACCGATCATCCTCCTATTAAGCAGCGATATTATCCGATATCTCCTACGCTACAAAAATTCGTTGACCAAGAATTAGATAAGATGATGTCCGAGGATATTGTTGAACCGTCTTCCTCTGCGTGGGCTTCACCAATCGTCATGATCAAAAAAAAAGATTCCACCTACAGATTTTGCGTAGATTATCGCCGTTTGAATAAAGTTAGTCAGCCTGATGCATACCCTTTACCTTTCGTCAGTTCCACCTTAGATAAACTTAGGGATGCTCGCTTTTTAACCACATTGGACATAAAATCCGCGTATTGGCAAATTCCCGTGGCAGAATCTTCTCGCCCACTTACTGCTTTTACCGTACCGAACCGCGGTTTGTACCAATTTAAGCGAATGCCTTTCGGACTTCATAACGCACCTGCCACTTGGCAGAGGTTAATCGACCGTGTCATAGGAATAGATCTCGAACCCTATGTTTTCACTTACCTTGACGATGTAATTATATGCACCAACACTTTCGACCGCCATCTTGTCGTTTTGAAGGAAGTTATATGTCGCCTTGTTAATGCGGGACTTACTCTGAATCGAGAAAAATGTTGTTTTTGCAAACCTGAACTTTGTTATCTCGGTTATATCGTTAACCATAACGGACTTTTAGTGGATCCTAATAAAGTTGAGGCTATTCTAAAGATCCCTACTCCGACTTCTGTTTCTGAGGTTCGTCGCGTATTAGGAATGGCATCCTGGTATAGGAGGTTTGTTCCTAATTTTTCCACTGTTGTAGCGCCCTTGACCTCATTGTTAAGGAAAAATAAGAAATTTCTTTGGGATGAGAATTGTAATCAGGCCTTATGTACGATTAAACAACACTTAGTTTCTGCCCCTATTCTGGTTTGCCCAGATTTCTCGCTGACCTTTACAATACAAACGGATGCTTCGGCATACGGGCTTGGTGCAGTTTTGACTCAGGAAACTCCTGACGGCGAAAAAGTCATTTGTTATATTAGCCGATCCTTGACTAAGAATGAGAGGAACTTTAGTACTACTGAGCGTGAGTGTCTCGGCGTTCTTTTTGCCATCGAAAAACTCCGTCCTTATATCGAGGGTTCAAAATTTACGGTTGTCACCGACCACTATAGCTTGAAATGGTTAAATGATATCAAAGACCCTGTAGGTCGCATTGCTCGTTGGGCCGTACGTTTACAACAGTACGACTTTAATATTGTACACCGCAAAGGTAAAGACCACGTGGTTCCTGACGCTTTATCACGTGCCGTTCCCGTCGTTGACGTTATTGACGTCCCTCCTCCTGTCGCGTTTCAAGATCCTTGGTATCTACGTATGATACAACGTGTGAATGAGAATCCTCGTCGTTTTCCCTTGTGGCGTGTTACCGATAATCGTCTATTTAAGTATGTTTCCGTTCCGTATCCCGATCTCGCTGATGATGCCGATTCTTGGAAAGTTGTCGCTCCTAAGGAACAACGTAAAGATGTAATAAACCGTTTTCATGATAATCCTACCGCTGGGCACTGTGGTGTCAATAAAACCTTTAATCGCGTCGCTCAACAATTTTATTGGCCGAAAATGCGGAAAGATATTGCTAATTATGTCCGTCACTGTGAAGTTTGCTCCCGTATTAAACCAGAACAACAAGCTCCTAGAGGACTTATGGGTGGTCACTCTCAGATTTCAAAACCCTGGGAAGTTGTCTGTACCGATATCGTAGGTCCCTTGCCTCGATCTTCGCGTGGGTATAGGTATATACTTGTGGTTGCGGACTGTTTCAGTAAATTCCCTCTTTTCTTTCCTTTACGCTCCGCTACCGCGTCTGCTGTCACTAAGAATATTGAAGAGAACGTGTTTCTGTTATTTGGTGCCCCAAAACGGATTATTTGTGATAATGGCGTACAGTTCCGAAGTAGAGAATTTCAGAATATGATTAACCATTACGGCTCTAAAATTTCGTTTACCGCTTACTATCATCCGCAGGCTAATCCTACGGAAAGGATTGATCGTGTCCTGAAAACTATGTTATCGGCCTACGTTCACGATAATCAGCGTCAATGGGATAAATTTCTTCCGCATGTAGCTTGTGCTATTCGCACTTCCAAACATGAGGTCACTGGTCTCACTCCGTATTTTATTAATTTCGGTAGAGAAATCTCCTTTAACGATTTCCAGCCTAATCCTGCTGATCCTGTTGATCAAGAGTTACAATTCGACCGTGATGAAGACTTAGATCTCCGTTCTAATGCCCTTAAAAAGGTTTATGTTGATGTTAGAAAACGTCTTGATAAGGCTTATCAAGCCTCGAAACCTCGTTATGATCTTCGTCGCCGTCCAGAAGAGTTCCTTCTTGGACAACGTGTTCTCCGGAAAAATTATATCTTGTCCGATGCTGCCAGGCATTTTACTGCGAAACTTGCCCCTAAATTTATTGGACCTTTTATTGTCCATCATAGAGTTAAGTAAAAGAAATGTTCAATAATCAAAATTTGTTGTTATTTCTATACTATTTTGATGTTTGCACAAAATATTATCTCAACATTTTGATTATTTTACTCATCGGCAAAATATTATTTGAATTATAATGTGAACTTACATTTTGAACGTGGTGCCACATCTTGTGTTTTAAATAAAACCATCACACCAACAATTCTACAAATGATGCGTATGCAGGACATTATGTTTTACTATTTAAAATGTACAACAAATATTTCTACGTTACAGAAATGTATTAGAAGGATTAAAGAGGAATCATTTATATATTTATTACAATCAGCTCTCGTATTCCATAACAATGTTATATAAAAGGTTGATTCTTTCAAATAAGGAAAAATCCCTCCAATGTGCCTTGTCTTAAAATTTTCATAGGTAGCTATATAATTCAAATAGCTATTTGTAGTATTTTATAATAAGTAAATAAATAGTACTATTAAAATAATTTTGTTGAATAAAACTCTCGTTAATATTTCATTAAAGCATCCGAACCAATTTCATGAATGCGGCGGTTTTTAAAAGGTACATTTTTGTAAGCAGCTTTCTTGTGTTGGACAAAACTGTTCATATTAATATATTAAATAAATATCGCACTGTATATATTATTTTAACTAACAACAGATTGCCTAATATAGACAATTATATTCTTGAATAATATGTGAATTGCATTTTTATTCCTCTTACATTTTTCGTGGTATAATTCAAATAAGTGTGTAATCAATGTAAAAAAAATTGTTGGTTACATACAAATTGGATCTTTAATATTCATATTCAATAACAATTACTAGTGGAAAATTGATATCATTAAAAGCAGACATAATTTTTTTATGTTAATAATAAAAGGTCGGTAGAATTTCCCTACTTGAGCTGTTTCTCACTACAGAGGTTTATGTTTTGAAATAAGAATTTTGTTTTTCAAATCAGTTTTTACTAGAAATTTCTTTGATAAGAATTTGGAATGATATAGTTACAAAGCTTTCAAGAGAAATAATTTATTAACTAGCGGAACCAGTGGGCTACGTTTCCCAGTTCTTTATGTTTTGTAAATAATAAATAAACCAAACAGGTAGGTAGTGTAGCGGACCATGAATTTAAGCCCTAGTTTTATCAGTTATTTAGGGAATACTTTAATTCTTTTAGGCCCCGTATTCCAAGGTACTAATGAAGTAGCCATTAATTATTCCGCAAATAAATTTATTGCAAAGTTTTAATAGCCAAATATCTGTATTGCATATTGAATTCCTATTTATTTTTCAAATACCTATTTTCAAAATATAAAGTGTAGGTAAACGCAAAACTCAGTGATAACTGATATTTTCCCGCAGAAATGAAAAAAAATGTGATTTTCCGCTTTACTTGGTTACTTATTTGACATATAAACAAACTTACAAAAAAAACGGGCGTTAATAGTATTCTAAAATGCGAGTTGGTTAGTTTAAACGCAGCGACTACTAATTGTTTGTTTTCAACTTGTTTGTAATTTTAACCAGATCTCCCAATGCGTGGGTCAACTTTGGTTTCTGACCACTTCTTGGGAAGAAGAGCTATGGCTTTTTAATTGTTAACTAGCGTAACCAGTGGTCTAGTTACCAAGCTTTTTTAGTAACTTTTTTTTTAAAACGCAATAAATAAGATGTGTCGAAACGCAAGACATTTATTGAATGCTTCCCGCAGTATTGTATATTCTCAAGTACCCAAAGTCAGCGATTGAACTGAACCTGCGTAACTACTAGGTAATCATGCAAATGTTTATTATCTTGTAATCACATCCCTATTCAGCGTGATCGACTTTAAATCATCTTTAAATAAATGTATATTATACACTAATGAACGGGTCATTGTTTTCAATTTAAATTTTCACATTTAAAACTCGTGTAACTTAAGAAATAATTGTCTGTTCTTAATTCCTTTTAATAGTGATTGTGTGTGGTAGATTCGGTTAGTCTTGCCTGAAATGTAGTTTTAAGACTGTTAATGGTAAACCAGTACCCGAAGGTGATAAAATAACTGCAGGTATTAAAATAAAATTTCGAGATATCTGCCCTCTTCACATTTCAGCTGCAATGCAATTTCTAAACCTGATTTTAATTATCTGTAATTACCTTCGCGTGCTGCATCTGTGCAAAATCTGACTTACATCTCTCTCCAGAGTCGTTTTTGATACTGATCTGCCTCGGATCGTGCCGTAAGTAAAAGTCTAGTTCGATTGAAGGGATTCGTAAGCTCAACATGTGTGTTCCCCAAGGAGTCTGTGGGAATGCTAGCTGTCAAGAGATCATGTTCTAATCATACACACAAACCGTTCACATTGAATTTTGCGTATCGTTACCGAAAACTGTAGCGGACACCTGTACAAAAAATATGCGCCTTATATTATAAACGCGTAAATATGTGGCCATTAGTAACGGGGACTCGTCACCATTAAAACTTGAGGCAGGATGAAGGAATCTAGGAGACTGCATTTAATATATAGTTAGATACATAGATAGTAAAACCCGCGAGCTGTGCCGCCCGCTTGTTTGATAACATTAAATATAATATAATTAAAGTAGGTAGTCTAGTCTAGACTAGATAGTAAGTCTAGACCCCTTCCCCGTATCTCAATATTTAGTGACGAAGCATTAAGTAACATTCTCGACACACCTTATTTATTAAGTTTACGGGTTTCGATGTTTATGTAACAGTCACGCAGGATAATCGGGACCATAAAGCTGCCGAACCGACGGAATGTATTAATTACATCATTATATATTTTTTATAAACTTGCTAGCAATTGTTTGTATATAAAAGCGTTGAGCGTAGTCTAAGGGTTCTGCTATTTTTATAAATTAATATTTAGATTAAGTGGAGTGTTGTTTCTGCTTAGCAATTCGTAGCCCGTGTATTTGTAAATCGCCAAATACTATAAACATAAACAAAATAATAAAGTAAATCTGAGTTAACTGTATTTAAAAGATCGTGTAATTGTTACAATCTATTTGTCCATTCAGCTTTAACCTGTACGTATTTCCGCATGTAATGTTAGGAATGAATTAGTACTCAGTATGTGACACTATACAAAATTGTTTGGCGAGCTAAATTGGTAAGCATTTACAGCTGAACGCACTGTCGCTTCGTAAATAAGTTGTTAACCGTTTTAAAACATTCCATCGGGGCTCGATGTGATGTTTATGAAATTTGTTTCTGTAATGACGGCATCGCTTTGAGTAGATTTTGTTAGAATAATTCAACGAAGTGACCCACATCTTGCGAGCTTGTTTCTCTGTAAAATTGTAGCGGTCAACTCGAAAGTCGTCTTTACGTACTGGCCACGTGAATATATGGATTTTCGTGGTAGTAGTTCTTCACCACTAGAAGCTGAGGAAAATGGAAGGGCTTTAGATTTAAAGATATAGATTCTTAGCTTATTTATTTTGTTAGCATGATCGCCTGAGTTTGTAATTTAATAGTTCATTATCTATTTGTCCAATTATTGTTCGTACTGAAGAAATTTCAGTAATGTTGTATAGACGTTTTGTAAGTTGTAACACATTTTTGTAAGTGCCTATTCCATTTGCTTATTGTTCTTTTTTTTATCCAAACTGTAGTGGTTCGTAACATTCCAGAACGTAGGAATATGCGCCCTATAAAATAGACGCGCAAACATGTAACTTCTAGTAGTGGGCACCCATCTCTAGTTAGTGTTGATACAGGTAAAAGAGATCCGGATTTATTATATGGATTACTCAAAATTCTATTACGAGCTAATAAGATGCTTCCATTTTCTACATTTGACGAATCCAAATAAAAACTGTAATCGAAAATTCATTGTGTACAATTTTTACCATCAAATTAAATAATTAAGCAAGCGCTTGTCAGCTACTGATAGTTTTGAAATATTAATAATTATTATTCTGTAAATAAAGACCATTAAAGTTAACTATATTGTTGAATAATCTTTCCAAATACCACTCGTGACAAGAATGTTTTTAGAAAACGATTTTTCATTACATTTAGATTTTAACGGAAACTAGTCCGTTGGCTTCTTCTCCGTCCATATTATTCTGAGCTTAGGTGCGCCCCCCTAGATTTAGTAAGAGTAGGTAGTTCCGCAGTCAGAAAGTAAAGAAATAATTAGCTCTCCCGTTACGGTTTTATTACAAATTTGAATATGGTGAAAACAAAGTTCGTCTGTAATAATACAGGATAAGACTAGGAATTTTATATTCAATTTGAAAGTTAAAAACTTTACCGCCCGCCCGTGAATTACAAGCTTTAATATGTTTGTCATATTTCCCCGACAGCCCGTTAAGCACTTTGAATTTGGAGTTCCCGAAATATTTTAAAGGAATTCCATATTTGCACTCTGCATCTGGTCATATTTCAAACTTTTATGCGTTTTAAATATTTCTAGATAATTTGTCAAATGATTTAAAAGTTATTTGAAACCGAGAACCGATTTCCCTCATCGTGATGTATTTTATTGCAACCTTGAATACTGTGAAAAGAGAGTCCGCTAGTAATAATATTAAGAAAGTTTATAATTCTGAATTTGTTTTAAATAGAGCTATCGAGTTGATGATGGCACTTTAAAACAATGCTTAGAGCTTTATTTTGGGAGACCTCAGTGTTGAGCTCTGGAACCCAAAATACGTACCGGAATTCTAAAACATAAAGCACAATACTCTTATAAACCATTTTATTTCATGTTGAACGTCCATGAGTGACTTATTGCAAATTTAGAAGTGTTATAAAAATTTCCGTTAAAATAGAAAAGGTCTGTTCACGTGTCTGAATTTACAAGTTTTCTTCGAACCTTATGGTCAACAGAACGTATTAAATTTTATTAAATCTAACCCATATTTATTGCTTATGATAATTAGACGAGAAATGAACTTCTCAACGTCTGGGGGTCGGTTTGAATAACCTAAAAAATTTTATAATGAAAGTGAACAGACCACATTGCCGCATTTGTAGTAAAATGCACTCGAATTTAAATAGCCAGAAGACTCAGTTATCGCTTACTTCAACACATCACAGCCGTCAGGTTATTGCACCTATTTAAAATTGTTTTGTACTTACTTTAAGTTCATTTGAAATTATAATAATAATAATAACTTTTAAATAGTTAAAACATAGTATACTGTTTTGACTTCGTATTATTTTTGTGCCACAAGTTGTAAAGGCGTCCAAGACATCTGGCGCACTAAACAACATAGTATGGAATAATAAATATATAAATACATAAGTCAAAAGCCGTATATATAAAGCTACGATACGCCCAATACTCACGTATGGTGCAGAAACAAGGGGTGACACGCAAACAACTAGACAGATGATAGAAACGGCCGAGATGAAAACTTTAAGGAAGATAGTGGCAAGACACGAAGAGATACAGTACGAAGCGAAGACATAAGGAACCAGTGTGACATACGAACCATAAACGAATGGATCTCAGTTAGAAGACGAGAATGGAACAATCACATTCAAAGGATGAATGAAGATCGATTAGTAAGGGTAGCAAGAGACAGATCACCCATAGGAAAACAGTCCCCTGGAAGACCAGCAAGAAAATGGAGGGAGTCAGTGGAACAGTAGGAAAGAACAGGAGAAATCCGATAATGAAGGAAGAAGAAGTAGAAGAAGATTATTTCTATGAGATTCTAATGTGAGCTGTTGAATATATAAAATCACATCTTGGTCTTGAAAACTTAAAAAAAATAGCATGCTTTTATACAAGTTGCTCAATACTCGATGCGTATTTCGATAGCAAATCCTTTTCGAACAAAGCTAGCCCAGTGCAGTCCGAATCATATCAAAATACAAAGTATTATTTTTTTAAGAGCTTATGTTTATGCGAACAACAAAATTCCAGTGGCGACCCTGCCGTTTGCAACCGTTTATTTTTAAAAGCGAAAATACTTCGCAAGGTTTGCAAAAAAGGCGTTCTGTGTGTACAGTTGTACATGCAAACAAGGTCTCTCTATAGATTAGTACAGCGTATCCTATCGAGAGACCTTGCATGCAAATATTAGTGTGTAGCTGGTATTTTATTTTTGGTTGTCTTGCAAGACATGCACATGCCCGTTTATTGTTCCGACCATGAAAATGTTAAATTGAAATTTATCTCATTTTTACGTAGTAGTTAGTCATTACGCCACGGTTAATCATACTGTAGAATGTAGGTTGCCTTTAAATAGACTTTGAATTAAATAAACATAAACATAACAAGGATCTATATAATAAATCGCCAAGGTTTTAAAATCAGAGAGTATGGTTTTAAAGATTTCTGCTGATACGCAACAAAGCAAATTGTCGTCTCTTTTAATATTTATTTTTCGTTTGCTTTAGCAAACTGTTGGGGTAAACAAAAATCAGGATTTCTTTGAGTAAGCCGCTGCAAAATTTAATAACTCGCCGGTCTCTGATCACCCACTGGAAACTGAAATAATGTAAACTGGCAAAGCAAACAAATTTATTTGAAGGTACGAGGTAAATTGATAAAACTTTTCAAGGTGCAAAATTAAATCTTTGTAGTCTTTATTTAGAGTTACAGTCGAAGGTTTAAAGCCAAATAAACATAGTTCCTATTTTAATAATCAATTATAAAACAAGAAGGAAAGCTTATTTCAAAACACCATGTTTAGACTGTGAAAGTTTTTACTGTATTCTATTCAGTTGCTTAAGAAAGATATTTTTGTTAAGATTATTTAAAGTTTGTTAGGAAAACAATTAAAATCATAATTTTGTTTCGTCGAAATTTTTGTTACTTTCATACGTGCTTACCTTACAAACGGATCGCAGCTGTTAACCGCCCCAATTGTCCTAGATGGAAGATTTTTGGCTTTTAGCAGTGATACCAGAAGTTTTTCTGTGGAAGGTTCGTAGCGCAAAGAAAACCATAGTCGACCAATATGTCCATCTGGCCAGTGTATCTCGTCTAGATCTAAGGTACTCTTATACAAAGCAGGTTCGATAACTCCTAATCCGTAACAACCTGAGAAATAAATTAAACTGTTAAAAAAGGAATAAACGTACAAATTATTTAACAAAATAAAAATATTCTAAATTGTTAAAAAATTCATCTCTAAAAATATTTTGCATGACTCTCTTGTACTTCAGTTAAGATTAATAAGCGGTTACAAATAAATTAGGTTTTAAAGTACTCACTGAATGAATGAGACCGTTGATTATGATTGCTTGGTAACAGCAACGTTTCAGTATCGTAATCGGAGTCGTCGTAAGCTTCTTGCTCGCTGAGGTCTCCAAGGGATGTACTTCGTAGAGGAGGAAGACTGAAGTGAATTTCTTTGGTCCTGACAACAATTACTTAATTACCAAACAAGTTCGTGTGTTAGTTTCATGAGCGATAATTTAACATTAAACACAAAATAGGTCACAAAATGAATACTACTATGCTAATTTGTTTGTTAGTCCTTAAAGCACTTACAGTAAAAAATATGGAACTTGATCGACCAGTGGCGGCTGGTACAGGGAGTGCAACGGGCCACTGCCCTCCTATTTGTTACGATTCCGATCTGTTTTCTATTTTTGCCGTTTTAAAATTTTGTATAATTAAAAATCAAAGAAAACAAACCTTGTTGATATTGTTAGTAGCACAAAGTTACTTTGAATTGGCCACAATAAAACAAACGTTTTCAGAACAGCTAGTAGAGCGGAGCCTTGGAGATAGTACAAAAAGTGACGTCCTAAGCGGAACGGTAAAGGAACTGCACGAGTATTGAGAGATTGGGAAATTAACAGCGCTTCAATAGAGTTTCGGCGGCTATAAATAAGTTGCCGTGTGGATTTGTTTATTATTCGCGCGGTATAGTTTGTTCCGAATTGCCACAAGAATGGCTACGGAAAATTCGGTAAACAGTTTGATCAAGTTGAACCGATAACTTCCAAGGCCAGACCTATTAATATCACAGTGTGAAACGAATAAAAAACAAATAAAAGTGTTACAAAAAAGTTTAATAAAAGGTCGTATGATTTAGCAAATTAGTTATGCGGGTGTAATATTCGTAACGCATTTTTTGGTTACGTTGTTTCATAACAATCGTCCTAGAAAGTGCCCCTGTTTCGATTTTAAGGGGAATCAACGACGTTAAGCACCTTGGCAAAAAAGTAAAAAGACACAAAGTGAGTGGAAAACATTTAAATAATTCCTCAATGCTTGCCAAAATAAATATAACTAACAGAACCCGAGCATTACGTTCCACGTTTTCTTTTTGTAATTTCTTTTAAAATAATAACAAATAAGTTGTTTTGAGCTGTAAGGCATGTACTTATTACGTGCACAGTGACGTAGCTGCGCCAAGGAATTGCATCAAGGCTCGTGATTGGAAGGGGCTTAAGCTCATAGTAAATATTTGTTGTAATAATAAAAGCAAATGTATTCAAATGAAAAAAAAATATTAAAATATTTATGAAATTAATGAGTGCACTAACCAAATTTAACATTTAACATTAGTATCATAATCTAAGACTACATATACATTATCTAATATATTTAAAAGTATCGCTTATATAATAAGCAGTTTTGTTGCGCTATTTGGTAGTAATAATGTATATTAATTAATTTCGGGAGAGGGGGGTCCAAAAAGCAAAACTCTCATAGGCGTGCCACTGAAACTACACACTGCATTTAGTATAAGGGGTTCTCGACTGTATTAAATTTTGCAGATTATTTAAAATTGCTTGACGGGGCCATGATAAAAAAGAAACAAGACAAATACGTATATTTTTCGAAGTTAATAATTTTTTGGCGGAAATTGACAGCATCTTAACACCTTAACAACAGGGTTTCTTTGGGTTTATCGAAAACTATACAGAACGAATGATTAGACTCTATTTATGCAGTTTGTCATAGTTTACTTTTTTCTGAAACTAGCCAAACCCTTTATAAAGTATAAAAGCTTAAAAAGTGTTAAAATTATCAAGAAAGTTATTACCTGTCGCTTTACTGTTCAAATTTTAATCTTAAAGAAATGTACAACTTTGCATTTCTTAAAGATACCCTAAAATCCTGTGCTCTTAAAACACGTTCAAATAGGCCACGCCCACTTTTGCATGCGGCGCGTTTGTTACATACTTTCATAAATTGCTTTCCCACGATGCCACACCAGATGATTTGCTAAAATCAGGCATTTAAAAATTAAATTGTTCCCATTGTAATTCGGTTTAGACAGGCCAAACAATTAGAAATTTTGATTTAGGTATAAAGAACACGTACGTTGTTACAACTACAAACACACACAAATCCAATTACGCTAAACACCTACTAGAACACAATCATTCAATGACGTTTACTAACACTATAAAATGTTTACACTTTTGTGATGATAAACGTAAATTAGGTATACTAGAAGCTTTTGAAATGCACAAACATTTAAAAACTGTACCGTTAATGAATGAGCAAATTGATCTCTTAAATTCTCCTTCATTGGACATTTTAATCAAGTAACCAAGTTCTATTACTATAACAACACTAACTGTTTACGTTCTAATATAACCTTTGACAGTGATATGCAAACATGCCGAAATACGTGTAAGGTTAAAATAAATAAATATTGTTGAAGTAATTAAGTATTTTATATACCTATAATCAATAAGTTGTAGTTGATCTCAATCAGGCAACTGCTTTTATAGTAAACTAGCTAATACCCGACGTACGTTGCTATGCCTCAATAAAGCGAAATCAGACAATAAACACATATTTTCGTAAATAACGCCAACGCCACCTAGCGGGTCCATTTTTTGTAAAAAAAATAACCTTCTAAAACCTCCCTCTCCCCAAAACACACTCTGTATCAAAGTTTGAGGTCTATCGGCAGAGTAGTTTCAGAGTCTATAGAGAACATACACACAAACATTCACTTTTATATATATGTATAGATAGATAGAGATAGATGGGCGTTTAAAGTCAAGATGTTTAAAAAATCGTAGCCGCCGCCATTTGAAGCTAGAAAATTTAGTAAAAAAGATTCAATTTGCCTTAAGTTCTTCTATCAATTCCTCAAATTTCCAAAACTTGATTCTAGAAAATAACCCTACCAAAAGAAGCATGTCTAACTTTCGCTTCCGGTTTCGAATTATTTTTAAAACTTAACTGGAACAACATTTAGTATCATATTGTTCATGTTGTTCATGTTGTTTATGTTGTTTATGCTGTTTATGCTGTTCAAGTTGTTACTGTAAAGGAACTGATGGTGTTCATGTTGTTACTGTTGTTTATGTTGTTTATGTTGTATATGTTGTTCATGTTGTTCATGTTGTTCATGTTGTTCATTTTGTTCATGTTGTTCATGTTGTGCATGTTGTTCATGTTGTTCACGTTGTTCACGTTGTTCATGTTGTTCATGTTGTTCATGTTGTTATGCTGTTTATGTTGTTTATGTTGTTTATGTTGTTTATGTTGTTCATGTTGTTCATGTTGTTTATGTTGTTTATGTTGTTTATGTTGTTTATGTTGTTTATGTTGTTTATGTTGTTTATGTTGTTCATGTTGTTCATGTTGTTCATGTTGTTCATGTTGTTCATGTTGTTCATGTTGTTCATGCTGTTCATGTTGTTCATGTTGTTCATGTTGTTTATGTTGGTCATGTTGTTCATGTTGTTCAAGTTGTTCATGCTGTTCATGTTGTTCATGCTGTTCATGTTGTTTATGTTGTTCAAGTTGTTCAAGCTGTACATGTTGTTTATGTTGTTTATGTTGTTCATGTTGTTCATGTTGTTCGCGTTGCTCATGTTGTTCATGTTGTTAATGTTGTGCATGATATTAATGTTATTCAAATTGTTCATGTTGTTCTTGTTGATTATGTTGTTTTTATTGCTCATGTTGTTCATGTTGTTTGTTGCTTATATTGTATATGTTGTTCATGTGGTTCATGTTGTTCATATGGTTCATATTTTTCGTGGTGCATTCGTTGTGCGTAGTTAAGAGTTTTGTGAGTTAATGAAAAATAACATTTGGAAATTTGTTGTACAAATGCAAGGAAATCAGTAAGTTTTCTTATATGTAACAATTGATTTAAAAAATTAAAAATCCACAAATATAGTAGACGATTAACCAGACAAAAATTGTAATTTTTTTTAACTTGCCTTTCCAAAACATTCTAAAGTGCAACCCAACCCCAAAACATTTTTAATTTCTATTAATGACGACAATTATTCCTTGTTTTTTAAATCAATACCTGCAAACTATCCTCAACGGCATCTTCAACCCCTGAAAAGTTAAAATTTCTAGAAATGACGTAAATCACACCCTTTTTTAAGCAGCACACCAAACCGCTTGCAAGTGTATCCCCAACCCGTAAAAGTTGCTTCTTCCTTATTACAGCAACACCTCTAAACCACCATCAAATTCTAAACATTTTTTATTTCCAATAATTTATTATTATTTCATTATCAAAAACATTTTAGCTCTTCATTGTAACTACTATGTTTAGTTTTTACTGTATTTTAAAATATCCAAATAATACAATTTTATGATTTCTGAATTTAATGCGGTAAATTTTCAATCAAAATTCATTTTCAAATAGGATCACGTTGGTCGTTAATAAAAACGGCAAAGAAATGGTGGTTTTACCAAGTTATTATTATTAGCCTAACAATGCATGTATGATATAGTTATCTATAAAATACACGTTCTTTATCGTCGGCGAAGCGTCAAAATATTACCGCATATTGGGTTGTTCCACATTGCCATTCTATATTAAATATTCAATTCATACATTTATGCAACACCAGTTACTAAACCAGAGGCTTTCGAAGCAGACGTAATGTATAATGATTAGTTAAAATGAAACGCTTTATTTCTTTATTTTAATTATTTTTAACGTACCCGTATTATTAAAAATTGTAACTTATTGAAAACTTTAGCATGCAGTTAAATATCAAATTTTTGCTCCATTAGCTATGTCTTTTTATTTTTCTAATTTACTATTAAACTATTGTGTAATAGTCAAAGGTATTTGTGATATTCTACTTTATAATTTCATGGGCTTATTAAAATCACCTTTCCTTGCGCTTTTAGACACTTCAGGAAATTGCTTTAATTTACATTTACAATGTTGAAATATGAGAAAATAAAAACATTGACGACTTAAATTTCAATTTCGAACATAGTAAACTCACCAAACGCAAATGAAAAAATGATCCCTGTTCAGCAATTTAAGAATTTATTCAGATTTTTTAGCGATATTTTTGTTCAGTTTACGGTAGTGACTATAGCAGTGTTTACAATTATTTTCTGCATAACTGAGAAGTGTTTTCAAATATATTTAAGTTAAAACATAACAATCAGTATTAGCTAAAAAAGAATTTTAAAACTTTCGTTTCCTACTCATTAAAAAAAGAATTACGTCTTATTTTCATGACATACGTAGAAGACGTAAAGAAATAATGTGAAAATATGAAAAACGTATTTATATATGCCATAACGTTGAAGCAAAATTGTTTCGTAATTCAACTTCTAAACTTAGAAAGCGACATTTCACCTCCTGAAACACTCAACATTTTGAGAAAATTTTATTCCTTACACGGAATGTAATTTTATATGAAATACGCTACATCACTTTTTTATTGAAATAAATGTAAATAAAAATGAAAGTGACAAAAATCAGGTAATATAAATATGAAATCAGTGATTGCTTTCACATCCGGTTTAAACGAAGTAGAAGGAAGAATAGCTTTTGTTCTTCAAGCACTCTTTTATTCATGCGATTTGATGGAATATTTCTTTCTCCGTATTATCCATTTATTATAAAATGCTTGTACTCGTACATTACAAGATCTTCTAAAAGCCGACAATAACCGAGGAAGCAAATCTTAAACGAACTGAAGTTAGGTTATTGAAGTAAATTAGAGATCGGAAAAACTTCGTTTGATTTATTCAGACATTTAACTGTTACAATAAAATTAAGAAAACATAAAAACCACAATTTATTGATGGATAATTATAAAATAGTAAAATGGAAAGCACTGTACATTAAAGACAAACTAAATTTGTTTAAAATCGTCCTTGCTTGCACAATTACTTTGTCAACTTTAAAAGAATGTTAACTTTGATAAAAATGTTTTTAAACAAACGATTTTGATAATAACAAACAATTTAGCAATAAAACAAAACTTCCCCACATATTGTGCCCGAGATAGTTAGCTATGAACACAATATAATTGACTCATAATGTTATCTTAGGATCAAATTTTCAATTAAAAAATCTTTTGTTAAAATTGCTATTTTTGTAACATTTGCTTCACTGCAGCTTTTTTAAAAGTGCAATAAAAAATAGGCATCTCCTCAACTTTCCCGTACTAAGCAGTGTTTTAATGCTTATATATTCAACAAAATATATCAGTAGTAATATAACAAGAGCGCATGAAATTATCAAACAGGTAAATTCATAGAACTTCTTGAACGATTGTTGCCTGATAATTTCAAGAAGAATTTTATAAAAAAAAATTACCTTTTCGAAATAAGCTTGAAAGAAAATTTGTGGATCTATCTAAATAATTTTAATAAAGCACTCGTTATATTTGTTCCAGTTATTTTAACAATGAACACTTTATTTAGAAATCTTTTAAAAATAATTTTACACACAATTTTATCCACCTATTCATAACTAATAGTGAAGGATGCCAATAGGCCGAACTTCTATTTGCTACTGTAAAAGAACGAAATTTGTCGAATGTCGATAACCACCGATGATGGTTGTTGCCATACACCTTGGTGAAAGTCTAAAATATTATGAAAATAATTACAATACGGGCAAAGTATGAAATCTTATTATCGTAAAAAGTTCAGGTTAGTTAAGGTCAGGTTAGGTAAGTACAGCATTCATTAGTATATTATAATGCCCGGGCATTGTTCACAATGACTAATTTTCTACTATTTCGGTAAATGTCGACAATCACCGCATTTTTGACATTCACGGTAAGACATACACTGAAAAGCTCAAATATACAGGCGTAATTGCTCATCCTCTTATGTTTTGATTGACTATCTGCACTTCAACAGCGCAATATGCAGAATAAACAAAATTTATTTATTTTCAAAAAATGGAATTAGGAATTAAACTGGAGTATACTCAGTTATCGTAAATTTGCTGTTATAAATTAGGTTACCTCAGTAGTAATTGAATTGTAACATTAGATTGTTACTACAGTTGCAAAAACAAGATATTTTTTTTTAATTAACTGGTGTAAAATTTTGTCAGCTGGTGGTACAATGTATTTGTATTTAAGGAATTATCATTGTTACAGAATCTTACAGGCTTTTTTAGAAACCGAACCTGCAATACAATTTTAATTTTTAGGGGTTGGGGTGCACTTGAGCGCGGATTGAGTGTTTCGTTTTAATAAAAGGAACAACTCCTGTCATGTTAATAAAATTTCAATTTTTAGATACTGGTGTGCTCTTAAAAGTGATTTAACGATGGTGTTTTAATAAAAGTATAATTTTCTTCATCCTTATTAATTTTCAATTTTCAGCTATTGTGGTTGCACTACGTGTCATTTTGATAGATTTCTAATTTTTAAGGGTTGGGTTCACTGAGAGGTGGTTAAGAGGTGCTGCTTTTATACATTTTTATTGACTCCAGAAGAATATGACTTGGTTGAGCCATTTATAAATATATAAAATTATAAATATAATTTTATTAAAAAATCAAAATTTTAAAAATATTAGTACACATTTATACATTATGCAAAATTACATCTAAGACAAATTCCTGCACCGAGTAATAACACCCTTCAATGAGCAAATACTCAACTAAAGCATTAAAATATCAGAATGCAAAACTTTTATAATATGAAGGTAAATTATTGAACAATTTTGCATTAACATAATGGATGGTCGTCATCATAATCGGTCCTCTTCTACCTTTCGGCGTAGTAGTTTTAAATTTATCGTTTTGTGGATAGGGAATGCAATGATGTTACCCTGTTGTCTTGTATTAACATTTTGACTAACAGTAAAAATGGTATTTTTATATTTATGAACAGAACAAAGCCTCCAATATGCAGGTACAAAAAAAATTAACACATTTAATGAATAAAACTGTACTTGAGTGTACACAATTGAACTTTAGTTGGTTTAGTAATTAACTGATTATACTGTGTTTTGAAATGTCAAATATCATTTCTGGCAAGAAAAAATCAATTTTCAACCAATTTTAAACAGTCGTAGATAAAAATTTGTGTCGCACGTAAGATACTGCATTATTATGGCACTCGTTTGATTACACGACTCGGTCTACGACCTCGTCGTGCAACTTTCAAATTCGTGTTATAATAACGCCTTTATCTAACTCGTAACATAAATAACAATTAATTTTCTACGTATTTCGACATGTTCAAATGACATTATCAAAGGTGAGATTGGGCCAGCTGATGGTCTAGTGGTTAGAGTCCCAACCTCTAGAACTAGACTCCCAACGACAGTAGGTTCGAATCCTCTGCCCGTCGGAAACTTTTTTGAATAAGTTAAAGCCGGCGTGTCCATGGACGGTGTGTGAATGTTGGGTTGCATGTCTTTTCGGGGTGGGGCATGTTCGACCGGTGAATAGCGCTAAGTGCGCTGAGCCCGGATAAGGGGGTGGGATGGGAATCATGGAGTCGTGCTCACGCACGGCCTCATGATTCTTAAAAAAAACAAAGGTGAGATTAAAAAGTAAACACTTTTTTCGCATTTCATATTGTAACTGACTATATTTCTATACTCAAAATCGTTCTGTAAAGTGGTACTTTACAGCATAGCAACCATTACAGCATAGCAACGGATTTCTCCTATCACAAAATTGACTGTAATTAGGTTACTATGGTATTGAAACAACCTACCTACTATTTTTTTATTTTCAATGCCAGTAATTGTGACAGTTATTAATGTCACTTTTATTAAAAACTAACAAAATTAAATTTTCACATGAAATACGAAAAAATAGTATACGCAATCTCGTTAGAAAAGTGTTTTCACTAAACTTGTATGGCTTTTTTAAGTTACTCGCTCGCTCGTACTCAAACCAGCCACACTCGTTTTGTAAAAAATCACTTTCCTAAACTTGTGGCGTAATATACTATTAAATATCACCTGTGGTAATGCATGCAAATCGGCTGGTATCCGTAGAGCTAATTTTTTCAAGCCCGCTTGTATCGTAACAGAGCACTCCTCCCACGGTCCCCTCACTTTTTGTAAAGAAGTCAGTTCGATTTATAATATATGGTATTTTCTAAAACAGGCAATGTGTATCCGCTAAAATCTTAAAATTATTTTTTTACGAACCTAACTTACTGTTCAGTTAAGCGCCAAAGGTAACCGTACCAAAAGATTTGTTTCTCGTTAAAAGGATGTTTCAGTGACCTTTTAATTAAATTATTAGAAAAACGAAACATCGTCGGTGGTGGTGGTAGGGATATCGTGCTTAGCAGACCGATATTTGATATAAGTATAGCATACATATTACGAGATTCCATTTCTGGAGCGCCTTCCTGGTCCCTCATTTTTTGAGGGACTCGCCTGTTTTTATAGTTGCTTATATTTTCTACTTGCAAATAATATTTCTCGAAAGAAATCACAAAATCGATTTTTCAATTTGGATATGTAAGTTTCTTTAGCGATTACTCAATTAAACTACTGATGTAGCGACAAAAAGGAAACTTCCCAGAGTGGAAAGTTGTTCCTATATAGTCATATAAGACGTTCAAATTGATTTGGAATCTAAAATCCGAAACGTGAAAAAACAATGTTGAGCGGGGGGGGGGGGGTGACAGGTGGCTGGTAGAAATATCGCATTTGTAAAATTCAGCTATTTGGCATACGTAAAATACAAATCTCTGATCTCTTTACGAACGAGTGTATATTGAAGTCGAGCACTCTTACTATGGAACGCCTTATTACTGCTTATTCCGGTAATCAAAATATTTGAAATAAAACACATTAAACAGCAAAACGGTCTGCCATGGATCGAGCCGAATTACTATTTAAAACGAAAATTAATTGTTTGCCGCATGAAGAATAATTAAAGAAATGAGAAGTTTTATTGTTGTTTGCAGATGTATTGTTAAACACCTCTACCGTTTGTTGAAATGGGTTCCGTTAGAACAAGAAATTGCGCTTGAAAATACCGTTGCACCAATCGCGTATTGCTGAAAATACTAGAATTAAAACAATGCCACGGTTATTTTAAAACATTTAATACGATACACTAAGTGTTGTTTAATGTAATTTACTAAAACTTAATGTCTTAAAAACATTGTAGGATCTATCGTTTAATAATTTTTAAAACTACACACTGCCTATTGCTAAAAAATTACAACATTTTAGATAATGCAATAATTATAATGACGATACTCAGTCTGTTGCCGTAATCATTAAAACATCACATCGCCTATCGTTGTAACATTAAAACAATACAGCGTGTGTCGATAATAGTTATTTATTATATCAGTGGGATAAAGGCATTATTAACATACGAATGCGGTGAGTTGCTCGACGAGGGCGTTAGCCCGAGTCAGAGCAAGAGCATGAGTATGTTAATATATATACAATATATATAATATAATCTTTTATCTACGTCTGCTCAAAATTAAAACAATTACATAATTTTCAAAATTGAAAAATTATATAATTTTGAAGTGCCATTTTTTTATTTAACATCATAGTAGCATGGTATTTTATTTAAAAACAGAGTAGCATTGCATCTACATTATTATCGTCATAGCAACCAAACATTTTTTGTCAATAATTAAGTTGTTTTTAATTTATTCTTGATTTGTGGTGAAAATTGTGAGAAAACCGGTAAATATAATTATGAGTGATTGTGACATTGTCATATCTCACTGAGTGGGGTAAGTGATCCTTATCCCATTGAGTTGGATAATAAACATCATTATGGAACTCAAATGAATGACAGAATACGTTCTTATCCTAGCAGACGTAGACAAAATAATGTAAATATGGCAAAAACACTGCCCGTTGTTGCAGCGGTATTAAACATCACGTCACAATTGCCTTTTACTTTTTAATTTAATACACTTCACTGCCTTTTGCTGTAAAGTTAAAACATTACATTGTCTATTGTCGAAATAATAATAACACAATACATCGTGTATCGTAGAAATAGAGAATTTTAACATTACTTTGCTTACTGCGTTTACATTTTAAACCAATACGTCGCCTTTTGCTGTAAAGGTAAAACATTACATCGTGTGTTGCTGAAATGACGTCATTTAAACAATACATAGCAGTTTAGGACGCTATGTGTTGTTTTAATTCGTGTGACTTGGTAAGACTGTTTCGCAGGCGAGAAAAGAAGCATCGAAAGCTTTGTCTGTCAGTTTTAGAGCATTTAGTCTAGGTTATGTCCACAGGCGTTTTGGTGTTTTATTTTAAAAGGGTCGCTGTGATTCTAATTTCTAATAATACCTATCAGCCGAATAACATAATTCGATTTTAAGGTAGGTAGGTACTTGATATTTTTTAACAGTAAGTTGTTATTATTTTAAACCGCAAATATAAAATGATGCCTTGATACTGTTGTCATTAATTTGACTTTCTCTTAATGCATATAAGATAAAAATCAAGTTATCAGTTATCTGTTTTCAATGTAAATATACCGGGTGATCGTAAAAAACATCTTTCAGAGTAGGCCATGACCGAAGTGTTAAAGTTGGCAATAATTAATATAAGTCGAATTGTCAAATGTTGAAAGCTGTAAAAATTTTTGGTTAGATAGTAAGTTAAATGTATTTAACCAAAAATTTTTACAGCTGTCAACATTTGACAATTGGCTTATATTAAGTATTGCCAACTTTAACACTTCGGTCATGGCCTGCTCTGAATCATTTTTTTTTACGATCACCCGGTATCTTGTAATATTTTATAAGTTATGGAATTTTTACAGAGGCGTTTGTTTGGGGTAGTTTTAAAGGTCCTGTAAATATATAATAAAAATGTCATGTCGTATTAACTTTTATTATTTTTATTGGCAGTTGGAAAATTTTATTCAATAATTACAATATTTATTTACCACACGTAGGTAAGTATTTTTAAATTTTAAAATAGTAAATACTAATTAACGAAATGTTTTTTGAAGGGAGTTGTTAGAGCGTGAGTGGGCATGGGTCAATATAATAAATGCACCGTTGAATAGGTTTTTAGATTTGGATGGTCTTTTTCTGCCTGCAAAACAGTCGTACCAAATCACACAAGTTAAAACAACACCTAGCGTCCTAAACTGCTAGGTATGTTTTGTTGAATGATGTCATTTCAGCAACACACGGTGTAATGTTTTACCTTTACAGCAAAAGGCGACGTATTAATTTAAAATGTAAAACGCAATAGGCAAAGTAGTGTTAAAATGTTCTATTTCTACGATACACGATGTATTGTATTATTCTTTTGACATAGACGATGTAATGTTTTAACTTTACAGCGAAAGGCAGCGTATTGCATTAAAAAGTAAAACGCAATAGACACAAGGTAATTTTGAAATTGTCTATTTCAACAATATACGATGTGTTGTTTTAATGATTGTAGCGATAGGTCGCTTGTGCTAGAAATAATTTAGGAAATAGACAGCGTGTTGTAACTAAAGACGACGTCTGATTTAGTTTAACAACATGCGGTGTGATGTTTAATATCATTGCAACAGCGGGCAGTGTCTTTATCACATTTAAATTATTTTAACGACACACCCTTTATTGTTTTAATATTATACGATAGACGACGTTATCTTTTAATGATGACAGCAACAGGCTGAGTTTCATTATTATTATTATCATTGCATTATCTAAATTTTTTAGCAATAGGCAATGTGTCGTTTTAAAAATTATTAAACGATAGATCCTACAATGTTTTAAGACAATAAGTTTTAGTAAATTACTTTAAGCAACACTTTGTGTATTATATTAAATGTTGAAAATAACCATGGCTTTGTTTTAATTCTAGTATTTTCAGAAATACGCGATGCAACGTTATTTTAAAGCGCAATTTCTTGTTCTAACGGAACCCATTTCAATAAACGGTAGGGATATTTAATAATACATTTGCAAGCAACAATAAGACTTTCTCATCTCTTTAATTATTCTTCATGCAGAATAAATTGGCAATATTGCGTTCCATACTCCTACCCATTGTTGTTGGACCAACCTTGTTTTGTTGCGTTTTCATGCGACTTTACCAATATTTTCACCTAAGTTGTGGAGGTGGAAAATCTTTGCTTTAAAGGTCCCTGTACCTGTACTTTAGACATATCTCGTATATCGGCGAGTAAGCCCAAAGCGACAAATCTTGGATAGAAATTAGATCGAATTTATGCAAAATACTTACGAATGAATAATAAATAATAAGCCTCCTATAGCTGTACTTCGTATAGCAACAAAGGGGATCACGTAAAAAATAATTCTGCCAAACTGTTAGTACTCAATGACCGACTACAAAGAAGCAGAAGCCGTGCAATTATTTTCAATTGCCATCTTGTTTATACGATGTGAGTCTGAAGTTAACTTAAATGTATTCAACATATAATTTATTATCACATAATATAATACAAGTGGTAATTGAAAAAGACGTAACGCAAAACAATGAACTAGTACTTCCAATTTCTAACACTTGAATAAAGTCGATTTTTCCCTAATCAGAACAGCAAGGCAAATACGCTACAAAATTGTGTAATAAATACTAATTTGGTTCAATTTAAAATTCAAAACAATGTTTAAGTGAAATATTTTAATAAGCCAAACACTATCGGTATGTTTCAATTTTAATATGTACTTACAGGAACTGAGGCGTTGATGATCCCTGATGAGAAGGATATACAAGAATGCTCGATGCCTGTTCTTCATCATTATTTTTATTTCTCCGTCTGCGCGACAGGATTATTGCAGTTATGATCAGGACAACAACCACTACTGTTCCCACTGCTACCGCTGGATACAGCAATTCTACAAGAAAAATGAAAAATGTTATTGATTCAAATGGTATTGGGACCCGATCTTATTGTCTAAAATACATATTTGTGTAGAAAAGTCTAGAATCTGCTTGAAATTTATGTACGTAAACTCTAGTTGATATAAATAAACTAAAATGATTAGGAATATTGACGTAGTTTTCATTAAAATTCAATTACAAAACAGTTTTACATTTTTAAAGCTATTTATAGCGTAAGATGCGAATAACGACGTTATTGATAATCAGATTTCCAAATTATTTTTCCAACTAAACGCCTCCAAAGATTGTAAGTCGTACAAACCAATTTATCGAATTTAAATTTTGTTAACTTGGAACTTAAATGAATTATTTAAACCCTTATAAATTATGCAGGTCTGGGACCTGAAACTCAACGCTCTTCCCTTTCGCGAATTTCATAACGTTCTGTCAGAACCGAAGTAATTGAACGAAACCATAGAATTCCATTAGATTCATTGCCGTTATGTGATTATAAAGACATATTACAAATCTTTGCGTGCTTTTGCGCTCAAAGTTTTTATATTGAGATTTTTAAATTCTATTTTTATTCGGTTTGTCCAGCAAGCAAATGAAATATTTGGGTTAATTACTAACTGCTTTTGCCCTTGCGTGTTAGTCATTCCCGAAATTCCACATAAACAATTCTGTTTAAAAATTATTTCATTTTACTCAAAACCCTCTTCTAAAATTCCATCTCTCATGAATATTAGCGGTTGAAGTCATCAAAATTGAAACAAGAACCTCCTAAAACGTACGCTTTCCTAAAATTGAAACCTAAAATATATTTTAAAATTCCACCATTTAAAGTGTGTTACATAGTTTTCGGTAAAGCGTTTAAAATGCAAAACTCATCTTGTAAAAAATTTCTGGAACTGTAATTACAATACAGCGCCAGTGAATTCAAGTATTTGCTTCAACCTTGACCTCGGAATTATAACGTGCTTAGCATTCCTGATGAACCTTAATATAGTAATAGGATAGGATAACATTTGCTTTACAAGTCTAACACATGATCGATTAAATTTTCATAAAGTAGCTTAAGGAATGTTTGACAAATAATCTATAACGGCATTGTTATTAAATGATTACCATTATAAATTAGTAGTATTAAATTAAATGTATAAAAATGGTGGAAGCAGAGAGTTAGTTTTTTTTAAATTTTAAGAGTGTGTAGTTTATAGCAAGCCGTTTTATTTTTATTCCACAATTCGTGTAAATAATAAAATACAGTTGGACATATATTAAACTAAATTTAAAATGTCATATGTCAAGAATGAAAATATGACTGACATATTTTAAATTCAGTCTACAATATGCCTAACATATTTTTAATTCAATTAGAAATACGCGTTTCATATATGAAATTGAATTAAAATGATGCATGGCATAATTTTAATTCAATTAAAAATATGTCAGGCATATTTTTAATTTAAATTTACATATCAGCAATTGCTGCCATCTGGTATTACGTAGCTTAAGTAGAGACATTTCATATCGGTAGGGACTCACGCACAAATTCCTTTTATAAACTAAAACTGTAACTGAAAAGTGGCTAAAAAGCGCATTTAAAGCATTTTTAAAATCTGAAAGTATAAATTTAACGTACTTATTGGTAGGTACTTGCCTGAAGTGGAAACAATTATACACAAGAAAACTTGAAACTACAAATTTAACTAACTTATAAATGCTATACAGCTACTCAAATACAGAAACCTGTAAATGTAACTTATGGGGATACCACTCAAGCTACCTAACGCCAGATGGCGGCAATTAATTACATGTAAAATTGAATTAACAATATGTCTGACATATTTTTAATTCAGTTAAAATTATGTCACGCACATTTTCAATTGAATAACAAATATGTTAGGCATATTTTTAAAACAATTTTACATATGACAGGCATATTTTAACTGAGTTAAAATATGCCAGGCATATTTTCAATATAAAAAATATGCTAGTCATATTATTAATTCAGTTAAAAATATGACTGGCATAATTTTATTTGAATTAAAAGTACGGCAGGCTTATATTTAAATGCATTTCACTTAAGTGAAAACAATTTTAGGTATGTGAAATTCTTGTCACACATATTTTAAATTCTTTTCACATATGTGAAATTCTTGTCACACATGTTAAATTTTTTTCACGTATGTAAAATTGAATTTGTGATACGTGAAATTGTATTTCAGATATGTGAAATTGCTGGCACATATTTACAATTTTTGAATAAAAAGTAAAATGGCTTGCCGTAGTAGTTTTTATCATTTTATATTTTCAGAATGTTTTTATACCATACCACTTAACTTATTAAAAACTATTAAAAGATATTCACAGCGTATAGTATCTGGTTTTCACTAAAACAGAGCATTAGTTTCTTAACTTAGGTAGATGCATGGGGCTTAATAAAGTGTCTTACTGACACCGAGTAATTTTTCATGAAAATTCTGTTAATGTCATCAAGGCATTATAAAGCCGCTTTCACAGAATGATGTAGTGTTGCTGACAACTTTCTACCACCAACAGTTTTTATACTTAAGGGTTAGTTTATTATCATTAATTTTACGTCAGGATGGTATCCTAAAAGGAAGTCTTTCTCGCACGGTAGTTTAGCGGCTACGCGGGACACCCGCACTCCCTTTGCCGTGGAGTTAAATGGGGAACATCTACGTGTACCAGAACCAAAGTGCTACACATGTTTTTATATGGTTCATGTTTTTTTTTCAGTCGGTGGTTTGTAGTTTTGCTATAATTCCTTTAACGTACTTCGTATAGATGTCGTTTTGTCATCTATCACTATGTTTTCAAAGCGAAACTCGTAAGAGAAACACAATTATGCCATTTGCTTACCGGTATCTTTTCGTTTTACAATATTATTTATAAATTTTACATATTTGTCAGAGAAAATACTTACTACAAAACGGGTACAATCTCCTTATCGGGATTAGCATCAAGGTCATTATCAGGATTGGGAGAGTCACTTTACACATGCTGGAAAACAATCTAAACCGTTTTTTTTCAATAAGCGCAGGTATTATTATATATAGTATATTAATGGGGGTTGCGCAGAAGGCAGGTCAGTTTTTATAGAGATAAAGTTTTTTTTTTTCTATTCACTCTAGTGGTGGAACAAACACTCCCCTGCAATCCCCGATAACGCGACAGGACAGCCAGCTAAATGCCCCGACGTCTAGGAACTCTATAAGCAAAAATCAAGAATATTCTTCACATTTCGCAACTTGAAAAATTATGTTGTTACACGATTTAGTTTTTTATATGGTTCAATAGCTGGTAAGAAACGTAAACTGACGCCGGCACCAATATTTGTTTAGTTTCACGGTGTGAAATACTGCCTGACTTCCTTGTAAAGTCATAATACAAACAAAGCGTAATGAGTACCCAAACAAAGTAAATTCTAAATCTGATATTAGGGTGTAAGTTTTAAGTTTGATAATGGTATTTTGCATATTGACCAGACCTAGTAGCTTATTTACTTCATCACTTCTGATTATTCTATACGAACGTATCTTTTTTTCTCTCCCTTGGGCCCGTCTACCTTAGGTTCCGGAGGCACTGCAGCCCAAAAGGCTAACTGTGCACACCCAGTCCGTGATCTTGATTCCCTGCAGCAAGGCGCATAGTTCGCTCGCAGGGTGTTCATTAAAGTCCTTCGGTTCCATCTGCAGAAGTCCGAATATGTGTTGCCTTTTGTTTGCCAACGCATCACAGTTACACATAATGTGTAGAGTTGTTTCTGGTTCCTCATTAGAAAATCTGCAAGTGAGGTCTCCATCGAATCTATTTATTCTCTAAAAATGTTTCTTAACATTCGCATGTCCTGTTAGAAAGCCCGTGAGAATTCTAAGCTGTTTCCTGCTTAGTGCTCGCAGTTTTGCAGCTCTTTCTGCGCAAAGCCCATTTATAAATGCCTGGCTGTGGATGATTCCTGGTCTTTTGATCCAGTGAATCTTATGATAACGGCAAATCCAGTTGCCTATGGAGCTACGGATTGCGTTCTTTGACACTCCCAGGGCAGGTTCTGGGCCACAGTATGGCTCTGAGGATCCCTGCCTTGCGAGTTCGTCAGCTTTTTCATTGCGTTCGATCTCACAATGACCTGAAACCCAAAGCAGCCTCACCGTGTTCTGCCTTGCCAGGTCATTAAGTTCTTCTAGACATTCCCATACCAGTCTGGATGTGACCTTTTGGCTTAAAAAAGCTTTAAGAGCCGCCTGGCTGTCGGATAAAATATAAATACGCCTACCTGCGTAATCTCTTCTATTATTTGCTTGCGCGCACTGATGGAGCGCTAATACTTCCGTTTGGAATACTGAGACATATCTGCCAAGTGGGAGGCTGATGATCTCCCTAGGCTTTGCCCCATATATGCCTGCCTCAGTACACGTCTCGGTTTTTGAGCCGTCCGTGTACCAAGAGAAAACTCCTGACTGAGAATTCTCCACTCCGTTCGATCCTGAATTATTACCTCGAAGAGCTACAAGTAGCTACAAGATGTCTTGGCGTCATATAGTCGGTTCTCGTGTCACAAAATAATGAGACCCTTGATTTTGCCAATCAAACTCGCGTGCTCAGTGTCTGCACGTGGATTGTGCTGCAAGGTTTGCAATCTATAAGTCCTAATCTGACCTCCCACATAATCACCAAGTGAAAGGGGAGGAGGTCTAGAAGGGTTTCCATTGCAGCGGTGGGCGTTGTTCTTATTGCTCCCGTTATGCTAAGACAGGCAATCCTTTTGATCTTGCCTAGTTTTAGTTTAGTAGTTTCTTGCTTGACCTTTGGCCACCATACCAAGGCAGCATACGTTATAGCTGGTCTGACCACTCTGGTGTACAGCCACTGCAATCATGCTTAGCTTTAGTCTTACATATCTTCGCAGAATATTTTCTTCCACATAATCTCCTCTGTAGAGAAAAAGATCCAGATATTTGTCTGTTTATGAAAAATTATATCATACCTTAAATTGAAACGGTATTAAAACCGTAGTTCGCCGATGTCCTTTGGAAAAATGCTGCAGATTGCCTCATTGTGCGGCGTCTGTTAGACTATTAGCCCAGAATTATTCAGCTGCTATTTAAAGATTTGTTTGTACCTTATGGGTTCAAATTGACGAAAACACAATTTTTAACAAGCGGGCTACAAACAACGGCCCAACTGAGAACCCCCATGGGTTCAGTGACTTTGCCCTAGGCTCTCGGACTATAAGTATGTGTACATAAATTAGTACATATGGCAAGTTTTAATATAACTCAAATTGATTCATTTTATGTTGGTTAGTGTATAAATACCTACTAGACTACTAATATAAAAATACATATGAAACGTATGGGAGTAACTAAAAGTAATTATAATTTGAAATTTTTGAAATAAGGAGGCCCATGGTAGTTTCTTGCCGAGAGGGCCTGTCACTTTTTGTTATGCCACTGATCCAGTCCCAGTTCTTTGAGTCGATGTTTGTATTTCCAAACCAGGTATTGGTTTTGAAGAACTACACGCAAACTATATTTTGCTGTTGCTGAAGAAGGTGGCATTAGTGTCACGTTGACAAAAGTCAAAGCTGCTGCAGTTTTAGCTTCGAAGATACTGGATCACAACTTATTTCAACGTTGCCTGAAATTGTTCCGCTGTAAAGTAAAATTAAATCTGCACAAGAATATAAAGAAACATCAAAATTTTCATTGTCATCGTCCTAACAACGTTGCTTTTTCCGAAAATTAGAAAGATGTGGCTTATAATATTTAAAAAGTGCAAACTGAAGTATTTTAGTTCCATTTGTTTTGAATTTTCTTTTCAGTAGCTTTGTATCCCAAATTCTCGTCTTCTTTGATGACAGTTTCAGTTCTGGCGCGAAGTAAATGTTATTATCAGTGTTGGGTAAGATACTTTTTATTTGTATCTAGATACAGATACAGGTACTTTTAAAAAAGTGTATCTAGTTACAGATACAAGATACATTTTGCTAAGTGTATCTAGATACAGATACAAGATACTTTTAAATGTATCTAGATCCTTCTCAGATACAAATTAGATACCACATTAAAAAATTACATTTCCAGAAATGAAAGCGCGCATAAACCATGATAATATTAATTAATAGTTTAAATGAAAAAATTCATTACACACCTTAAGATGTTTGATAAAGTTTCCACTTGAAGTTACATCACCCTGAATCTTTGAGGGGCAGTTTCGACACTGTGTGACAACCTTACTATCACAACGCAACACTATCTTAAAAAACTCGCCATCCAGTATCGCTGGCACTTCCAAAAAAGCACTTTCGTTATCATTCATTCTTCTAATTGTAATCACAAGGTATAACAAGCAGACTAGCACAAGAATTGATTCTGGACTTGTCCACTACTTTTATTTAAACTGAGGACACTTCAAGTTTTGTCAAGACAAGCCTACCGCTGGTTATGAGATTTACTTGGAAATTCCCAATATCCAAAACAGCAAGGGCGGTTATTGTATTGCCACAATGGGTAAATGTATACATAAAACCTTAAGCTTCTTACAGTTCTTATCCCCTGAAAATGGGGATGTTTGAATATTTATTACCATTACCTATCTTAAGACGTATTTGGGTTTTTCTGCAAAAGTGATTAATGCTAAAATTTAAATGTCCAAATATGTCCTAAATTTTAAATTGAAGAAATGTTTTAATAAACTTCGAAAACTACATAAAATAAATTATAATTCTTGAATGTATCTAGGATCTTTTATTGTTTAATAAAAAAAGATACCGCTTAATAGGATCTAGATACAGATACAAGATACAATTTTATAAACGTATCTAGATACAGATACTAGATACTTGAACAGTATCTAGATCCAGTATCTAGATACATGTATCTAGATACTACCCAACACTGGTTATTATCGTGTGAAGTGTGATACCAAAGTAGTGTCAAGAAGTCAGTTTCATCACCAGCTAAAACAGTCATTTAATGTTACCAAAAGTTACATTGTTTTGCCACAGAACACGATGCGTTACTGCGCCTCCATCTATTACATATTCGTACTCCTCTAAATTTGAAATGTCTTTGTAATTAGCATATTTCCATATAAATATTACAAGTTCAGGCTCGTTTGCTGTTGTCATCAATTGGGGATTTTCAAAAAGAGCAGGCGGAAAACTTCAAAGCTCATGCTCGAGTTTAATTTCTTTCGGTATATCACACCTACTTGAATGAAGTTTTGCTTCGCTGTTTGCAAAAATTTTGTAGGGTAAAGTTATAGCTTAAACTTAATTTTATAAAGTGCAATCATGCAAAATGTGGAAGCCTACTTCTTTTGCTTTGCCAACGTTTATGGCATTGCGGACTATTTTAGCCGTCGCGACATTTACATATTAACAATTTTTTTTGTTTAAATGTATTTGCTAAAAAATTACCTACTACCGTTGAATGAATATAAAATTGCATTTTGTAGTACGTATTTTCTATGTCAAATATGTAAAATTTTCTGATAATATCGTAAAATGAAAAGATACCGGCAATCAAATTTTATATTCAAGTTTCTCGTATGAATTTCAACCTAAGATCATGTGTCGAACTTTGGTTTGGTTTCGGTAGATGTCATGCGGGTAGGTTATACGGTACCGTGCGCAAAAATTCGCCTTTTGGGATACAATCCTGGTGTAAAATAAACGATAATAAGATAATTTAGAGGCGTAAACACTGATGTCGATATCAAATACTTACATTGTTTTTTTATCGGCAAATAAAGTGGAGGCGGAGGAGGTGTTTTTGGAAAGGTTCCAAAAGTGGGATTTTAGGGGACTTTCAATATATCACCTAGGACACGTAGAGCTGTCGTATCCCATTGCTTTCAAATGTATTCCAATTTTTTCCAGGCCAAACCCTGTGTTAACTCGCTTATTAAGCCTAAGTAGCATAAATATATACAACAATGAAACAAATTATAGGAACAATAGAAAAAAAAATATATTAGAGCATGCCTTGACTAGCGTTTGTCAAGTTTTAGGTATATTCAGAAAACAGTCAGAAATATCAATCATAATTGTGGTTTTCTGAATACATCTGAGACGTGTAACAGGCTGGTAGGGAGTGATGAAAGGCTGTTAACTAGGGTAGGTTACTCTAAAAAAAGTAGTACTCTAAAATGCAAACTTATATGGTGTAAAAATGTATCAATAACCGAGCTTGGTATTGATTGCAACTTATTTTCCTAAAATAAAAATTGAAGTTCTAAAAATGGCACTAATTTACGTAATAGTTTAATTCAAAAGTGTGGGTAATTGTTTTTATTCTGTATTATTTGCAAATGATACGTTTCAAAGAATAATTAAACATTAAAATTGAAAAAGATTAGCCCACAAGAGGCTCTGCAAGAAAGTGTTAAGATGTTGAAACAAAACAAACCGAGTTAGAGGAAATTATTGCTGTTTATTTTAAATATATCTTAACGTCACGGTGGACTATTGTTATTGTTTATAACGCAGTAAGAGCCCTGGCAGATTTCAGTTTACTCAAATTTATGCTGTCTAATTATCGTAGCTAGCGAATTATCCCACTACCGTTACGAGTTGAACTCGGATTTATAGAATTTGGAATAACCTAAATTGTAAACGTTTCTTTCAAGATTTATTTACAAAAAGATAATTAGGTAAGTTTTAGATTATTTTCTGACCTTTCGAAGTCTGCTCTTGAGTGGATAACAGGCTACTGTTCTGTGGGACCAAAAATCCCTGTGGGGTTGGCACAAATTGTTTTATACAACGCATCGCAAGAAAACTTTATTCAAAAATTAAATTTCACTAATTAACTTTTAATATGATTCACTTTTTGACTATCTAAATTTATAACACTCAAACGTAAATATTAATTTTTAATTTAAATTAAAGAGTAAAAGTTAAATTTATAGTGAAGCCAAAAGAGCTTCGTGATGTTTGAGTCTACTATTTATTTTTAGTTTCCACACAAGAGTGACTTACACGGCGGCGCTCTGCTTATTTTCACTGTTTCCTTGGGGGTAGTAAAATACTTCCTTTTAAATTATATCTACTACTAACTAAACCTGTCTTTTTCCCCGCCGCGCCGATCGAAATGAACTTCAAAATGCAGATGTTGCAGGTCTCACGAAAATTGTTCGTTGGATAATTTACCATTGTAAATTTTTACCATGAACTCGAGCGAAACAAATTCACTTATTATGTTTGGAAGTTCCAGCGTTTCCACCAAAACTTAATTCGCTCCGATTACTCATTATGTTTCCTGTTACAAATTTGCAAGTTTTTCTTTGTGAGAAGTTGTAAAGGTTTAACGCCACGAAACATTTACATAATATTTGCGTTTCTATGTTTTTGTTAAATTTCACTCCCCTAACTTATTGCTGACAGACGTGATGCGCAGGCCCAGGTCTGCTCTAATATATTTTTTAATGATCGCTTGGCAAATAAAAGTCTGAGATTAAGAACGACAGCATTGTTCATTGTTTTTCCAGGTTACTGTAAATCGTCTGATGGTATTTGCGAGTTTTTGCAAACTTCGCCTTTAAACTTTAGCAAAGATTTAATCCCCGTCTCTTCTTATATGTATGAGGATAAGCTGTGCTGTACTACTGTTGTTTGATGATTTGCACATATACCGTCTTTTGAACGACTTAATTTGTTACCACAACATTTAGTGTGCTTTAATAGGAAATTCAATACTATTTTTCAACCAATAATTAAATTTTGTATCATTCAAAATGGCGGCAGACGGGATAAGAAATTAATTGCTAAAATATGGGGGTAGTAGTTTGGTAAACGAATTAGCGAAACTATACAGTTGTATAATATTACAAGGAAAAGTACCACACGAACGAAAAACCAGCGTGACGATACCTTTATTCAAAAAAGGAGAAGAAAGTAATCCCGAAAATTATCGAGGGATTACGCTCTTGAATACAACACAGAAAACATTAACAAAAATCATCCTTGACAAATTACACCCATATATACAAATAAATGAAGAACAACAAGGTTTAATTATTATCTGTACACAAGGTTTCTGCTCAAACCGTTCAACGACTGACGCAATATTTATAATCCGTCAAGTAGTTGAAAAAGCGATTGAAGTGTTTCGTGAATTTAAAAAAGGCTTTCGATCGGGTAAAACTACAGAACGTATTAATGATATTAATGGAGAAAGGCATACCATTCGACCTTATACGACTAATAGAAGATATGAATTCCAATACAAGGACTAAAGTACAAGTAGGAAATCAGATAACGGAAAAAATTAAATGCTCCGCCGGAATTCGACAGGGAGACTCGCTGAGCCCATTTTTGTTTAACATAGTGAAGGACAAAATAATAGACAGTGTTAAAGTACTACCAGGATATAGGATGGGAAATAAAAGTATATGTATTGTCTGTTATGCAGATGATGCAATTTTCCTTGCAAAAACTGACAACGACCACCAGCGCCGTTTGCATAACTTTGTTACAACTTCAAAACAATATAACATGGCTGTTTTAATTAAAAAAACTAAGTCAATGGTTTTATCCAAAGAGCCGATACAGTGTAAACTAGAAATAGAAGGAAACATGATAGAGCAGATAATGATTTTAAGCACCTAGGAATAGATGTATCAAGCGACCGAAATCTTTATAAAGAAGTTCGACATCAGACAGGAAAGGGAGCAAGAATTTCAGGATACCTTCGCGATGTAACTTGGAAAAATAGATACCTCAACATAGAGAGCAAAGTTAGGATTTATAAGTCTATTGTGAGACCCGTACTGACATACGGAGCAGAAACCCGTGCTGACACAAGTAAAACAAAACAATTAATGCGTACCACAGAGATGAATACACTTAGGATAATTGCTGGAAAAACGAGATTAGACCGAGGGCGCAATCAAGACATAAGAGACCAATGTAACGTAATGGACGTCATAAAATTTGTGAAAAGAAGAAAGAAATAGTCTGACAACCACGTCAGCAGAGCACATAACGATAGATTAATAAAAATAGCCAGGGATTTAAAGCCCACAGGAAAAAGAGATCCGGGTAGACCGAAGAAGAGGTGGGCGGAAAGTTGGTTGTCGTCATCGATAGACACACCATAGTGTAATCAAGTATTATAAGAGAGAAAAAAAGCGTAAAGAAAAACAGGTGTAATACCTACTATAATAGAAGAAGAAGTAATGTTTCAACAAGACGGTGCGTCGCCTCATTAATATAGGCCTGTTCCTGACTTTCTCAACGGCCATTTTCCTGGAAGATGGATTGGTAGGCTGGGGCGTGTACAATAGCCGGCTCGCTTCCCCAGATTTAACGCTCTTAGATTTTTTTCTAGGGGGATGTCTGAAATCGAAAGTGTACAGAACCCGTCCAGAAACAATTGAAGAACTGGAGCAACGCATTACAGAAGTTTGCAGAAATATCACTCCAGAAACTTATGAAAATGTAAGGCGGGAATTTCATAACCGACTTTTTACGTGCCAAGAAGTGAATAGTGAACATTTCGAACTCTTAATTTAATTTCTTTTTTGCTTTAATTCTTAGTGTTTTTATATATAGACTTCTTTATCTTCAAACATTGTCATTTTGTTATGGCTGAATATTTTTCTTTGAACTCTAGGATCAGACGCAGAACTAAAATTTTTCAAATGAGGTGTCACTCGACCCCCTTTCCCATTTAAAACGAAATGTAAAATAGCACCCAGCCGCTAATTTAAATTATACAAAATTTAATTATTGGCTAAAAAATAGTATTTAATTTCCCATTAGTGCACACCAAATGTTATGGTAAAATATCAAATCGTTCAAAAGTTAGTCGGGGGGGGGGGGGGGGGTTACTTTATAGACACAGTGCATAATAAAACAAGTAGAGAAAGCAGAGAAAACTCGACCAAGGAAACGATAAAAAAGTGCTACACGTCTTTAATTCACACCCAACTTGCATCGTTAATGTCAGAATAACATTTAAAGATCAAGCAATGAAGTAGTCTTTTTATCGCCCTCTTGATTAGGTTTTCATTTGCTCGTTGTGTTGTGTATGTCAGTATAATTCATCACTGAAATCAATTTTATACCTTGTAATAACTATTGAGCGTAGGCTGTTGCAAAACTGTTTTGGTGAAATAAACAACAGTATAGACTATAAACGTATTATATTTTTTATCTATGGTATTGACAGTTTAAAACATGAAAAATTGAAGCTACGTGGTGCACTTATTTTTGCAATTAATGGTTTTGCTAATGTCCTAAAAAAGTGAATAAATAACTTTCTATTGTATTTTATCCTTATCATTACTTATAAATGTAGTTTGAATTTTTAGTCTAGCATTTAGTCAGTATTTAAATTATGAAGCAATTAATAAATAATAATTTCTGGCCTAATTTCTTGAAATAAATACTTGGCGCATATATTAAATTGTAAACGAATTATCTACGAGCTTAGAATGGTAACACACCTATATGTTGGACTTTATGCAACTTGTGTAGATAAGTTATTATTTATTCGGTCGACTATAATTGATGCTTGTGTAATAGTAAAATAAAACAGAGTTCATAAGGGTAGAATATAAATAGTCATGAGTTTTAAAGGTATATAATTTTATGAAACCGCGAAAATATTTTTTTTTAATACAATGTAAAGTAGCAACCACAAGTTAACGCATATATTAAATATACAAATTATCGACGAGCTTAGAATGGTAACACATCCATATGTTTGACCTTATGCAACTCTTGTAGGTAAGTTATTATTTGTTTGGTCAACTGGAATTAATGCTTGTGTAATAGTAAAATAAAATTAAACAGGGTTCATAAGCGAATATGAATGGTCGTGAATTTTAGAAGTATTTCACGAAACAATTTTATGAAACTGTAAAAATATTTTTTTAAATTGAAATCTAAAATAGCAACCACGAATTAATGAAAATAGAACGTGTAAATTCATTAATACAACGACAAAGTTCTACGAAAGAAAGCTTTGCATTATAAGGGACGTAAAACCACCCTTGAATAGAAAAACTTAAGATTTGCAGTACACAGCAACAACTTTTTCTAAATTCTTATCAGAAAAGTTAGTTTTCTTGTCCAATATGTTACACGTATAACTTGGATGGATTTGAGTACTCCCATGGTTTTTGTTTACTTAATGCATTTTAACGAAATTCTTTGCTCTTCTGCGACTAAAAGTCCGGTCTTTGCTTATAAAATAAGGTATTACCTAATCTCTATATTTAGTTTAGGAAGTGATTTTATTAAAGTAAAGTCATATTTATGAATAAATTATTTAGCAACGATACACTACTTTTATTTACTTCATGACTCTAAATACTCTAATTAACCTTTCTAAATTATTCTGATAAGAAAAGAATCAAGTAAATTTTAAATAATCTTTGGGAATAAATAGGTTACATTTTAATAGAAGTACCTTAAATAATAGAAACGTGTGCAAATTTACAAATGAGATTGTTTCAAGAAGTACCTTAATATAGACGCGTCCGTAAATTTACAAAAGAAAAAATGTGCCACTTTTGAAGATGTGTTTTGTGGAACGTTCAAAATGCGATATTTTGTATAATATAATATGCTTGATCTTTCCAACCTATTCAAATTGTTTTATCAGCTGTGTCTACTTATACTGCGACCGTTACCATTTGGCCGCAGTGGGATTCCACTACAAACCGCAAGGTATGGATGCTGTCGACAGGATTTGACAAATCAAAATTCTGTAACGAGCTTATATCTGCTGTTGACGTATGTAGAAATATCCCAAGCATAGCGTTACACGACTAAGAATTAGTAGTGAGTTTACTATATAATATGATATTCTATTTAAATGTACTTAAATTGTAAAGTGAATATTTGTTTCTTAAAACAAGCGGCAAACAGGCTTAATTAAGAGGACATTAAATAATACGGTGTGCCGCTGATTAGCAGTACATTTGTGTTTATCGAAATTATGTGTCTAGTTGGTCATGATTGCGCCGTTTTTTTCTCTTTTATGAGCCTGTATAAGAGGATAGAAGCATCATGTATATTATTGTTAAAAAACTAACTAATTAATTGTAAAATGTATTAGACATCAGACATATATGCATTAGCTTACCATACTCAATAAAATGGGTTACTTGTTTTACATTAGTTAAATATATCAGCCATGTATTTTGCCACCCGTATTGTAGTGTACGCGTAACTGACCAAAATGATAGTAAACAAACTCATTCGCAAGAATAACAAAAGTAAGCGCATTTATAATTATGAAACGGCAATGTTTGACCTTCTGATAAATAAACAGCTTCTGACAATTCCATAACTAATGATGCCTTAACATTTTATTACTAATATGAAGTATGAGCTTTCTATACAGCACACCTCGATAAAAATCAACGTAAATTTGTAATTCAGTTACATTGAAAAACGATCAAGTTCCATTTTTTTTGCCATAAATTAAAATAAACTTCAATGAAGTAAAGCTCGAACTTATATAAGTTTTTTGTTTAAATAATAAAATCAAATAGGTACACTAAAAATAGGTGTAAGTATTTCTTGGAAGAAACAAATGCAACGCGGTAAAAACCCAAGGATAGTAGACAATTAATTGTCTACTATCAGAAACAGAAACTACAATATGACGAAACTAAAGACAATAATGAATTAAATCTTATTGGAAAGAAAGATTTTATACAGGGTCGTACAACAAACAAACAACCCTGCAAACCCCGCACCGCGGGTGGCAGCCAAGCTTTAGGGACCCAGAGCGATCACTGGCCGGCAGAAATTACAAGAAAATCATAAGTGAATTCGCCATAGAAAAAATACGCTACATGCAAATCGTTTTTTATAAACTAAGGTTGGTAATTAATAGAGAAAATTGTGCTTTTACCGTACAAGATTATCACCAACGGTGAACGTAGATAGGTGTGTCTTATTTTTAATTTGCCTGTAGAAAACTGAAGGTGGGGATGGGGGCTTATTATAAAAGTCTGCGGGGGGCCCTTACGGTTTGCGTTACGCCACTGCTTTTGTGATAATAGTAGCAGTTAGGGCTAAGGGCAATCAGCTTTTATAATTCAAATGCAGCACGGTATTTGTACAATAGAGACAAACTAGGCAGCAGAAGAGAAGTTTACAGTGAACTAAGTGCTGAATTCCAACTTTTCTTTAAACTAATTGTTGTTCTAATAAACTACCTTAACTAGTCTGTTGAACTGTTTAAAGTTTTTAACGATTGATTAGTGTGAATAAATAATTAATTTTAAATTCCCCAAAAAATCCCTGGGGGCATTGGAGTCAAATTTAAGAGACTAACAAAAACAGGTTTGTAGCTCACTGCAAGATCTAAGGTAAGTGCGGGTAATAAAGCCCAGCAGATATTAAGGCCCAACCGCCATTTTCCGCTATTATTCAAGTTGCAATACTGTTGCTGCCATCTAATGATGGTACTGCAAGGGAAATGAGCTTCAAAGCGCTGCCGCGTCAATGGAATGTTATTTACCGATCGAAAATGTCAAAAGTGTTTTCACACCAAGTTTCGTTGCTCTAATTATAAGGATTGCGTTGTTTTTCGGGAATACTTTTCACCCAATTGCTGTGCATTTGCAGGTTGACGATTTTGCATAACGCATGTTTGAAATATAACCTTAAAAGTGGGATAGTAACAAAACAGATAATAAGGCCCACCAAAACATTGAGTGGGCTTTATTTCTTGTCGTTGTTTAATTACATTTCTAAGATGATTCTTTTCATTTTTAAGGTAATATGGATAAAACATGTCGTGGTATCCGTGCTAAGTGGAGTAAAGAAGACATGCAAGAGGCATTAAGGCTGATTGGAGAAGGCTTGTTGCAGCGGTACGTTGCACAACATTGCGGCATTCCTCGTCGTACGTTGAGAAGTCATGTAAAATCTGGAACATCTTCAAGATCACTTGGAAGATCACCAGTTTTGACCCAACAGTTAGAAGATGAGTTGAAAGCCAAAATTGTCCGATTCGCAGTAAGAGGGTTTCCCTTAACTCCCAAATCCCTAAGAAGAAGTGTCTATTCTTGCGTTGACAAACGAAGAATTCCAAATAAATTCAATAAAGAGAAAAAGGTAGCAGGAAGGAAATGGTACAGATCCTACATGAGGCGCCATCAGAACTTATCTCGAAGAAAAGCACAAAATATGAACCCTGCTCGGGCTCAAAAGTTGAACAAACCTATTGTGGAAGATTATTTCAAGAAACTAGATGCCCTTTTTGAGAAGACGGGATTAAAAAATAACCCACAAAAGGTGTATAACATGGACGAAAAAGGCTGTCGACTTACCCTGCATCACCAGCAAATGGTTATTGCAAAAAAAGGAGCAAAAAGAGTTCATCTAGTGGCTCAAGAGCATGGCCAAAACGTAACTATTGTGGCATGTGGGAATGCTATGGGTCATGTTATATATAATACCTCTGATTTTATTCAAAGGCAAGAGAATGAAACCAACTTTTTCCGATGGACTTCCTCCTGGGTCTGAGGTTCGCATGACCACTAAAGGGAGTATGACTACTGCGGTTTTCGTGAAATGGCTTGAGCATTTCTCAAAATTTATGTCGGCTCCTCCAGTAATTTTGATTTTTGATGGGGCTTCTTGCCATCTGGACATATCCATTGTTGACAAAGCTGAAGAGTTAGGTATCCACTTGTTGTGCTTACCAAGTAGAGAGACAAGGCTGTATTCAGATCCTTCGAACATTACTGGGACGAAGAACTTCTTCAGTACTGGGATAACCATCCTGGAAGAAACTTGAACAAGGAAAGATTTTCTGACATATTCACTCCTGTTTGGGGAAGATCAATGACTATACACAACATATCCAGTGGTTTCAGAGCGACTGGAATTTTCCCGTTTAATAAAAACATTATCCCAGACTACGCTTATGCACTTAGTTTGCCAACCAACAGAGAAATTCCAGAGGTCAACAGAGAAAGTCCATGGGTCGAAGAATGGAATTCGGAGGATGGGCAGCCACTAAGTTTGTTGATCAAAAACTCGCAGAACAAGAACACGGCTGCTTCCAATTCATTTTCGGGAGTTTTGGTAACACCAAATATCGAAAAGTCAAAGACAGCTACAGTGCGGAAGAAGGCTCTAAACTATAAAGCCCAGGAAGTAACAAGAGACCTCTTCCAGAGCAGAGACGTTACTGGGACGAACTCCAAAACACATGTCAGTGGATCCACTTCAACAAGAAAAAATAAACCAAAAGTCTGTGAACTAAAGCCCATTGCATCCACCTCGCGAGAAGACTTGGATGGCAACTCCAAAGAAAATTAGTATTGCAAATTATGCGAAACTGAATTCCTGGGTGATATGCGTCAGTGTGTTATGTGTCTCACCTGGGTGCATGAGGATTGTGTTGGGCTCACACCTGCGGACGAAGATGCCTTTGTTTGTCCGGACTGTACACCCTAAACGAATGGGCCTACTTATCTGCACTACATGAAACAAGGCCCCTTTACAAGGTTTTTTAACAACCTAAGAATTTTTGTATTTAGTTTTTTTTTCAACGTTAGATATGTCACACTTTACAGTTCGATGTTCTCAAATTTATGTAAAATAAACAGTTCTCAAAAATATGTATTATTTTTTTTGTAAAAACATATAAATCGTTAGGTGGGCCTTATTACCTTCCCTTACCTTACCTTTACAGAGTGTTAAAAAAATAGTGTAAGCAGTTTCTGAAGCAAAACTTTTTTGAAAATTCATTAAATTTGAGAAGCTAGTGTTTTTATAATTTTCGTATTTCCAAAAATATTTTTACATTACATGATTATCATTATTATAGAATATTAAAGAATAAGATAATTAGTACTAATTAAATATTTGATTTTTTAGGAATCAGGCATTAAGAAAATTTAAAAAAATTCGTAGCGGCGTGCGGCGTTCGTTTTGAAGGTAGGTATAGTATTCAAAAAAAACATTTGATTTGCTTTTTGATGCACAACAACAAAATGTTTTCACAATTTCAAGAATCTCTTACAAAAAATGTATACCTACCTAAAAGTTATCTTATTTCCGTTTCCGGTTAAAACGTTACAAAAAACTACTTGCTACTAAAAAAACTTCCACACACCAAATGTGATAATAATCGGCCAGGGGGTTCCGGAGATATGGAGGAACGAGCGCACCCACCCGCAGACCGAGATTTCTTTTCACAACACTTGTTTGGGTTTCTTAGACCCCAAAACGGGTATTTTCGTTAAAATCTAAAATTCGTAAATTTGCACAAACGAAACCACAGCTTCCCATAATTTAGTAAGTACGGTAAAGTTAAAATTGTAGTTTTTGCACATACGACATTATTAAAGTGGGGATTATATGTGGATAGGGCCCTTCCTAAGTATTTGTATTTATTTTCACAGCCATAACAACAAATAAGTACATAAGTACATGTTACAGGCATAGTCATAACACAGAATATTTAAGTTACAAACGACTATCAAAGTATTCAGCTAAAGAATAAAAACATTTATTTACCAGAAACTTTCTAAGTTTACTTTTAAAAGATACGACAGTATTGCACATCTTTACTTCGCCAGGAAGATGGTTAAATATTTTAGTGCACGAATAAATAGGCCCTTTCTCATATAAGGTCAAGCTATGTTTAGCCAGAAGCCATAAGGTTCTAAGATATTCATTATTTGTACAACAGTAAACTGTTGCCGTACTTCTCTGCAATGGAAAGCTACAAATTCCGTACGAGCTTCCGACGATGCGCCGTTACTGACCACAATCTTGCGTGTGTGCTTATTCCGTGGCTTCGGTATTTAGCCTTAGCAGTAGATATAGACCAAAGTTAAATGAAATAAATAAATACATATGAATGTTTCTTTTCTACGCTATATCGGTGTTATACAAAAATTAAAACAACTTAAACGTTTGTGAACGTTTAGGTTTATTTTTAAAGCACTTTTAACACTTATCTTCCTAGTATAGCTTCATGTGCAGATCTATACATAATGTTACTAAAGTTGTATAAATCTTCGGTCGCTTTTAATAGATGACCAATTTTAATGTAGTACCTAATTAAATATGCATTTAAATTTAAGTATGAATGAACTGTAAAACTACGATACAAGTGTGCAGTTAGTTTGGATGTGTTGCCGTCATTCGAAACATTATTTCTCTGTACTTCAACTTTTTCTTAATTGTGGTTATACTGATATTGACGAGAAGAGTTTCCCTTACAACATTGTAACATTTGAAGATGTACAAATCTGTTTCTAATCATATTCACATAAATAAACCTATCGTTTCTTTGCTTGTCAAATCAAAATGTAAAAAGCTGTTCATAAACACATTCCAACGAATAAATCTCTCGCTCAATCTTTGGCTTGTCATATTCGCGCCGCCTGAGGGTGTGTTGTGTACATCGCACACAAGCAAGACATTGTTAGAGGTAACAAATAGAAAAATTTCAATTTTGTACTAGAAAATCGCTTACGATATGTCTGCTTTCAAAAAGCAAATTAATAATATGTTTATACTTTCCCACATCTTAATTTTTCTAGTTCATTCTATCTTTTGACTTTTAGAAGTTCAACATTGAAGCTTTGTTAATTGGCCACAGTGATTTAAAGAAAATAATGTAAATCTGTGATAATAATTTCACAACCAATAATAATTATTATTTAAAGCTGCAACATCCGATTTGAAATCTTTTTTATGTGTGCAAGCGCGGCATCCTGACCCCTCTTAAAAATATCCGAATCTCGGCTTCAGACTCCATGTGATCGTATTAAATGGTAATTGAAACAACTTTCCATTGAAAAAAATTCTCAGGGAGGTATGAACTCGTTAAAAAACCAATAATAAAGTCTCCATTAAGGAAAATGAAAAGCATAACATCCCCAAACCACCCACAACTGCAACTCCAATTCCTAAAAATTTTACAAAGATGATGATAAGAAGTATTCATTTTTTTTGGGAAAAGGTTTCTTGGGATGCAAGAAACCCAAAAACGATAGGACACATTAATTCGCCAAAATTTGAGTGGAAGGGGGAATATTATTCGCGCCAAATATAACTGCCTCCAAAAATTAAGTTTAGAACTTTTTTATACTATCACTCATGCGCAATTAAGTTCAAACGAAAAATTATATCGGCCTTCGTTTGTTAAATAAATAAATGGGAACTTCAGATGTTCAAACATTTATAGAAAGTGGCAAAGAGAAATTAGTGGACTAAGATACAAATCACATTGTAGCTGATCTAAAGTTTTATTAGACAACAAAATTTAAAAAAAAATCGTGTTACCAGTTTTTGAGCAATACTTCTTTGATAATTGTAAAAGTTTTAAAGATTTTTTATTTGAAAGTTTTAATTTTTTCAAAACATTTTGTGAACATTAACATAGCGTCTCTATAGGGCTGGTATAATAAAAAATTTAAACTTCAACTGTTTTTGAGTTTATTACTTGAAAACAGACTGTTGAAGTCAAAATTGTCAAAATAGGCAACCATTTTAAAGCTAGATTGTTAGGAAAACAGCGTTGGATTTACCCTAAAGTCTTCTGTCGAATTCCGTTTTTAGATTTATAAAATTCTGTTTCAGAAAATCTGCTACTAAAGAAACATGTCTAACTTCCGCTTCCGATTTCGGATTTTTTAAAATGCCTTTTCGATGAAATTTTGATATACTCCCACGTCCCTGAGCGGATCAAAAACGGACCAATCGTTTTGGAGATAAGTGCGAACAAACGTGCTTACCCACTCACCTACAGACAAACATATTTCAAGAAACAATTTTGTACATGTATTTTCGTCAAACTCTCGATTTCGAAATTTTCCATGAAATCAGTACTGAAAGTATAGGTTATAGGAACGTAAAGAAAGTGTTGAAATGAGCAATTAAGTTATTACCTGTCACTTTGCTGTTCAAATTTTAATTTTTACACCTGAGAAACGTAAAACTACGCATTTTTAAAAAATACCTTAAAACCTGATGTGCTTTTAAAACATAATAATAATGAGGAAACCCCCTTTAGTTCTCACAAGAACAATTATTTATAAATTAGCCTCCTAGTATGCCCACACTACGAGGCGTCACTTAATTTAACTTAAACTTTTTTTTAATTAATTACGATGGCAAAAAAAGTGTATATGCCGGGGGCTTCCTACTATCGACACATTTACCACTGAAAAAGCCTACCTCTCTAAATGATCAAGATGCGGCACTGGGATAGAGGCGCGAAAATATTGAAATTTAGAAACAGGGCGCAAGTAAAGAAAGTTTTAGAAACACTGCGTCATACGTAAACACATTGCACTTTAAAAGCAGCAAAAAATCAAGTTAGATGTGGTATATAATCACATTATAACCAGTGGCGGCTCTAGACTTTTTGCCGCCCTAGGCAATGTTATATAAAGCCGCCTCCCTCTCCGTAAGTTCTGGCAAGGACAAGTTTGTTCACAAAAATTTCATGTATCTGCCTGCATAAGTAACTAAGTATATTTATAAATTTTACAAAATAAAAAAAAAACAAAAAAAATCCCAACAAACAACGTACAAACAGAACTGAAATTAGCATACGACAAACAGAAAAAAAATATCTTCACACAGTGAATTCCAATTGAAATGGGACATGGCAGTTTGACATGTAAAACGTGTTTTAGTTGTATATTATGTACCTGAAAGAATTAATGCTAGCAGTAGTATTAAATGGAAAGATAACATTTTTTACATCACCTGATGAATGGCAATTTAGTTGAAAATTTTATACAAATAACGTTTTATATAAATTATTAAATAATAATAATCGCGTTTGTTGCGGATACACAATCGGTTGCGAAATAAACTCTCGGTTGTCTTGGTGGGGCACGAGTAGATATTTTGCTTTGTAAGCAAGAGATTATGAGTTCAAATCTTGATGAAGCCTGCTTTTCTTTATTATTGTAAAAAAACAATCCGGTTTATATTTATATGGTTTTGTTCAATATAGATAATTTTTATTTTTTAATGCGTAATATTTGCAGTTTCTAAGAAACTGAAGTTTAAAAAAATGTTCTTGGTAAAACATTGTTTTCAATATTCACTAGAATTTAATTTATTTTAGTGTTAGACTCAAACTAGATATTTTCTTTCAGCTATTTTGTAAAATAGCAGTGCAATTTATAGGCTTCAGTTAATGTACCTACTTTTTCAGCTGTAAAAGGTTTGTCTCAACCGATTAGTTTTGTTAAACTGCCCTTTGTTATAAACTGGGTTATTATAGCATTAAAAATAAAAATCAAAGTTTTAAATAAAACAGCATAAACCTGATTGTTCTTTTATAATAAAAAACTGAAAAACAGAGGTCACCAAGGTTTAAACTCATAACCTTTCGGTTTCAAAGCATCATTTCTACTTATGCGCTAGCAAGACAACCGAGAGTTTATTTCGCCACCGATTATATCAGTACACTATGAGAGTGATTGTTATTGTTAACTAATTTAAACAAGCACTATTTGTAGTAAATCTTAAACTAAATAGCCATTAGGTAATGTTAATAGTTATTTAAGTATCAAGGAATGTAAGGACGTAATAACATCCGAGGTAGGCGAATACGAGCTGAGGCGGAGCCGAAGCTTGTCGCCTGCCGAGGATGTTATTAGTCGATACATTCCGTGTTACTTATTAAATTTTTCACGCTACCGGCAATGTAAGTAGGCCTACAGGTAGAAATTTAATCATATTTTTAAAAGTTCGTTTTGACAGCTGTCATCGGAATTATTTTTTAAAAGCTCCATTATTCTAAGTTGTCTGTGTTTGTTACCGTATCAACGAACAGTTAAAATCAACATTATTTTCCTAGGAATGTAAGTGACACTATTAAGTTCCGTCGTCAAGGGTAACTAGTACACGAATGTTATCAGCCATTTACGATCCCTGTAGCTATGGATGTAAGGCCTACTTACATTGCCGGTAGCGTGAAAAGAATGTTATCTTTTTATTTAGGATAACTGCAAGCAATAAAATTCTTTTGGGAACATAATATACAACTAATTCAGTTTTTACATGTTAAACTGCCATGTCTCACCTCAATTAGAATTTACTATATGTATATGTAAAAATAAAATTATACAATTTACGCAACGTGTGCCTAAATTTTTTTGTATCTCAATTAAAACGCTGCAGGCTACGAATTGCGACCCCGAACTGTCAACTGTAATGTACCAACAAGCGCAACGCCAGCTTGCGCAGTTAGACAAAATAATAGAACACAAAACACAAACGCGAAATAAACGGAAGCTGTTTTATATTTGTATTACATAAAAACTCTTTCTGATTTTTTCATATCATTTCATATACTTTTATTAGTTTTTTTATTTCATTTTATTATTTTTATTGTATTTTCAGCCGGTATTCTCTGTCCCTAAAACTTTGTCGCCCTAGGCGTCTCCCTGCGCTAAGTTATTAAAAATAAACAAAAAAAAGAAATCCGCTGTAATATTATATGCTCTTGGATTAGAACACTTGCTTGAACAATAAGGAAATCAATCATCTGCTGTGTCCTAAACTGTTTCAACCACCAACAATCTTGAAATTTAGAAAGTTGCTTTAGTAATCAATAGTTTCAAGTAATGTTATTCTGCAATACTAAAACGGTAAAAGAAAACTAGACGTTTGGTGGACTTTTTAAATGGGATAATACATCAAGTCAACAGCTCTCCGGGTACAGACAAAGAAAATCGGATTACGAAAGTGAAGTGAAACCCACACTATTGTTGCAGAGGGAAGACTTGCGAATGGATTTATTTATTCGAAAAAAAAAAAACGTGCTTGCACTTCAAGGGATACTTTCAAACACACAACAAAGGAACTCGTGAATACTGTTAAAGTGTATAACTTACGACATTGCTTAAAACCAAATGTATGAAAAATTAGTAACTTTTTTTGCAAAATCGAAAGTTTTTTTTATTGCTTATTTAACCTTCCAACGTAATGCAATCAATTATGCAAACGCAGAAATTCCTAAAGAATCTCCAACAGTGTCTGATATAACGTCGATGGTAATCCGATTTAGTTGCAATTCTTACAGCGTTGTGCGACTTGAAGGCTTAATTATTTATTTTCGCAATGCGAACAGACTTGGTGAGTATCGGCGAATGTGTTCAGAATCTACAGACTTTATAGAGCTTTTGTTCTGTATTGGAGACAGCTTCGTAGGAAATGTTAAAAATACATTTGCATGGCTATACTAGCTACGGGGAATTATAAAAAAAAACCCAAGCAGTTGCAGATGTATGTTGTGATATATTCTATTCATAAAAAGTTACTGCTGGTAAGATTATCACCAAAGACCGGACTTTTAGTCGCAGAAGAGCAAAATATTTTGTTAAAATATAATAAGTAAACAAAAACCATGGGCGTACTCAAATCCGTTAAGTTATACGTGAAACATATTGAACGAGAGAACTAATTTTTCGGATGAAAATTAAAAAAAGTTATGTACTGCAATTCTTAAGCTTTTTATTCAACGGTAGTTTTCTGTTCCTTATAGTTCAAAGTTTTCTTTCGCAGAACTTTTTCGTTGTATTAATGAAATTACACGTTCTATTTTCATTAATTCGTGGTTGCTATTTTAGATTTCAATTTAAAAAAATATTTTTACAGTTTCATAAAATTGTTTCGTGAAATACTTCTAAAATTCACGACCATTTATATTTTTCGCTTATGAACCCTGTTTAATTTTATTTTACTATTACACAAGCATTAATTCCAGTTGACCAAACAAATAATAAATTACCTACAAGAGTTGCATAAGGTCAAACATATGGATGTGTTACCATTCTAAGCTCGTCGATAATTTGTATATTTAATATATGCGTTAACTATTTATTTAAAAAAAGTATACCACAAATTATTATTTATTGATTGCCTCATAATTTAAATACTGACTAAACACTAGACTAAAAATCCGGACTATAATTATCACTTACAGCATTTTTTAGCCTTCATATCTAAATTTTTGGATTCCCTAATTCTTAATAAAAATTATTAACTTGTTTTTAAGTTATAAAGTCGACAGTTAGACCTTTATACAATTTCCTTTTGTTTTCTTTCGTGCTACCAACAATGTTATCTTTATCTTCTTCGAAAAACATTTCGTTTTGCTGTTTATACCAGCAGAATATGATAGAACATAAAAATTTTCTTTCGTAATTATTTGTTAAACGCCATTTAGTTAGCGTACTCAATTAAACTGAAATGCGCTGTGTAGATTGAGAACTAATTAATACAGGTCTTACACTATTACTTTAGTCTGTTGTACCTTGAACTGATTATAAACTAATCGTGTTGCAAATTACTGTTGTAGCTGTCACCTGTAACTGACGTCTCTGTCGCTAAGTAGTTGTCATAAATTTAATTATCCCAGCAAATACTTTCAACTTATATAACTGACTTAGTTGCAAATTCACTGTTGAGGTAAAATCTGGGTATTATATAAGTTTAGCCAATTTATTTGCATGAACACCTGGAACATGCAAATCACAAGATCGTAATAATGTCTACGTCCTTCATCCACCAAATAAAATGCCCTTGCCATGGCTCAATTCGGGGCGTAAAACTTTTAATTGTATACACTTGTATATTTATATAACGTGTTTTATATATTTCATATTACATTTTAAAAACCTTATACTTGATATTCGATATTTTACATTACATTTTATATTTTATAACTTTAATACCTTTCAGGGCATTAAAAATGTATTTCTACTATACATTTGTATAACAACAAATAAACAAGTAGATCAATATTTAACAAATAGTTAATTCAACGAACGGATAATTATACACGGTAAATTCGCGAAAACAAAACACACGTCTTATAAGGGATCCACGCACGTACACAACGAAGCGGTTTTCTGGGTCGTATGTCTCGGAAGGTTTGGGAAAGAAAAGGGGCAGGTCCCTCGACTTCTATCTGAAACTGCGGTGCTCTAGCAAGGCTTGGGCGTGCTGTGGGATTCGGAGAAAGAATAAGTTTATAAGCTTCGGTGCTCTGGTAAGAGCTGAGTGTGCAGAATAGTTAGTAAAAAGTGTGAAGTTATATATTTTTTCCACTACTAATATTAAACGATATCATTATTTACTTTGTTTTAGAGCCAAGAAGATGAATTTATTTCCTAGTGGTTACTAATATTTCATTATTAACTACTGGTTAATAATGAAAACAATTGCTACCAATCTTTAAATTCACCATAAACTTTCACGTGAAAATCTTTTGATTTTAATGGTAATAACTGATCACCAACACTTTCTACACCTTTCCTAATTTCAGGAGGAGTGCAGTTTTCACTCAAATCATCAAAATTGGACATTTTATAACCACTATTATAAAATATATATTTTACATACTTTATTTTTGTGCATATTTGCATTTGTAATTTTATTTTTTATTAATGTAAAATCAATTAATTATAACAGGAATAAAGGTGGTAGTAGTGGAAAAAATAATATATAAACCACGGTAGAGAAGACTTATCAGCCTCGCAACTTATTTCCCTCGATGCTTCGCATCTCGGGAAATAATTCTGCTCGGCTGAGAAAAATGTCTTCTCTACCTTGGTCTATAATATACTATTACAGCTCTAGAAAAAGCTATGTGCAGCAGGACTTAGTCTGTGTTTGATTGATCCACTAGCTGTAAGACTTTAGCCTTTGGCCCGGTTTTGGAGCTTAGGTTCTATTTAATCCTCGAAACGTACTGAGCGTACACGCGCGCTTTCTTATAAACAAATATTTTTAATTCTATTGTTGCACTAACTTATAATAAATCTAAATTTGTTTTCTGCGATAAAAGACATACATACAAAGAAAAGCTTAGCAAAGTAGCCACTGACAATAGTGGAATTAATTTAAATAAAGTCGTACAGTTGAGTCAAATGGAAACATTTTGTGTTAGGCTTCATGCTGCTTCTAATCCAACAGATTCACATGCAATTGACGTCAGGTACCACTCTAAATGCTGCGCTGCACATGTTACCAATGCACTAAAAACAGATATAGCATTAGATATGGTGGTCAAATAGGTACGGGCATGGGCCATACTGTTTCTAAAATATAATTTATCTGAGTGTTATGATAAGCTCTAGTAGATGGAAAATTATTTGACATAATTACTTTAAAGAAAACTTATAAGTTTTGTCAGCGAAGATGTAACAATGACTTGCAAACAGCTTGAGAATCTAATTCAAATAGAATTGTCCAAAGACGGTATTGAGTTTTCTCCACCGAAAAAAGTAAATGGAGTGCAAACATTTTTCTGGCGATGCATTAAAAAAAGTGTAACATATCAGTCACTCAAGAAGTAAAACACAAAGATATAGAGAAGAAAAGTAAAGCATTATCTCATACTTTAAGGTCATGTAATTTTATTTTAATGTCGGAAGATATCTTCTTTGTCCGCCGGACACAAAAACTTACTTTAGTGATGGAATGAAGTGATTTGTAAATCTAAGGCAATTTTAACGGGCCCTGGTTTCTTTAAAAGCATCCGCATTCTCAGGACTGCACTCATTGTCAGGATGTGACACTACTGAATCATTTGCAAACAAAGACAAAATGACTTGCTGGAGAGCTTTACACTCCACCACTGATGACGTGGAAGATCACTTAGAACCCATCATGTTTACAAAACCTCGTACTCTATTCCCCATTTTAGAGCTTACTTGGTATGAGTGTAAGCAAAAAAAATGTAGTCATATCTGTATTTGTGTTGTAAACAAAATAAAATGCACTCACAAAAACAGGAAGAAGCTCTACTTTAATATAGATATGCTTGAAAAAGAAGTGCAGATTTGTATTCTACGCATGTCGAATAACCTAATTACCAAAAAAAAAACAAAATAAAAATTCGATAATAAATTTCAACAAATAAATGGTATTTGCAATTACAAACTACTACAAATCAGACAACTTTAGAATTTTTAATATGTTTTTGTATTTATTAAATTTTTAAAATTTTCAATAATTCACAAATTTTGTAATGACGTGAATAAAGTATTTTTGAGATTTTTAAAGTCCTGGTAGTTTGAATCTATAAATACCAGTCTTTATGTCAAATAAAACTGCATTGTCTCTAATTCATCTATGTAGAACAGTTTTACGATTATTGCTCTTGCGGCGGTAATTTTGGACGCGATGTTGAAAAGCACCACCTGTGGATATCAGGTGCTTTTTATGATACTTTATTTGAATTTTTTAAAACTAATTTTATTGATATAAGCATACTATAAGTTTTTATTTTTTTGTAGCCAATTCTGACCGCTATCTTGGTTTTCAGCCTCAAGACAATGTTTGAGCTTATCGTTGTTAACATTCTTATTCTTCACATTGAAACGAATAGATTAAGACTTCTCCCACACTTCTATCATCAGAGAAGCCACGAGACGACACCTGCCCCCAGACTACTAAAATTATGGAAAATAAAAAAGAAGTTCTTAAACCTAATTTGAAATCAGATAGCAACTAAAAACGCGATTGAAGTTAAACAAAGTAGCAACACTGAACGTTTTAGTTATTTTTAATTAGGATATGTTTGATTTAAATAGCGATTCCAATCAAGATTCCTTTTAATAATGCTTTATCAAGACTTTTAAATCGGTAAACTATGTAAGTAATTATTTTCGAAAAATCTAGAAACGTCATTGTACAGAAATTCCGCGATCTAAAACCACAGAGATTATGAATTATAATGAATCATGATTAGTTTGTTTAAAATTTTCAAACTTAATTTGGTATTTTATTCTTTATTCTTTAAAGTTTAAAATGCCAGCACTGATATGTGGATCGAATTGTTTAAAATTCAATAAGTTGAAAAATTAAATTTAAAAAATTTTTTCTTATATTATACAAAATTCATTTAAATTGTACATAACGAATTTTGATTTTAAAATATAAATATCGATTTAAATTAAAAGAAACCATTTGCTTAATTTTTAAAAAGAAAATTAAGTACTTTTAAAACCTGTTTTTAATACAGCATATGAAATACTTTGTAGGAATTCTAAAAGTATCTGCAATAGTTTTTATGATGATCATTATTATTGTTCGTCGTGAAATATACACAGGATGTCCAAGTTAAGGGGTCCTATTCAGCATCTTAAGTACTACTACAATCCGCATTCAAAACCTACAATTTTGCTTATTTTTCAGTATAGACTGAAAACAATTAAAACAATTAAATTTTGTTTTTCGCATTTTGTGTATAATGATTATTATCCAATATAGCGCAAAGCGCTTTTGACTTTATTAATACTCTTTTACACAGATTTCTAATTTCAAATTCAAAGTTTTATAAATCATTAAATTTTCAAGAAACTGGCATTACCTACGTTTTTTAAACATGCGTCAAAGGCGGCCGTGTCATTATTGAATAGAGCTCTTTACCCCTTTGCACTAATATAATATTAAATAGGTTTATTTTTACAAATAACGGAGTTTTAAGCGAAAAACTGTTTTCTCATAGTAGGCTGTGAAAAACTATTTTGTTGTAGTAGGCTGAAAATTAACAATGGAAAAAAACAAAAAGCTGCATTTGTTTCCAATGAAGTTTGATTTGTTTACCTTCGTAAATAATAGAGTTATAAGTGAGAAATTGTTTTCTCGTAGTAAGTTGTAAAAATGTTTCAGGAAATAAAACTATTAAAAATGTATGATCGTATAATACTCAGAGACGAGTACTCTTAATTTTGTTTTGGTAATATCTGCATCTTTACAAGAGCTTATTTTTATTTTAAATTTATCTTACTTTTCACGTTTTATTACCTACGAGAAGTATTTAAAAGTTAAACGTCTTTTGATTGTTATAGGAGCATGCATTTTTATTAGTATTAGTCTCTGAAACACTCACGTGCGTTTTCATTTTTTTTAACAGCATACCAGCACAAAGAAAATTGGCACTATAACTCTTAATATAATAAATTATTATTAATAACAAATGTAGCCTTTTATTTTTGTGTTCTTTGTTAATTTTTAGTCTACTACAAGAGAGCGGTTTTTCACAGCCATGAGAAAGCAGTTTTTCGCCTATAACCCCGATATTTGTAAAAATACACATAATAAATTTTATATCAGAGAAAAGAGGAAAATAAGATCTTTCCAATGATGACATGGCCGCCTTTGACGCATATTTTGAAAAAAACGGAGTTAATACAAATATTGTGAAAATTTAAATTTATAAATTTATAAAAATTTTAATTTCAGATTCGAAATCCGTGTAAAAATGTGTCTTAATAATGTCAAAACTGCTTTGCGGTATCTTTGATAATAACCAAATTATACACAAAAAGCGAAAACTTTAGCCTTTTTAGTCTGTACTAAAAATTAAGCTAAAATTCTAAGATTTGAATGTAAATCATAGTAGTACTTGAGATACTGAATAATTTTTTATTTCATACTGTACGCTATATACCACTTTACGTCATTGATTTGAGTCCGGGTAATAGCACATTACATGCCAAGGTCGGGAAGTGTTGCTTAGCAGCCCTTCCCGGACTGCTTGGAGAAAAATTCATCAAACATCTATTTGTAGCTAAGCAACGAGAAATACCAACAGCGAATGTTTAATTTGACAGAATATAAATTTTAAAAATGACGTTTTTATAAAAAGAAAATATTCAAATAAAAAATGGTTTTGGCAGTAATGAAATAAAATTTTGTACGATACACGTCCGTGAAGTGATTATTAAAGCATTCGTTTAGAAATTTCGGACTCGGCTCCTTTCGTCGCCTCGTCCGCAAATATCTAAACTCATACTTTAATATGTCACTTCCCGGACTAGTGACGTTAATAACTATTTCCGAATCTCTATCTCTTACCGTTTACGAGATCCTCATTCATAGACCTCTTATCTTGGACACCCTGTATGTAGCGAGTTTTGACAGCCTAAGCCATGTCTCGCACCCTAGCTCTCCACTTTTCTCTATCTTTTAATATATAATTGCGTTAAATCATTTTAGCACTAGTTTGCCGTATTTTTAAATGTAGCACGAGAAGTTTTGACATTACTATCGAAATGTTTTGTCACACTTGAGACAAAATTTAAACAGCAAAATGGAAGAAGGAAGTACACTGGAAGGATAAGTGAATTATGAGCACTTTCCTTGAAATAAATAATGCGGTTTCGCAAAAAGCACAATATTCCCTTTTTTTTATTTTCCAGGCACCTGTCTGATGTGCATAAAATATGACGACAACATGCGCGGAAATTTTGGGGTGGCATTCAACATTTATAAAAGGGAAACCGACGTTGAACTGTGCGTGTTCTATCTTCTGAAGGTTAAATTTGTCCAAAAGCCAGACGACATACAACTGCTTAGTGTTGTGATTTATAAAACAGTGCACAAATAATTATCTTACCGTTTCCATGCATGTTTTCAGAAGACTGCTTTGATACCACAGCTTCAGCTGCAGATTCCCACGTGGGTGACGGCTGGACTTCCTGCGGCGACGATGCGGAAGCTCTGACGCTCCGCAACTCGGCCAACGGATCATGATGCTGATACCACACAGGAAGAGCTCTTCTTTTCCAGAATTGATTTTCCATACTAATGGGTATCCTTGGGTCAATATTGCTTTAGTTCCGAATGTAGGGGCTTACATGTCTGACCTGCAAGAAGACACTTAGATATTACCGTCTTCATATTTTCAGATTTGTTATTCAGTTTAAACGTGTAAATATGGCAAAACAGCGATTAAACGTTTGTAGTTTAACAAACTTGTTACCACTTGATCGTACGTTTGTAAATCCGCTTGTCTTTGTATCGGGAAATACGACAAATTACCTGGCAATGTTTATTCCTAGATTTTTCTTTAATCACTTTCTTATAATAACATTATCTTTCCATTTTGAAATCTTAAGTGAAGTATTTGCGATAAGAAACTGCGATAAGTTCAAAAAATAATAATAAACTTGTAATTTAATGCAAATAAAACAATTCTTAAGGTCTTTAAGAAACGTATCAGAATTGACTGCTAAATTCTTTAAATAACATAATTACCAGTTTTGATTTTAAACCTCAATACTCCATTAAAAATGCATCTCAGTTAATCGATAACATACATTTACCATCACAAAGCAATCTTGTTAGTTTTGATCTAGAAGATCAAATATTTGAATCAAACCATTCTGAAAAAGTTATTTTGGTTTCATTACGTTGTTGTGATTTTAGCATGTTTTAATGGTTCATTTGGGTTTATAAGCGAATTTTTAATTTTTCTTAATAGTTTGCACCAAAAATGACATTTACACTAGAAACTGAACAAAATAGGTCTATTAACTTCTTAGACTTAAACATAAAAATAATTCACTTAATAAACTTGAATACTGTGTTTATAGAAAACCTACACAAACAGACATTACAATACCACACGATTCTTGTCATTATAAAACACATAAATTAGCAGCATATCGGTCCATATTTCCATAATATATAGCTTTAACGGTTTCTTTAGGTAAAATTACTTATAATAAAGAAATTTTGATTATTATACAAATTGCATACAGTAATGGTTATAATACCCAACTTATTGATACACTAATTAAAAAGAAAGAATGTAAATTAACTATTCAAAAACGGTATCTAACTACTTCAACAGCAGATAGAAGAAAAAAAAATACGCGTCAATTCCATATTTTGGCAATAAATCAGACAAAATTGCCAAAACTATAAAACAAATAAATAAGTACAAAATAGTTTTAGAAAAGAGTTTTAAACACTTTCTTCAATGCTAAAGAAAAAACAGAAAATGTACTAAAATCAGGCATTTTCAAACTAAATTGCTCGCATTGTAATTCGGTTTATATGGGACAAACAAGTAGAAATTTTGATATTAGGTACAAGACACGTACGTTGTTACAAATCTAAATACTACCATAAAAACAATTACGTTAAACACTTATTAGAACACAATCATTCAATGACATCAAATAACACCATAGAATGTTTACACTTTTGGGATGGTAAACGTAAGTTAAATATGCTAGAAGCATTTGAAATGCACAAAGATTTAAAATCTGCACCGTTAATGAATGAGCAAATTGATCTCTTAAATTTACAGTTATTGGACGTTTTGGAATAAGAAACCAACTCATCTAGACGCAGACACAGAAACCCAACATCAAGTTGTGAAGATTTATTGTTCCTATAGCAACACCAACTGTTTACTTTTAATCTTGCTTCTGAAAATGACATGTCAACATATTGAAATACGTATAAGGCTAAAATAAAAAACCTGCTGAAGTTAAGAATTGTTTTATTTACATTAAAAAATGAACTTCAACGAAGTAAAGTTTGAACCTATAAATAAAGTATACTTTAAATTTTACATTTTACTATTTTCACCATCTCGAAGCTAAATCGCTCTTTGATAACTGTCACGAAAAGGTTTAGACTTCCATAAACGTCTCCCCCATCACCAAGTCTGTAAGTGGCTTTTCATGGATATATTAAAAATTAGTTACGTGCAGATCTTAAATTACAGTTTCAGTGTTATTAAATAGATGTCACCTACTGATACTGAAATTCCAGTGACGAAAATTTGAACACAAAAGTTAATTCGTTTACTTATAACACTATTCTATTATGTTGCGAAAAAAATATTTTTCTTGTTATTTGCTTTAAGTTAGAACTTTTTGTTTTAAATATCTGAATTTGACATGAATGAAGTAGAAATATATCAACCTCAAGTATTTCGCACTATTATTCTATTTTATAAAAATTACCGTACGACTTCTCTTTTCCGGACATTCCCTCTTTTTCAATCCTTAAATTGCCGCTTGGACGGAATATTTAATAAAAAATAAGTCCAAGTTTTTGATGGTTGCTTGTTTCTTTTTAACCTTTTTATTTTTAAACGTTTCAACAGTTAACGCAACGCAGTTGAATTCAGATTTCGCTAATGTAAAAGCATTCACAATTTCACATCCAATGAGCGAGGTTCAATAGTAGGCTTTGGTGAGCAGGGTGAAACGGGGTATTCACCGAGTTAATTGTATCTAGTACCTCGAAGGTTTTATTACAGAGCTTTTAGTTTTTTTGTTATTGAATAATTTACTTTTATTACTATCCCCACAAGTAATGCCAGAACGGAAATTTGAAATTTAAGGAATTTACTAAAGATCAAATTCCCTTGTTTTGAAAGTGGTAGATATAACTAAAACGTTAATTATTTATATATGCCGCCAAAAGTAAAGCTCTTATCGCCGAAGTTTTTTTGTTACGTACATGATTTATTCTTATGGTCTCTTGGATTATATACGCAGAATCGAAACAATTTTTGGATATTGAAAAAAGCGGAAAATGTCATCGATTTCCATCACGTAATTCTGAATTATTTTTTTTTGAAAATTTTAGGCTCCAAATAAGCGTCAATACACTTGTAAAGTAAAAAAATGCTCCCCGTGGAATTTGTATGAAGAAAAAACTACCGAAACACGCAGAAAACACTGAAAATAACTTCATGGCAACATGTTTATGTCATGCTATAAACAACGTGGGCAATTGTTTGCTGTTAACACAGGCATTTATTGGCAATAGAAAAAACTGTAAAACATCACTTACTGTATTTTTTTTAATTTTTTCAGTTCGGAAAAGAACTGTTTTGTCTTTTTAGAGTTCTAGGTTAGGTTAAAAACTGCGCACATCTGTTTTTTGCACACGAGAAAATAGGAAAAGAAAACTTCTTAAATAGCACTGGCAAGACGATTGCAGTGTCGTCCTCCGTTCTATGTTAAGTTATAAGCTGTGAACAGTTGTGTGAACAGTTTCGAACAAGACATTAAGAAATAAAATTTTAAAATTAACGGTAGCAAAACGGTTGTAATGACCATTATTTAAAACAAAGTATTTAGTATTTTTGGCAAAGTATAACATGCTATAGATTATAATCACGGTCTACGATCTATATAGGGTGCCCATTTTATCGTGTTACTCTTTGACTCTTTAGAGTAGGCAACACACGTTGTATGCCATAATATATTGTTTTGCTTTTAAAATTAAAAATTTATAAATGGGAACAACATTTGCTAAGGGTATACCCCGCTGTACATCTTTTTAATAATAAAAACTCGTATAAGTGTTTTTATCCACAGCTAACAATTGTTCTCATTCATGGATATCTATTTTAATAGTAACTTAATTGTAATTGTACAGGGTGTCTCAGACATGACTCCCCAGGCCTATAACTTTGTTATTTTTAAAAATAACTATAATAAACTATATATATTCGTAAATGGGAGCAAATTCTCTATAAGATGGAGAAAAAAATTTTAGAAAATCTGTACTCATATTATGGCAGCGATATTCAACTTTTTTTTTTCAAATTGCACACTATGCTTTTTTTCGGTCATTCTGATAGTACTCTTTATTCTCTTTACAACCATGTAAACCAATATGGGTCTTACATAAGGAAATTCTCGAAAAAAATACGATTGAAAGTTGAAGTCTAGGTTTGCCATGGAAACAACTGATTTTTGTAATTTGTACTCGTCGGGCGATGAAAACAATAGCGTAGTGTAAAAAAAAATGCCCATTCATTATTTTTATACAATATTACCTTAATTAACTGAATGCTAATGACAAATTAATTATAATTACAAAAATTGTTCAAAATTCTCTCCGTTTTCAGTTGCGCAACATTCAAGTCTATGTAGAAATTCTCTACTTGTAACTTTTATTAATAACTCTGGAGGAATATTACTGCAGACTGTAGTAATATTATCTTTCAGTTCATCCAAATTTTCAAATGGACTTGAATAGACGTGAGATTTTACATATCCCCACAAGAAATAATCTAATGGTGTAATATCGGGTGAGCGAGCTGGCCAGCGCACTGGTCCGTTTGTTCCGAACCAACGATCTCTATAAACGTAATTTAAGTGATCTCGAACTGCAAGACTATTGTGAGGTGGAGCACCATCTTGTTGTAAAAGCAACCTTCTTCTGATATTAAGCGGCACATTTTCCAGCAGTGTTGGAAGCGTATTTTGAAGAAATAACAAGTAACGATCACCGGTCAAAGTGCCTTCATAGAAATAGGGCCCTATTAAGTGTTCTCCTATTATGCCACACCAAACGTTAATCCCCCACATGTGCTGAAAATTTCTTTGTCTGATCCAGTACGGCTGCTCTCTTGACCAGTATCTTGAATTCTGTGTAGTCACCAGTCCATTATTGTGGAATCTACTTTCATCCGTCCACAGTATCCTTTTAAGAATGTCAGGTTCTTCTGAATAATTCGCCATAACCCAACTGATAAACTCCATTCGGCGGTTACTATCCCCTTGGTGCAGTGCATGTACTCGCATAAATTTGTAAGGTCGGTATGCATTCTTTTTCAAAATCCTACCCACAGAAGCCCTTGATATGTCACACTGAGATGCAACGGTGCTAAGCGAAGAATTAGGATGTAATTGAACATACCCCAAAACTGCCACTGCATGAGCATCATCTGTAGCGGTTCGTTTATTTATATTTGGAATTTTGTTGTTCTTTTTAAATGACCCATGCTCAAGAAGGTTCTATGCCAAGTTAATAAACGTTTTATGATCAGGATGTATTCTTTCCGGATACCTTTCTGCATACAACCTTGCTGCTCTTCTTGCATTCTTCTCGCATAAACCATAAATAAGGATCATATCAAGCTTCTCAGAATTAGTGTAATTCATTTCTAATATGATTTTAAACAAGAACATACAAATACAGAAAGAATAACTGTCGTTCTTTGCAACGTAAATTGCAATTGTTTTACAGCTATACGCTATTGTTTTCATCGCCGACGAGTACAAATTACAAAAATCAGTTGTTTCCATGGCAAACCTAGACTTCAACTTTCAATCGTATTTTTTTCGAGAATTTCCTTATGTAAGACCCATATTGGTTTACATGGTTGTAAAGAGAATAAAGAGTACTATCAGAATGACCGAAAAAAAGCATAGTGTGCAATTTGAAAAAAAAAAGTTGAATATCGCTGCCATAATATGAGTACAGATTTTCTAAAATTTTTTTCCCCATCTTATAGAGAATTTGCTCCCATTTACGAATATATATAGTTTATTATAGTTAATTTTTAAAAATAACAAAGTTATAGGCCTGGGGAGTCATGTCTGAGACACCCTGTATAGTAAAACCTATGACTTGCAACGTATGTTGCCTACTCTCAAGCTTTAAGGGGTTACACGATATAAAAAAATCCCCCTATAAAGCGGTAAAAAAAACATAGTACTAAATTTCAGGTGCTCATCAATGCAAACAAAAGAGTCTAATTACAGATGGATCGTAAAATGCTTTGTTTTCGTGATATAGGTTTTCAAAGATACAGCTGAAAACTGATTTATTTATAAATATTGAAAAAATCACACTGAATGCAATAAACAAATTATGCATGCAGTTATACTTATAAAATGTCTATATTTTACACTAGTTTTCCTTAGAAAACTTGTCAGGGGCGGCACAAACGGGAGGCACTGATACTCTTTTTTTAAATAACTTTATTTCTGAACGTTTATCTACATGTTTATTATAAAATTTTAAACTGCATGCAAAAGTACACAAAAACACTCGTGTTAAAACCAGGGGCGAGAACAGAAACAAATAACGTTTCGATTTTCGGTTACGGTTAAAAATTTTAATCAATCAAACTGATCTTAGATAGTAATATGCAAACGTATGTTAGTTGTAGTACTTTTTGTTGTAGCCGTAGCGTATTGCATTTTAAGTTAACATGCTGATCTCCTAAAAAATGGCCGCCTAACTTCACTCAGTTCATTGTTTGATTGCTGGAGTCGTGTATCTAGTAAACCTATACAGAAATCTGTGAGTCTATGTGACCGAGACCACGCCAGGGATATTCGTGGAATGCTGAATTAACTCCCTAAAATATATCACAGTGACTAGCCGGCCGGTGCCGGTGGGCATTATTTGGCCGGCATACAGTATACCGTCATCGGATACCATGCAGCATAGTTTACCGGCAATATACATTTGGCCATCGGATGACGTGTTGTTTATGTATGTGTTCTATATTTTATGTATGTGTTCTATATTTCTGCTACCAACAGACGCTATGACTCAGTGTAAGGATGTGTGTACAGCGTTGTGAGGCATAAGTTGGTCGAGAGTTTAAATCCCGTGCGTATTATATTTTCAAAATTTTAATTCCACTTTTTCAAATTATCATTATTTTGTTGTTGTTGTGTACATGATGTAATGCTACGGTCTATGTTCCCTGAAACCTTTAGCGATAGTGGCAGATGCGCAGGTTCAGCAATGTGCACACTGTCGGCTCACTGACTGCCAATAACACAAACATTAAGTACTTGGAAGTAAAAAGGAAAAATGTATCCTGCTGGTAAAGTGTTCATATCACGTTATACGATTACGTTATACCAGCAAAAACTTTCGCGTTTCGGAAACATTAATAACTCTAATCATTCGTTTGGCTACAATCTCTCAGAGACAACCAAAAAGGCTGAATATAAGGAATGCGAAGATTAAATAGTATACACTAAAACTGATCTTAGTAGTTGTAGTACTTTTTGTTGTAGCCGTAGCGCATTCCATTTTAAGTCAACATGTTGACCTTCTATAAAATGGCCGCCCAACTTTACTCAGTTGATTATTTGGTTGCTGGAGTCATGTATCTAGTAAACCTATACAGAAATCTGTAAGTCTATGTGACCGAGACCACGCCAGGGATTTTCGTGGAATGCTCAATTAACTCCCTACGATATATCACAGTGACTAGCCGGCCGGTGCCAGTGTTGGTCCTACATTTATTAGATCGAAAGAATACCGGTATATTCGTAAAATAATTACGGTGTGTGTGTGTGTGTGTGTGTGTGTGTGTGTGTGTTTAATGTTTCAAATTTCAATATTTAAATTGAAAATGATATATTTTTTGTTTTTGTTGAAAGCAAATTTAATTTGATCGCTTAGTAAAGAGTTCACTACATCGAAAACAAAAAGTCATACTTGTAATTTCTTTAGGCAAAAAACAATTTTTTTTCGGAAATTAAAATGAGATCATAGACAGCGCTGATGCATCTGCTTTTAAAAAAATCAAGTAGATACGGCAAGTACTTCTCGAGATATTACGTTATATTTCTTAGAAACGCTTTATTTGAAAGTTGACATTATTTAAATTAATAAAAAAGTTTGATACCGGTCAAAAAGGTCGAAAACGGCTATTTTGCATAGCAAATAACATACTTAACTAGAACAAGTCGGTATGATGCAGTTTTATGCAAAAAAAAATTTCTATCATGGAAGCGACTTTTACCGTTTGCCAAATTTACATGAAAATTTCATCAATTTCCGATTTATTTTCATATGCAAATGTTAATAATGTTTCAAATGTCTATATTTAAATTGAAAATGGTTATTTTTTGTTTTTGTAGAAAGAAGATATAATTCGAAAGTAATTCAATTTTCAATCAAATATATTATAAATCTCCCTCACTATATGTGCTGTTCGTAGGGTGGCTATATAAGTAAAGCAATAAAACACATTTGTTTAGTGTTGTATGTATGTGGTGGCACAACTGAACATTGATCGGTTCAGTTTGCATCTATGCGACCTCACCTCCATTTCATCACTTCCGTGACGCATTCGCGTGGTTACTCCTGCGATAAAAAAGTTTCACTTCAAAAAATTTTTAACCTTCGGCATTTATTTTTTTCGTATCTATAAGAGTTTCCTGAAACGAAACGATTTTTTAATCTATCCTCATTTCTAGGACGAACTCCCAAATATCGATTAAGTTTAATCATCGCATTTATTTATGCACAAGAAACTATGTTTAGTTATTTTAAATTTTATATTTTTCTAGAATACATATCACCAGGTTACTTTGGCTAAACAATTTACGCTGTATTATTGTTATTAACTGGTATTAATACCGTTTAGTAAAAAAATATTACTTTTAAAATTAAGCAGAAATCAAAATATTTATAATTCAAGACGTGTCCTTTTAATGCCAAAGTAACAACGTTTTGCAATGTTTCTGTGGTAATGTGGGTTATTTGTGCAACAAGTATGAAAAGTGTCGTGTTTTCGTACAACACGCCGAGTTCGGAAAAAAACTTTTTCTACGTGTTGCACACAACATTTTTTCGCGTACTAGATGGAAACGAATAAAAAATTGAAAATTGTAGAAGAAAATTTTATACATCACTTGACAGATTGTAAATTAAGTAAATAATGAAAGATAGTAGGTTGCTTAGCATGGTAACATGGTAACGAAAAACAGAGTAACGCTGTGTAATATGTTGAAAAGTGTTTCTATGCAGGAAAATGTTCCTATGTGGAAAAATACCACTTTTTTAAATCAAAAAAGCATACAGAAATACAGTAGGTACATTTTCGTATAGTACGCAGAAAAAAAAATTATTAACTATTTTTTGTTGTTTATGTAATTTTGCAGCAGTTTTACGAACAATCAGCAGAAAGAACACGATTTGTTAAGTAAAGTGTATATTTTTAGTTATAAAATAATTAATTTAATACCTATTTTTTTTAAATCATATTTAAACACTAAAACTTTATTTATAAGAAGATAAAAACAGTTCAAAATTAACTAAAAAAACTAAAACAGTTTAAAAAAATATTTATCCTACTAAGGATTGGAACTCAAGACTTCTGTCCACAGTAGGTAAACATTATTTTCTTTTTGACTAAACGACTAATTTCAATACTACAGTTTCAGCCAAACGCATCCTAAGCACACAAAACCGGGAAAAATAAAAATAAACACAATTTCTCATGCATTTTGCATTAGTTCAACTACTGGGAAACTCTATATTTCTGAATTATGACAATTTCTGATTTAACGGTTTACAGTAGATTAGTAGGTAGAAAAAATATACAATTAACAGAATAAATTTACTTTTAACGCATTACTACATTGCTATGACGCCAGTTCAATAGACCGCTTGTGTTGGAAACGGTTTTAAATTAAAATGACAAATTTAGGTTTAGCACGGCAAGGTTAGAGTTGATTTCACTTTATGAACTAATTTTTAACCTTAAGGCAGACAGTTTAGATTTTACCAATTATACATGGCATTGAAAAATTGTGGTGCCAAGTTTCAAGGGCATATTTTGCATATCAAAACTAACAAAAAATTTGTAATAAAGGCAAGTCCTAAAACGCTTTGTTTTTGAGATATAAATATTCAAAAATGGCTGTTTTATTTAATAATAACAATATTTACACTGTTTTATGTTAGAACTTTACTCTCCATAAGAAAATACACATAAATGATTATTTTATTTAAACTCCTTAAATTCGGCGGTTTCAAGATAATTCTATTTTTGTAAAACTACGAGTTAGTATGACGGAACTTTGTGGAAAGATTGTGCTACGATCTCCTGTATTCATATTGATTGACGTTTCTATGTATACGGCCTGTCGCATCAGGCGTTTTCAAACAAATTCCACGTGCAGCAGAGGCACCACCAACAACAGTTTTCAAACAAAAACTAGTGTAAAACATAGGTATACCTTTACTAAGTACAGACGCAGGCAAAATTTGCTTGAATTAACTAAAATACTTTATTTTATTTCAACGATAATTATTTATTTTAATCTTATACGTATTTTGGCATTTTATGTTGAAATGCGTATACGGTTAACATAAATAATTATTGTTGAAGTAAAATAAAGTATTTTCGTTAATATCAATATGAACTTCAACAAAGTAAAGCTGGAACTTATAAATAAAATTAGTTTATTTTACACAACGCGCTTTTTTCAATGCGAGGGCACAGTGAGAAGTCTGGTAAAAATGAAACAAGGTATAATTTTTTCGGACAAATAACAATTTATTTTTCAACGTAGTCGCCTTTTCGATACACTTAGTCTAACGTTTTTCCAATTTTTCGATCTCTTCCGAATAACACGATTTCTCCAACTCTTCAAAATAGGCGTTTGTTGCATTGATGAAACCCTCATTAGAGTCGAATCTCTTTCCGCTGAGCCATTTCTTCAAGTTCAGGAACAGGAAATAGTCGCAGGGTAGAAGCAATTCGAAGCGTAATTATGGATTTTGGCCATGGCAACTACACACGTGTGCACCCGTGCATTGTCTTAATGGAAGAGAACTTTTTCTTCGCCAAACGCGGTCGTTTTGTTTTTAAAACGTCATTGAACGTCTAATAAGTTGCAATAATATTCGCCGTTGATTGTGTGACCACCTTAGCCTTCTTCGGCACAGGTTCGCTAATAGAAATTCACTGTTTAGCTTTAGAATGTTCCTTAGTTTCCGGTGTATAGTGATGGATTCATGTTTTGTCCACAGTTATGAAAGGACACAAAAACCTTTTTTATTCCGCTTGAACATCGCCAAACTTGCCTCTAAAGTTGTCACACGTGTGAGTTTTTGATCGATTGTGAGCAAACGCGGCACCCATCGCTTGGATAGTTTTTTCATATACAAATGTTTGTGTAATATATTGCGCACACGTTCATCTGAGATGCCTACTATCTCGTTCATTTTTACTCTGTGGTCTTGCAACACAATATTATAGATTTTATTTCATTTCTGGTGTGATAACCTCACTTGGGCGCCTTGAACGTTCGGAACCAGTTGTGCTTGTACGGCGACAACGAAAATCAGTAAACTGCTTGTGAATCATTTAGATAGATGGTGAAAATCCCTGTAATATTTATCAAGCTCTGTTTCAGTTTGCGTAATAGTTCTTCTACGCATAAAATAATATTTAATTAACACACGAAATTCACTTTTTCTATGTTTGCAAAAATACGAAAAATTGTCTGCTTTCAATGGCTGTCGAAACTGAACAAATGACAGATCTGTCTGAAAATTTTAATGTAGCCTAGTGACAGATGGTATTGACAAATGTCATCTGGGATTTGCAATTGTGGCGCTTTCTGTTGAAATTTTATCAAACTTTTCACTCCGCCCTCGTATTAATAAATCAAGCATTTTTAAAGGTCACTTTTGAACGTGCGTATCTCGAAAATGAAGAATTTTAAGACCCATCTTGATTAACACTTTTGTGTTTGCATTGATAAGAACTACATTTCCCTGAAATATGGTACCACCTGCTTTTACTGTTCTGTACAGAGTGATTATAAATTCAGGTCCAGTTGATTTGCTCGTTTATTATTGGCGATAGAAAAAAAATGTATAAGCAAAAGTTATACAGTTTGTGGTGACAAGTATTTTGGGTATAATAACACAAAATAGCCAACTTTCGGTTTTTAATGAAACATTCTATATTTTTCAGGCTAATTCGATTGTAAGATAAATTCAGTTTAAAAAACTATATAACATCTGTAGGCCTAAAGCTAAGAATAAGCAAGAAATTTTGGTTTAAAGCAACGTATGTAACTCATGGTACTGATTCTAAATTAAGTGATCTTAAAAGACTGTTATTACTATAAAATAATAAAATCAAGAAACAAACGTGCAATTCATGTTAATTAGGCATCAGTTATTTATTATATTTTAAGAATCTCCAAACGTGTAATTCATGTTAATTATAATTAGACATCAGTTGCGTATTATATTTTAAGAATCTCCAAACAAAAACTTCATAGGAGTTAAGTCAGGTGACCTAGGTTGACAGCTAATAAGCAAACTAAAAAATAGTGCCTTAGTTTATCCACAAACATCATTGTGACAGGTTTTCCACATTTGTTTATCGCTTTCATTATTTCCTTAACAACAGCTTCCTACGATTAATTGCAATGTATTTATAATCAATATCATTGGTTACATTAACAACAGAAATTAAAATTACGGCAATTGTCAGGTTTTGATCTAATTTTCTCTGTAACTATATAACGTTCAATTTAAATTTATAAAACATTTCCTCACGTGGTAAGTTTTTAAGGTTATTGACTTTTTAATTTCCTTAATGATGTTTATTTTTTAATTATCGTAGATATTTATTTACTTTTTTTCATTGCCTGATGTTGGCCTAGTGCCGAAACATGTTGCATACAAACGCTTAGATTTAATCATTTGAAGATTTTAATAAATATTGTATGGGGAAGGACGCCCTGGTGTTAAATTCCTTATAATTTTAATATTCTATTAATCAAGACTTTATACTTAGAAAGGAATTATATTAAATATATCTTTTCACGCAAGGCATTGAAATGTTTGATACGCGCTTTATTATTATTATTATCTGTATTGGTTTTGTTTTTGAAACAGAAGCAGCATTAAATATTTTCCGGTTGTATACGATGCCATAATAAAAGATACAGTTTATTGAACCTAAATTAAACTTTCTTCAAATGATGTCATCATGTCTGGAAGGTGTTTTTATAATTTAATATTTAGAACTAAAGAAGAGAAGTTTTAAAACCGCAGTTCTGTGCTATGACTGTAGGAACCTGTGTACTGGTTATTTGCGACAGCGTTCTCTCTTGATAAGTGTGGTTTAATTAGTTTTATGTTTGTAAAGTAATTTGCAAAATCTCTAGAATAATATATGTATGCAGTAATTAACAGTTGTTATGGGTAGCACTTTTACGGTTGATTTCCATTGTAGATTTTATGATTTATACATGAGTTAGACAATACAAGCAAATGTACAATATGACTAACCTTTTAATAAATCAATTAGAATTTCAGTTTACGTAATCATTTCTGGTTTGAAAAAAATTAAACACCGTTATGTGTACATTTAATATACAAATTACTGTATTACATGAAACACACATTAAAGTTTAACGACCTCGTATATTAGTTAATGAATAAACACGAATTTTTCATTGCTTTCACTGGAAATTATACTTGTAAATATTTAACATGCAAATACATAAAAGGTCATTATCTGCATGCAAAACAGTTTACAGATTTTTTTTCACAGCAATGTATTCCCACCTTCAGTGCCCTGAGTTTTAGTCTAGTATTTAGTCAGTATTGAAAGTATGAGGCAATAAATTAAAAATAAATTCACGCATCTTCCTGTAAATATACAAGGTGTTACTAAATTAAGTACCGTAATTTATACAATAGTTATTTTATACAAAAGTAAGTATTTTCACCTATTAAACTGTGGTCAGCAACCTCACCGTTTCTGCGATACAGGGTGTTAAATATTTTTTTTTAAATTTGAGCTTTTCTCAATATCTTGGAAAAGACACGAGGTATTAGGATGAAAATTTGGGAACGATTGTTAGTGAGCACCAAATACTGTGCGAGTTTTTGTCGGAATATCTCCACCAGCGGCGAAGTTACCAAAAGGGTCGGTCTCCTTTTTAAAAAAATGCTTCCTAGTATGCTAATTAAATTTAATTGCTTTCGTATATTCAAAATCGACATTCGATTTAGGAAAAAAAAGGATCTTTTGCGTTTTTGTCGCAGATCGCTCGGATTTCGAGATAATTGACGCTTAGTTCACAAAGGTGTTTTCCGTGTGTGAAACAACGCGAGTTTATTCCAACGCTTGCGCGACAATACGGTTACCAATTCGGTGAAATAACGAAAAACAAAAACATAAAAGTTTACTGGTTTTGAATTTTATGGTACAAACAAAATAGAGGAAAAAATATATTAATACAAACAATGAAATTCTAGGTACGTGTATGTTCCAATATTTTGTTACTAAAATTCTAAAACAGTAAACTTTTATGCTTCTGTTTTTTGATGCTTGACTAACTATATTTTCGCGTGCACGCGTTGGAATAAACTCGCGGTGTTTCACACATGGACAACACCTTTGTTAATTAAGCGTGAATTATCTCGGAAACCGAACGGTCTACAACAATATGAAAAAAAAATCCTTTTTTCCTAAATCGAATGTAGATTTTAAATATACCAGAGAAATTAAACTTAATTAGCATGCTAACGTACGTTTTTTTAAAGAAGCCGGCCCCTCTTTTTGACTACGCCGCTGGTAGAGATATTCTGACGAAAACTCGTACAATACTAGGTGCTCATTAGTAGCAATCGTCAACAAATTTTCATCTAAACACCTCGTGTCGTTTCTAATGTAACGAGAAAAACCAAACCAAGAAAGTTTTCAGCACCCTGTATCTCAGAAACGGTGAGGTTGCGCAACACAGTTTATCAGGTAAAAATTCTTACTTTTGTATAAAATATCTACTGTATAAATTACGGTACTTAATTTAGAAACACCTTGTACAGTTGTCGCTTTTTTGCAATTTTAAATAAGTTATCATATAGGTTACACCGCAAGTGCCGAGAATATTTTTTTTTTTTTTTTTTAAAGAATCATGAAGCCGTGCGTGAGCACGACCCCATGATTCCTATCCCACCCCCTTACCCGGGCTCAGCGGACTTGCGCTCTTTCACCGGTCTATCATGCACCCCACCCCGAAGACATGCAACCCAACATACACACCTACATACACCATCCATGGACCCGTCGGATTTAACTTGTTCAGAAAAATTACCGCCGAGCAGTGGATTCGAACCAGCTGCCATTGAGAGTCTAGTTTCAAAGCCTGGGACTTTAACCACTAGACCACCCGCCGGCCCCTGAGAATATTTTGAGAGTGATTTGCCGTTTGAATGGAAAATTTTTTACGCAACAAAATCAGCTCAGAAATTTAGGCGAGTTAGATTTCAGGGTGATTTTGTTGAGTGAAATTTGCTATAACTGATATGGAAATGCCAAATCATTTTCTAAAAAAAAAAAAAAAAAAAATTTCTTGTCACTAGTCATATTTGGAAAGATTATTCAACAATATAACTTTAATTATCTTTATTTACAAAATATTAATTATTAATTTTGCAACACTGCCAGTAGCTGACGAGCGCTTTCTTAATTATTGAATTTGATAGTGAAAATGCGATACGTTAAATTTTCAATTCCAGTTTTTTTAGCCAAATGTAGAAAATGAAAGCATCTTATTGGATCTTGTAATATAGCGCTAAATAATCAACCGGATTATTACAGCTACTAGACTATACTTTTGACCTTATGAAGTTCGTTTAGTTACGTACTATTTATTTGGTCAGCTGCAATTCATGTTTGTATAATTTCACGTAAAATAATAACAGAATTCGTAAGCATAGAATAAGAATGGTCGCGGATTTTAAAAGTACTGCACGAAACAATTTTATGAACATCTCGTTTTAATATATCTACTTTTTTTCAACTATTGATCTAATACCATTTCTTCCTCTATTTCAGGATGTTTAATTTTTTTCCTCCATATCAAGATACGCAGTAACACTGAACGAAACAATGTATCACTAATATTCCAATTGTAGTTGCAGCAAAACCTTGCAACATGTGCAAACATGCAAACCGTGCAACATTTCTCCATAGAACGCCATATTGCTATTTATTTGAAACTTAAAAGCAAGATTGTCAGTAATACACAGTCGATTATTTTGTTTACAATTAGAACAAAATATTACAAAAACCCTTCAAATTTCAAAATGAACACATTTGGAAGTTGCGATAAATATTGAATTTTTGCTATATGCGATTATTGTGATAAACAATCTACAATAAAACAACAATCCACATTTGTTGTAAGCCACACAATACAGTTGCAAATAATCAAACTGATATCAAATTAGACTATTGCTGTGAACGATATCATTTAAAACAATATCACAATGATATTCGACTATTGTATTAATTCCTTAATTGGTCTGAATTTAAAGCAGTATTATGGTGTTGCTTTAAATCATTATTCTTAGCAATAGTCGCATATTGTATTAATTCGATTTGCAACAACACCCGCATATTGTATAAATTCACTGGATATTTACTGCAATAGTCGGGTATCGTTTAAATTCGCATTTTCGTCAATACTCTGATATTGTTTCATAGCATTATTAACAACAGTCGGACATTGTATTAATTTGATTTACAACAATATACATCAATTGCGATAATCTAGTTTTTGCAGCAATAGTCGTGTACCGTTTTAATTTGGTAGCTACTTCAATTCTACATTTACAGCAATAGTCGTATATTGTATTGATTACATTTATAACACCCGCATATTGAATAAATTTACTTGATATTTACAGCAATAGTACGGTATCGTTTTAATTCGGTATTTGCTTCAAATATGAATGTTTATAACATCATTGTAACATTCTTTTAGATGATAGCATTCACAGCAATAGTCTAATTTGATTTCAGGTTGATTATTTGCAACAATTAATGGTCGTGTGGTTTACAACAAATGTGGATTGTTGTTTTATTGTAGATTGTTTACCACAATAGTCGCATATAGTAAAAAATCAATATTTATCGCAACTTCTAATGTACTTAATTGAAAATTTATAAAGTTATTGCAATATTTAATACAATCCACTTGAAACTTGGTTATATAACAAAAGCACCGATGTTAGATTTATATTTCAAAATGGATAACTACATGATGTAGTATAACATAAAGTATACTTATATTAAACAAAGAAAAAGGTCCTATTAAGAAAATAAATGTAAATTTTACAAAAGCCTATAAATGTTAAAAACAAATAACTCGTAGATTGTTTTAAATATTACTATACCAGCTCTAACGTTAAAAACAACACATTAAAAATTCCTTCATATGCTCATTTTCAGCAATATGTGCTTAATGTCGGAATTAACGAAATAGAACATTATTCCACGATTGCTTTATTACGGTATGTTTTGGTAAACTTTCCTTTACAATACCTAGTTATTTACATGAAAGCAGGTAAGTGTCGAATTAGTGCAATAGCCCAACATTGTTGTAATTCAATATTTACGACAATAGTGGTATATTGCAAAAATTCAATATTTGCAGCAATTGCTAACGTGATGATTTAAAAACTTATGAGGATTTTGCAATATTTAAAACAATACCTAAGAAACTTTGTTTTGTAAATACTACTATATTGTTTGAATTGTAAATGAATTAAATCAAATAGATGTTGTTCACAATTTTTTTGAATAAATAGTAATATGGCGTTCCATATGTTTCACGTATAGTTTAACAGATTGAGTACGTTTATGGTTTTTGATTACTTATTGAGTTTTAATGAAATTTTTTCGATGGAGTCAAATTGGTTCCCAATCCGCCTAGCTCCTTATAATTAGGGTCGAATTGGTTCCCACCTAAAGATCGAGTTGGTTCCGTTAGGACAGGTAGAGCTATTACGGATTAAGCTTAAGTAACGTATCTATTCTTTTAATATGCCCCAAGCAGTTTTAAGAGAATGTCAGTTTCATTTAGGTCAGGTATGGTATGTTAATAGCAACAATGTGATTGTTTTGTGTATTATTTTTATTCATGTTAATCAGTTACAGGTTTAGAAAAATTAAACAGCTTAGACTCGCCACTAAATACAAAAACAGCAATTGAGAAATTTGTCAATACTTGAAGTATATCTCTGCTCTGCTCTTCTTGCCTCAAGAGGACGTTGGAAATGTTTTTGCCCAGGAGCTTGATAAATGTCGCCTTCAACACGATGGTGTAGGAAAATTCTTAGATTATTTAGTGGAAAATTACATTGAAGAGGACGGTGTATTTCCATCCCACATGAACATAGTTATTCTCATATTATGTTTAGTACACGTATAACATGTATTAGTTTATAATATATTTTTTGGATCTTAGCTTTATGTTATTTCTGTTTATTTTTTGCAGATACATACCATAATATTGGTTTGATGTTTATTTTAATGCATTGTTCTTTAGTTAATTCCCAATCTGTGTACCTGCAAACCTTGAAACCAATTAGACCCCCTTATTTCTAGACTTTGGTAGTGTAAATAAGTTACTTTCTTTTGATCAAACTTTCAGCTATACGAAACGCAAATGTGTCTCTTTAGACGAAGATTATATATTTACTTCCTTAACAGTATGAGAGTGATTTTATGGCAATAACCTATCAGATACATACAAGCTTTTCTGTAATTACAGCTATCATATTATACAACATTAAAACTACACACTCGAGTATCCTAGATCTTAAATTTACAAAATATTCTACTTGTAACAGCAGACTTTCCTTGTCCTACAATTTCTAAATCAAATAGTTACCGACGAAGTTCGCCTGCTATTCCCTTGAAATCCACCCTGCTTCGGTGTGCTCGAGAAACACTTTTATCCAATTAGGATATCTTTGCAGGAGCCAATACTTAAAGTGGTGTAGATTTATTTGACACGATATTTTCCCATTCTTAAGGATTTGTTTTTCCTTCTAGGTTCCCGTTGTAGAATTGTTAAAAAAGGCAGAATAAAAGAATTTCAACAAGAGCACTTACTTTAAATAGCCTAAACGTCTTAAAAAAATCCTTTACATTCCATTCTTTTTATAGCAATGTTTTAATTTGTCTTGTTTTTTTTATTAAAAACAACACAATACTAAATGATAAGATACAATTTATCAAAAAGAAATTATAAATTTTTTGATCATCGTATAATTCAGGCAGTAGTGTTTTCAAATCAGGCGTTGTTATTGTTTTAAAACAATAACTTTAACAATACTAAAATGCTACTTTAAATCACTTGTTACCTTAAATTGTTCATTAAATGAGATATGACTTTCGGTGCTTTGTATTTTTCTACAACATAATATTTTTATGAGTTACATAACCACAAAATAGTTATATGTATAGATAAATATACCGTGTGTAAACCCTAAGGGGAAACTACGATAACCCACAATTTCTTTATCTCTACTTTGACATTTTTGAAATTACTATACAGGGTGTAACAGACAACCTACGCACTATCTTTTACGGCTAAACTATTGAACCTACAGAGATGCGATAAAAAATTTGTAATATAAATCGTACCTGAGGTATTCAGTAATAGTTATTTAAGTATCAAGGAATGTAAGGACGTAATAACATCCGAGGTAGGCGAATACGAGCTGAGGCGGAGCCGAAGCTTGTGGCCTGCCGAGGATGTTATTAGTCGATACATTCCGTGTTACTTATTAAATTTTTCAAGCTACCGGCAATGTAAGTAGGCCTACAAGTAGAAATTTAATCATATTTTTAAAAGTTCGTTTTGACAGCTGTCATCGGAATTATTTTTTAAAAGCTCCATTATTCTAAGTTGTCTGTGTTTGTTACCATATCAACGAACAGTTAAAATCAACATTATTTTCCTAGGAACGTAAGTGACACTATTAAGTTCCGTCGTCAAGGGTAACTAGTACACGAATGTTATCAGCCACTTACGATCCCTGTAGCTATGGATGTAAGGCCTACTTACACTGCCGGTAGCGTGAAAAAATATTTATACATTTTTTGGAGCTCCTGAAAGAGTAGTTTTTGGGTAGGGGGCTAGGGGTGTTTCTCGAAATGTTCAAATACGAAGGTGAGTCAAGTCGTACCTCATTTAAAAGATATTTTTAAACCCAACAACTCAAAAAAGCAAAATATTAATAGCTAAATCTATTTCAAAATGGCGGTCAATTATACTTAAAAAACGGCCATTACATAAACCTTTTCTCATCCGCACATGAAATATTGTACTACGAAAATTGGTACTGATCGTTAAAGTCCATTAAATTAGCTTTCCAACGATGTATTACATGAGAACAAAAACAAATGCTTGTACTCCTTCTTCTCCTTATAAGAGCGGGAACATTCAAAAGATGTTATGTCAAAAATCTTAAATAGAACGAAAGATGAAGTAATACTTTTTGGTGTTTATGGCGAATAGGATGTGCACTGCTTCGTGATTGTTTTAAAGTGTTATTATTACATTTAAAACAATCACAACACAGTGCACATCTTATTCGCCAAAAACACCAACACACGCATTAATAGTGCCCACCGGGTATAATAAAGGGTTAGTGCGACTGCGATGTTGTTGTTGTCCAACTCCAACTCGCACGTGAATTTAAATGTTATGTGAATAGACTTTATAAATGAGCAAAAGAAATTCTGTTTCACTGCCTTAGGTGCGGTAGGGGCATCGATTCATCCGATAACAGAAAGTAAATTTTTACAAATTAAAACGCCATTTTGTAACGGCGAGAGTTATCAAAAAACTTTCAATACAAAAATTGTTCAGTTTAATATGACTTTCAAAATAAGGTGTTTGAATGTTCCCGCTCTTTTGAGAAGGAGAGGGGTACTAACATTTATTTTTTGTCTTCATGTAATACATCGGCAAATAGCTACCAATTCCTTTGCTACAATAGTTCATGTGCGGTCGGGAAAAGGTTTATGTAATGACCGCTTTTTTTGATATAATTGGCCGCTATTTTGAAACGGTTTGAGCTATCGATATTTTCTTTTTGTTTTTAATTGCTGAATTTAAAAAGACCTTTTAAATGAAGTATAAGTTGATCCACCTTCGTATTTAAAAATCTCGAGAAACCCCCTAGCCCTAATCCCCGAAACTACCCTTACAGGAGACCCAAAAATATATAAATATTTTTAGTGAGTACTTTGTGTACGATTTATATAACAAATGTTTCATCCCATCCACGTAGGTTCATTTAGGTTGCGACCGTGCTGAACTAATACCGCTGTTACTACTGTACAATGCTTTTGGGAATACAAAATTGTTTTTCATTTGACTACCTATATTTTTCATAATTAAACTTATTGTAGCAGTATTACTTCAACGACGTTAAAATCTAAATTAATTTCACATTAAAATAGTACGCAATTTAAACGTACGTCAAAGGTGCCTATACTGATACAGAAATTGTGCCCATGTGTGCTCCCTAGTGTTTACACATCTTTTAAATTTTGGCATTTACATTGCTTTTTTACATTTATACTTCCCCATAGTTACAGTATTGTTACATTATGAATGCTCAAATTTTTGATTCTGGCATTTAGACGGAAATACGTGTTTTGAACCTCCAGGAACATTTGTCAAATTAACAATAAAACAGGTAAAATATTTAAAAATACGATAAAGTACACTAAGCACGGTCTTCATTATAATCAAGTAGGCTCACAAAAAATATGTGACCAAATTATTAACATTATTGAATCTGAAAAGTTTTTCTTCCATTAGCGACCAGTGTACTCGCTTGAGTACAGGACATCAAGGTGTTGATAAGCTATCTACATTTGAATAGATCATGTGTTAGGGCATTTAGACACATGCAGTATGTTTCTGCAATGCTTTTCTTCGACAGAAGTTTTAAATATCACACATAGGGAGTGCAGAAATAAATCGTAATGTTGATACGGGCTTGTAATTTTTAATGAGTATCTGTATATAAAATACTTAATCACTTTAACAATATCTATTTATTTAAACCTTATACGTATTTCGGCATGTTTACATGCCACTGTCAAAGGTTATATGAAAGTAAACAGTTAGTGTTGTTATAGCAATAGAACTTTTTTACTTATCTTGGTAATCGTCTGCAGATGACTTGATTTCTTATTCCAAAATGTCCAGTAGAGAAGAATTTAAGCGATCAATTTGCTCATTCATTAACGGTACAGTTTTTAAATGTTTGTGAATTTCAAAAGCTTCTAGTATATCTAATTTACGTTTATCATCACAAAAGTGTAAACATTTTATGGTGTTATTGGATGTCATTGAATGATTTTGTTCTAGTAAGTGTTTAGCGTAATTGGATTTATGTGGGTGTTTGTATTTGTAACAACGTACGTGTTCTTTATACCTAATATCAAAATTTCTAATTGTCTGGCCTATATAAACCGAATTACAATGCGAACAATTTAATTTGTAAATGCCTGATTTTAACAAATCGTCTGTTTTTGATTTTGCATTAAACAAAGTATTTAAGATGTTCCTAGTTGTTTTAAAGCTTACTTTATATTTATTTGTTTTGTTCATAATTTTAGCAATTTTTTCTGATTTCTCACCAAAATATGGGATCGAAGCATATTTAATTGTATCGAACGAAGTTAGGATATTCGGATAAATTTTTTGAATGGCTAATTTATAATCTTTTTCTTTAATTAATGTATCAGTAAGTTTAGTATTATAACCATTACTGTATGCAATTTGTTTAATAATTGAAATTTCTCTATTATAATTAATTTCATCTAAAGGGACCGTCAAATCCCTATGTATCAGGGACCTGTATGCTGCTAATTTATGTGTTTTATGGTGACAAGAATCGTGTGGTATTGTAATGTCTGTTTGTGTAGGTTTTCTATAAACTGAGTACTCAAATTTATTAGTTGAATTAATTTTTATGTTTAAATCTAAAAAGTTAATGGACTTATTTTGTTCAGTTTCTAGTGTAAATTTTATGTTTGGGTGCAAGCTGTTAATAAAAATTAAAAATTCATTAATTAAATCAAATGAACTATTAAAACATGCTAAAATGTCATCAACATAACGAAACCAAAATATAACTTTCTCAGATTGATTTGATTCGAATATTTGATCTTCTAGATTTTCCATAAATATGTTAGCTAAAAGAGGTGAAATTGGACTTCCCATGGGTAAACCATCTTTTTGGAAATAAATTTTATTATTAAAAGTAAAATTATTTTTATTGGTGCAAAGTTCAAATAATTGAATCAACTCAGTCCGTTTTATTAACTCAACATTTTTGTTAATAAGAATATCATTTAACAAAGGAATACACTCTTGAGGAGGTATTTGGGAAAACATATTAGTAACATCAAAACTAACTAGCTTGCTTTGTGGTGGTAAATGTAAGTTAGACAACTTTTTGATTAATTCTGAAGAATTTTTAACTGAATATTTTGGTTTATAATCAAAACTGGTAACTATATTATTTAGTATTTTTGCTAGCATATGGTTGGGTGCATTTATGTATGATACTACTGGTCTAATGGGCATGTTGGGTTTGTGTATTTTTAATAAACCGTGTAGTTTTGGTGGTTGTGGATTTGGATTTATTATTTGTCTTTTTTGATAATCTGTTAAACAAACCTGGCAATTTTCTAATGTTTGTTTTAATTCTTTTTGATAATTTTTGGTAGGATTACTAGTTAAAGTTTTTAAGTTTGAATTGGTTATGAAATCATTAATTTTTTGTAAGTAAATGTCATTGGGTAATATAACTAACGTGTTTCCTTTATCTGCCTTGACAGAAATCAGATTATTTCCTGAAATTTTTTCTTTAATCGATTTAAGTAATAAATTATTTTGATTATATATTTTATTTTTTGATTTATTGGTATTGATTGACATCTCTTTTAATAAATTAGCAATTTGAAATTTTGCATATAGGAAATGTCTTTCTTTAAGAATCAGTTCAGAATTGACTGCTAAAATTTCTTTTATATTATTGGTAAATTTTGGAAAAGGGGCAAACTTTAAACCCTTATTTAGGAATTTTATCTGTTGGTCATTGAAATCTGTGTTTGATAAATTTAGAAAACGAGGATGAAAATTTATTATTGTGTCAGGTTTTGTGTGTGATTGAAGTGCACGTGTTTGTTGTTCTAATCTGGAAAGTTTATTTTTCTGTATTGTGTATTTTTTAAATTTTATTCTACTAACTAATTCTCTAATGTCATTGTCAAATACGTCAAACTCAATTGGATGTAATTTGTGAATGTGTTCTGTGTAAAGTACCTTTAAATAAATGTGCAAATTGTCTCTAATTCTAAACCATCTTTTTGATTCTTCTTTCAACCATCTTTGTTTAGCATTTCTGATTATCTTCTCAGTTACGCTGTTCTTGGTTTTGGTGGAGATATTAATGTAGTTTGTAATTTTTAGTTGCAGTTGACAGAACCGAATGGTGAGTTTGTGCCTTTTCGTATGCGTATTGTTTTAACTTTATTGCTTGTTATTCCTGGTTACACATCACTAAAGGTATGTTCATAATTTATTTGCCAGAATATGAACAACTTGCATATGTAATTTTGTAATAAACAAAATGTACCCAAATGAGTACACCTGGCATTACCGTTTGTTTATGTGTTAGGTTGTACATAAACTTTTATATTTTAGGTACCAGTTTTAGAAATTAATTTTAAATGTAAGGAAATAAGCACCAGGAACTTCTATGGACGAAAAAAAATTAACAATTTGTTGGCTGCCTTCTGTTTCTGATCCATTTACGAAGATTAACTTGATGATAACAATTTAGAATTTTCAAATATTCCTGAAGATGTACCAGGTACACTAAAGGTTTTTGGCACTCCTTCAGAGGACGGGTCAGCTTCAGATGACGGGTTAGATTCGAAATGGGACGAAAGTGACGACGAAACGCTTGGTTTCAAAAGAAGAAAGTTATAAACTATAATCCAAAAAGACAAAACTAAAAAAGGGAAAAAAGGCATCTAAATAGACGTCTTTTCCTGAACCAGACTGGAATAAGTGTAATCCAAACTACAGCAGTTGGGGACACTTGTTAAATGGTGCTGCAATTAGATCCGAAAGAGTTACTTTTTTGTTAATTTTTCAAAACTTTGAAATATCTTTACTTTACAGTTTGTATGCTTTCAACAAATCTCGTACATAATAATATTGTGTTGTCCTCGAGCTACTACAGTAACAAATTTGATCCCTATCAGTCAATTTGTTTTTAAGTAATAAGGCGTTGAAGTAAAAATTTTCTAAAGATCGCAGCGGTCGCCATTGCGAAGCTAGAGGGTTCGGTAAAAAGTTTTAGATTTATGTTTGCGCCCTCTATCCTATTGTGGTCTCAAATATTTGAAATTCCGTTAAAAAAAAAGATGTCAAGTGAACAACCAAACAACAAATCTATCAACATCGAACTTCCGTTTGCTTTCCGCTTCGTGAAAAACAAATTTAACTTAGTTAATTTTTTGTTATACATAGATATACCAAATTTCATTAAGATCGGTTCAGTAGTTCCTGGAATACCGAGCGTTGCACGCACATATGACGACAGACCGACATTCTTACAAAACCTTTTCTTGTGTTTCTGGTTGTCCAAAACACGTATTTCCTTCAAAATCACATAATCGAAATTGCCCGCGATCACAATACCTTCTCATGCTAGAAGTATGCGAAAGTAAAAATGCAAGAGCAAAGTAAATGCAAAAATGTAAATGTGTGTAAACAACTTAACACTAGAGAGCGTACATAGACTTAATTTCTGTATCAGTGTACCTTTAACGTATGTTTAGATTACGTACAGTTCTAATACCAATTAAAAATTTTGATTTTTAAAAATATTTTAAATCGTCTAAATATATTTAGAATATTAAAACTGTTTGAAAATTTTAAATAATATATGAAACTTTTTGATAATTTTTTTAATTTATAAAAATTAAATTGAAATTTTGCAAATTTTTAATTTTTGTAAATTTGCTAATTTTTGAAAATTCCGAAGAAAAAATTTAACAATTTTTAAAATTTATTGGAAATTTTGAATTAAACTTCGTAAATAATTTTATGAAAAACGTTCTTAACAAAAATTTCAGCTCATGTGTCGACGTTATTTACTTGCTATGGCAACCAACATTATTTGTTTAAATGGCACCCTCGATTTTTTTACATTTCCAAATTCAGCAATTGTTTCGCTTTCTGGTACCTTTTCCATGAGATTACATAAACAAAAATTATAAACGAAATACCTTTGAAGTTTTAAAATTTTTCTAGTTGTCATAGCAACCAAACAACGAAACGTATAAAATATTGAACATTAACACAGTATGCGCCAAAATTTAGCAAGACTTATATTACTCTTATTAAGGCTATTGATTCATATAATCAATATTTAACATGTTAAAATTACACCTTACCTTTATTCGAGCTGTATAAGTGTATAATGTTTCTTTTAGTTTCCGGTGAAACCGAACTTGGTAGAAAGTTGATACCTAATGCAGTAGATATCAGCTGAAGTCTCTAAATTGCATTAATGATCCTTATAAGCAAACAAAAACAAGACCCGTATTTCGTTCACACCTTGTATATTAATTAACCCTAAAAAGTTTCCCAAAAATTGCTGCAACAATTCAACTTAAAATATTCAAATCTCGCCTTACAAATTTAACTTATTTTAGGTAACAAGAGAAAATAAATTAAAGCATGCAGATTAATTTAAATTTCAGTGCTAAATCATGCTTTCATTAACTTTAATTCTCCACGTTTACACTTGGTTGGTCTCTGATACACAAAAGCATAAATTTAAATATAATTAAAATCTTCTTGTACTTTAATTTGCACAACTGTTGTTCTACGTGGTTTTAAGTTTTAATTAAACAATTTGTATCCCTACACAGTTATAACTTGCAAGGTGCAAACTAAAGTAGAACACGAGCGGTTTTAGATTTTAAATTAAAAAACATTTAACTTTCTAATTGAAGTTTTTTTCGAGTAAGATATTTTTTTTTCTTCCGCAAATACTTGATTTGCGAAATAACTTTATAATATTTGTAACAAATTATATCGCAGAATAATTATTGTTACAGAACAAATGTTGGTGAAGCCCCATTAATAATTTTAGAAACTTACCTTTTCTTTATAATGTTTAAATTAAATTGTAAAACTGCAAGTATGCTTTTATTTATTTACCCAAATTATAAAAGTCTCGCTAATAGCAGCATAAACTAATAAACTGGTTAAGATCTTTCTTTGACTTCATTATATCTTAACTTTTATATAAACAAATATACAAATTAGAACGCAAATGATTTAATTATTTTAATTTAACAAATTATAATTACACTTAACAAAACAAGTCGAATCTATTTAAACAGGTGCATAGTAATACAGTCGCTTACTAGGATCTTTAACAATATAAACAGGTGTTTTTGTTGCAGTTTCAGAGTTTTTATTAAAATTTATTTTAACTTCGTCATCGTAATCATCGTTGTATTCCTTGCTAGTTTTCTCTGGACTATTATGCAGGGGTTCAGATTCTTCCGAATCACTTGGTAGATCTCCTACTGTCTTTGGTTCTTTAAGTTGATTTACACTTTTGGGTAAGGTAGGATCTGAGTAGAATGCAAAAGGTTTGGGCACCACATCAGATAATCTCTTGATTTCTTTACTATTCTCTATGTCATATGCAGTGGGGGGGACGGCATTTACTTCTTGAGCTTGTGCAGCCGGCTCTTCAAATTCTCTGCGATAATTACCTCCATGTTTCTTGTTAGGGTCGTACTTCTTGAAAATATGGACTTCTGGCAGTTTTCGTGGTTGTATTTCTCCAGGCTTTCCTAATTCTTCCGAGTTTTTGTTGGTTGAGTTTGTTGGAAGCTTAACTCGATTGGGCGTAACCAATCGAGTAATTTTCCTTTTTCTTTGTATTGGAGCAGGCGTCGCTTCTTCTTCACTAACTATTGGGGTGTAAAATGCTTTGTGATTTTGAGGAATTTTTTGGTTTTGCCTGGTATATCTTTCTATGGGAAGTCTTCTGTGCACAACTCTTTGCGTTTGGGAATAGTTTTCTTCTAAACCTGGCTCAGTGGTCGTTGTAGGTCTGGATCGATGTCTTGAACGCTTTCTTGAAGTTACTACAGAAGTTGTAGTAGTTGTTGGTTTCGATGTTGTGGTTGTCGGTCTCTTTCGCCCTCGGGTTCGAGTCCTTCTTGGTCGAGTGGTGGTGACTTCCGGTAATTCACTGGTTGGTTGTGTTACGACTTCTTCTTCTTCTATTCTCTCTTCAGAAGAACTATAACCACTCCTGCGAATATCACTATCGTCGCTGCTAATTTTTCCGTTTTCTTGTTCTGAAGAGCTAGCTTTGACATTGTCCTTAGACATCTCTAAAATGGGAACTTGGGTAGTATCTCTGGTATTCAAAGGTAGATCGTCATCTTCCGAGTTATATCGACTACTAAGATTGTGCCTAGTTGCCACCGGAGCTCGCTCAATTGTTTTATACTTTGAATAATCGATAACAGTTTTGGGAATGTAATTTTTAGGCTGTGGTAAATACCCCGAAATGTCAAAAATTTGCGATCTGTCGTAACCGTTAGAACTGTGAGAACCACCAGGTGAATTCCTAACATGTACATCTGGTTCTTCGATTTCTTCAACTTCTTCTTCTTCTTCTTCTTCTTCTTCTGGCGCAGCTGTTGTACTAGGTTTTGCCTTTTTCTCTCTAATTTCCTTGTAATTGTTATCGGATTTCAGTTTGGAAATTATGCTCAAAAATGCAGGAACATCGATTTCTACTTGCTTTGTAGTTGTAGACTCTCCTTCTTTTAAATCTGATTTTGTAGTTACCTCTTCAGCAGGTTTTTTTGTTGGTTTTGGATCAAGAATAAGACGATAATCGCTGTTGTTTTTGAGTTGTTGTACGTATTCTAAAAATGATGGCCCATTTCTTTCAGTGGTTATTACAACAAACTTAGGTTTTGGAGTTACACGTGTTAAGGTTAAATACTCTAGTCCTTCCTCTTCTTCTTCCTCTTCTTCGATTACTGGTTCGGGAAGGGTTTCTTCTTCCTCTTCTTTCTTGTTAATGTAAACTACTCTATCGTTTTCAACATCATAATGAAAATTACGATTACGTTTAGGTACGTAATCATCTTCTTCTTCGACTTTCTCTTTTTCTTCTACTACTTCTTCTTCTTCTTCTTCATCACTTGAAGGTTGTGCAGGTTTATTCCTTCTTATTTCGGAATAGCTGGGTTTATATGGACTCCTCTTGTGAATTCTGTGATAATTATTTCTACGCCTTATTCGATTATGCTGCAACGGCCTGAAATCTGAGTACAATAATGGTTTACGATTACTGGGAGGTTTCATTCCGGGAACAAAGAAAGTGTTTAAGGTAGTTGATTCTGATAATGAATAAGAATTTTGGCTATTAATTAAAGGATAAACTGCTGGAAATTCTACTGAAAATGGAGGATTTAATCCAAATACATCGTCCACAACTGTTCCACTTGCTAAATCTTGAGTAAGTGGATTGTATAACGACGTGTCTTCTGAAATATAGCTTTCTTTAGGCATGCTAGTAGTTAACGGTTTTTCTATTTGAGGTATTTTGTTAATTGTGCTATGGGAAGAGCTGGGGTTTTGATCTTTTTCGTTCTCTTTGATAGCTTCTAAATATTCTTCGTACACTTGAGCATTAGGTTTATGATTTTTATATTTATTTTTTCGTCGCCGCCGTGGAGACGCCGTGGTGGTGCTTGTTGTAGTAGACGTTATGTAAACGATATCGTCAGAATTAAAGTAGCTTTTTGAAGCATTATTTTGTTTTATCCGAACTTTTCGAGGTGGTACTTTTAGTTTTTTACCAGTACTTTTTGGGGTCCCTGGTATGTTCCACGAGTTTTGTTCTACCGTTGGAAAATTTTCAGAAGCCTCGGCATGTAATACTTCAGGAGGTGAATTTTTTATATTATTTATCACATCCGCAAATACGTTTAGCTGCTCGTTTGGTTTAATTTCGTCTTTATAGTACACTTCACTCAAAGTTTTGTACTTCGGTAAAACTGTATTTGTAGTAGGATAAATTGTTAAAGCAGGTAGTGGTGTAGGTAAAAATCTATTAACATCAAATATATGCATTAAAGGATTTTGAGGGCGTTTGCGTCTTCTTCTCCGTATGCGAAGCGCTGCGCTTTCGGGTAAAGTTTCGTTATTATCCATTCGTTTTGTCGGGCTTTCTTTACTCAAATTAGGAGGCATAACAATATTAAAAGCTTTAGATTGTCTGTTATTAACACTATTAGCGTTATTTTCGGAATTTAAAGCACGATTATTTTGAGTTAATTTTTGTGCTTCCGCGTCATTGGTTGGAACGTTTAAATTATTTCCAATAGTTGTTGTATTAGAAACATTTAAAAAGTCAATCGTATCATAAATATGTTTTGGCATAAATGCAGTGATGTTACTTGAGACAGCAGTGCTTAAAATTAATTTTTCTGTGGTTTGAACAATTTGATCTTGAAATGGAACTGCCGTTGTGTTTGATGAGACTGATTTGGTGCGAGTGTTGTTAACAGGTGTTGAAGAGGTTGTTATTTCCAAATTTTGTGCAAAATCAATTTGATCGTAAATGTGCTTAGGTATTAAATTAACTCTTTCATCGATTTGAGTTGGTAAAGAATGTGTTGCAATTGTGGTAGTACTTACAGTTAGTTGTTTTACATTAACAGCTGGTTTTTGTGTATCTTGCAACAATTTTTCTGACAGGTTATCTACATTTTGAACACTATTTGTTGATGTAGTTGTAGACATTATTGCTATTGGAGTTTGGACAATTGTTTTATGAACTTTAGTTTGATAATCAGCATCGCTGTCTTCATAATCTTCATTTACATCTATTGCAGAATAAATTGGTTCTGCTTGTTCTTCTTCTTCCTCTTCATTTTTTCTATCTTCAAACTTATTTGCACCTTGAGAAACTAAACTTTGAGAAATAGCTACCGCTTCGTTTAAGGCCTTTTCAGTTTGAGATGAGTCTGCTTCACGAACTTTTGCCAAATTATTCAAAGAGTCAAATTCTCTAAAGATTGAATCTGGGGGTCCAACATCGCTTTCTTGAAAAATAGGACTGTCTAGTGGATTTTCACCAAATAATTTTAATTTTAAACAATCAATTTTATCACCAAGATTTCGCAATCTCGGCACGTCAGGTAGCTCAACATCTCCTTCATTTTGTGTACTTTCCCCATCCTGCTTTGCTTTATTTTGTGCTTCTTGGACTCTGTCAGGTATAGGATTAACATTACGAGGAATTTCTGGGCATTCCGATAATTTGGATTGTTCATAAAACGACATGCGCCCTGGAATCTTAATTGGAATGTTTTTCATATCCTCAGCGTATCTCAAAGGAGAGTTTTTATTTAGTATATTCGTATTTTTAATGCTGTAATAAGGATATTTTTCTGTACTTACCACTGGTGAAATATGTGGTTGCTTAAAATTAAGTACATCTAAAAAATCTTTCTCTACATTAATTTTAGGAAAATCGTTTACAAATCGTTTACGCCTTCTAAGAATTTTGGTAGAATTTGAATTAAGTACTGGTAGTTTCTTATCATCGCTACTCAATTTATTTTTACTTTTTGGAATTATTTTAACAAATTTATGAGCTGTTCTTACGTTGTTTGGTTGTGTCATAATTTTAATTTCGCTGGTGATTTCCATCTCCGTATCTCCATCGTCCATATTTTTAATTTCTGTGGTCTTATTTTCTTTTGTTGTAACAAAGTTTTTCATTTTTATGTTATTTTTTGGCTTCGAATTTTCATAATCGGAAGCTGAAGCTTCAGCATCAGAAACTTCCTCTGCTTCAGACTTTTCCCGTTCGCCTTTAGTAAGATCTTCATAATTTTCAAATTCTTTCAAGACGTTAACTTCGAATTTCGGTTTTCTTCTTTTCGGAATTTTTTGTTTCACTTCAACCGCATCTTTATCAAATTCCTCGTGGCCTTCACTGTCTTCTGCGTTCTTTTCGTGTCCCGCGTGGTCGTAAGCAACGTCTTCGTATCCTTCTTCTGTGTAAACCGTATGAATTTTAGAATCTTTAATCACCTCTCTTAATCTTGCATCGGCAGGATCACTTGGTAAATGTTCTTCATTTTCGGTTTTTCTTACTTGTGCAAGTGACCGTGTAGGTACAAAACTGTCTTCTTCGTCATTTTCTTCCACTTCTTCATCGGGTGCTTTTTGTTCTTCGTGACCTTGCTCTTTATTTTCTTCATTTGCTGCTTCTATAAATTCACCGAGTGCATGTTTTTGGGGAAAAGATTGCAAATTTTCACTGAATCTGTTGTGTTGCTTTTCAAATGCAGGTGCAGCGTTTTGGAAAGTTTCAAATCCCTCAGGTTTTTCATCGCTGCCATCGATCAACTGTGTAAAACGGTGATTATTTTCAAACGGTTGATGTTTCCGTCCTGGAATTGCCCATTGTCCTTCTCCAGGATAAATAGGTTGGGTTGGAATTTCCCTAGGGTTTTCATGTTCAGCTGCAGGAAGGGTTTCTGCATCTTCTTTTATATCGTCGTTCGCATTCTCGGAGTTACCGCTTTCATCTTCTGTATCGGAAATTTCATCATTATCGGAAGGTTCGTGAGTTTTATCGTCCCTGTAATTCTTATTTAAAACACGATAGTGTTGCAAAGAGGGCTGATAATGGGAAGCAGATTGAATATCCTGTCTATTATTAAAATTTTTATGTTGGTTTCTTGGATTTGATGCTTGAGAGTGACGTCGGTTTGCAAATCTATTTGAGATTTGATTATGTTTGCCGTCAAGATTACGATGTGCGTAAACATGATTCAATTCTTGGACTTTATGCGGGCTCTGCTGTCCTATAATTGGCATCCAGCCATCTGTAGATGTGGGAAAATTAACGTTCTGATTCACATAAACAACAGGCTGTAAGAGCGAAGAGTTTTTGGGGTTATTATGTTGCTGCTCTACGATAGTTCCAGTGTGATCAATATTTTGATTGTAATAACCTTTAGGTTTGTTATTACTATTTTTTGCTACCACATTTGCATGTAATACTGTTGAAGCTCTTTCGTGTAAGAACTGGGGTACGGTATAACGAACATCTGGCTCACGCATGTTGTATTTTTCATTTGGATAATGCGATTTCTTATTATTAGTGACAAATACTGCATGTGACCCGGATGGACGTCTTTTATATTCAACGAAATGAGGCACATAAGCAGCATCTGTTGTTTGCTGTTCTAATTTTGGGGTATAAAATTCCGTGTAGCTTGGTTTATTTATATTAGATTTCATTTCATGGTTACTAATTGTTTTTAAATTATTGACATCGAAATTGTATGAATCGTACTGCACCTTTAAATCAGGTGCTTGCTTTTCTACTTCCGGCCATGCCGTGGGCACTCGTATAGCTGTTGTTATAGCCAAAATATTTAAAATTACCGTTAGGAACATCATTTTAGAAAGTGTTATTTAACTTCGGAATACATTATCTTTAATCGAGGACAACAATGTTCAAGTCAAAGCAAGTTTAAGGTCATCCTGTCGCTTCTTCGGATGTCACATCACATTGTTATTGTATAAAACTAGAAATTACTCTTATTGTTAAAAGTAGGACACAAGCAAAGTAATAAACACGAATTAATAAACACTAACACAATTTAAGTGTAATTAAATTGCATGCTTTGCCACAACTTGCAGCCTTACAACAGAAACCCGTTTTTAATCCACTGAACAGTTTCTCCTTGTCAATAACTGCATTCCTTTAAAATGTATTAAATCAAAGCACTTATTTCACAAAATGATTAAAATACACTTTTTCAAATACTTATTGCGGTTATAAACACAAAAAAATTAACACCACACTCGCAATAATCCACTTTTTACACAACAAAAATATGTTTAAAACCAAATATGGCTTTCCAATTATTGCACCAAGCACGAAAGTCAAAAAAATTCACTACCGGTTCAATTACAAAACTCGCGAACAATTAAAATGCAACGTTGGTTAGGAATAAATCACTTTCACGTTTAAAGTACGACAAGATTAATACTAAACTTCATAATACAGTGTATAAACCCGTTAGACGACCGAGCGAAAATGAGAAGCAAATGAAGAGTTGTACAATTTATGTAGGTTTACGGTCTACTTGAGGAAGGAAACTGGTAGGTTCTAAAAAGTGTAGCGGGTTGGTTTCTTGCAGCGAGTCTGATTTATAGTAAATGTAGAACGGTAGCTCAGGTGAAAGTGACAGTTTGAATGCCAATTATGATTTGTGGTTTTGAAGTAAAAAGTTGATTTTTGTGAGAACTCAAAACATCGAATGTGGCAAATCTTGCATGACAATGTCATTATCCGACAATAATATAATAATATCCATTCTTAAGCAACAAAAATGGTTAACTTCCTTTTACTTAAATGTTTGTACACCGATGTATTCTAATTATTACCACCAAAAAAGAATATTTTAAAACTGAAGATGTAATAAGAAACTCTTCCGAACCTTGAATTATCATCACTTAAAAAATTTGAGCTTGTCTTGCAAATTATTTAAGGATAGTTATCACTTTTACGTACAAAAAAGTTAGTATGTGATAGTAAAAGTAAAAATTAAATATATTGATTTCTGTCTCGATTCTAAACAATTAACACTTACTACGGTTTTGGATTATTATAACTTAGCGGAACGTGTCAATAAATATAACATTAAAAACTTCTCAGAATGAGATAATTACCCGCCTTTAAAATGAAGTGTGCGTTAAAAACACTGTAAATAGATTTGTGAGCGTTATATTACAGCCAGTTTACTTTATTTAATTTATGCTGACAATGCCAGCGTAATTGAAATTAAACCAAATTTACTAAATTGCTAAGTATTGTTGAGTTTAAGAAGCTTTTAGGTTTATTTACTTCATGCAAATTTTCGAAATCAAGATTTTGATGGAAATACAGATTTTGGAACTCCAGGAACCCAAACAGAAAACGGCTGGTCCAAATATAATGAGCTTTGGCACATGGGAGTGTATCAAAAGTTCGTCAAGAAATAAGCTTTTCAAAATACCCGATACCGGAAGGGGGAGCTAGACTTTTTTTGGTAGCATTTATTTTGAAAAACGAATTTTTTAAATTTGAAATGGGAATCATTAGGGAAAATCCAACGCGTTTTTCCAAACATTCTAGCTTAAAAATGGCGCCCGCTACAATATTTTGAAAATTTTGACTTCGGCGCTTTATCAAAAATGAGTTATCAGATCGGGATAAAATTTGATATTGTAAACGCCTTAGGTGTATACAATGTTATGAGCTAGGAGAAAATTTAAAACTACCAAAATGTAAGGTGAAAACAATTAAAATTTTAACATTTTCAAAATAAATATTCCTTTAAAACTGTCCTATTCTGTAGGCTCCTAGAGCTAGAGCTATAATTTGGTTCGCTTCTTTCTCTGTGACGCCTTCTATAAATGTTTGAAATCGAAAATTCAATAAATGAGGGACAGTACAATGTTTCTTATTAGGCTAAATTGCCTAAGTGATAATATAATGAAAGTCACCACGTAATTTTTAGCAATATTTAGGGGAGTTAATGTTCCTCCTTCCTTTTAATTGTTGGCTGATCAATTTGCTGTATCGTACGGATTTATTTTAATACCGAGGAATCTGTTAATACAATATCAAAACATTCCGTTTTTTTTTCATAAAAAAATTGGTTTTCCAAACCAAGGCGGATAATGTCAGACAGCGCCATCTACAGACGTCAACCGGGCAACTATATTATCTTGTCTAAATTGGTCCGGCACAGGGGTACCACTGTGACAGCCTAAAAGCTGTTGCGTAGTTAGGCGTGTGTCTTTAAGTGCTATGGAATTTTACGGCCCTTACTGTTAGAAAATTTTGTGTGTTATTCCAAACTACTGTTTCATTGTCATACTTCCACTGAAGTATGGAAAGTTATGAATTTACGCAATTTTTTTAATTACAGATTTTAATGAAAATACACGTTTTGGGGTCTATGGAATCTAATAAAATTGTTTTTAAAAAGTGTTTCTGTCTTTGGGTGGGTGCGTAAGCGCGTGGGTGGGTGGGTGCGTTCATTTCCCTATATCTCCGGAACCGTTTGATCGATTTTCATAAGACTTGTAATGTAAAAGTATTTTAGTTGCAGGTAACTCTTTGTACGATCTATAACCTAAACTGGAACCGTAAAAGGAAATTAGACATGTTTTTTGTTATAGATTTTTGTATAAGCCATTTTGACATATTGAAGTAATATATTTGTAGTGAATCTAAAGGCACAGCAAATGTTTTTTCTCGAATGTTGTATCGTCAAAACTAAGGCGTTACGAATTTTTGAAAATTTTGAATTTAATGCCCGGTTACTAAAAAAAATATCCAATACATACAAATTGTCGTATTATTTAATAGCTCTAAATAAGTGTAATCAAGTGATGCAAAAATATTGAACGAAATCGAAAACGAAAATTGTAAAAATGCTAGCTGCTCAAAAATTTGAACATTTTCATAAAATTATATGTACAAAAACTGCCCACACCATTTTTTTTAAATTCCTGAGCCGATAGAGCTTGTAGTGAACTACAAGTTTAATTTTTACTCATCTCCGAAATTTCACTCAGACGCCTTCCAAGAATTTTTAACAAATTTGAAATTGAATAATTATTTATTCAAAAGCGCAGATGTCGATCGTTAAACAGTTCTATAAGCTATTTGAAGTAGTTTATTATGATTTAACAAGAATTTTAAACCATTTTACAAATTCAGAACAAAACGGTACTTTTTAGTATCAACAACGCGTTTGTGATTTTAACTGCGCCCATCAATTAGCAATAGTTAAAAAATAAATTTTAATGATTTGCATACTTCTGCTAAATCTTTGAATAAAGTTGTTATAATCATTTTTGGTCCGAAGTCGTTAGCGCAATATCTAACTAGTGCCTTTACGTAGCCTTGCCGTACCAACGCAATGCTTTGAGTTTGGAAGATGTGCTTTTGAGTTAAATTCCATTTACAATTACACTTATTTTCGTTGAAACCCATCAAGCAGGAGCGTAGATGTGGTAAGTTCTTTACGCATCTCTCGTATTTTTCCATACTCAAGGTTTTTTTAACTTTTGACTAAGAAATCTTATTCTACATTTAAAAATACAAAGAAAAGTACTCTTGTTAAATATCGAGGGGTACTTTCAATACATATTTCAAATTTAATTTAAAACAATTTACAATTAGCCGAAACTTTATATTACTGCATACTATATATTTATTAGCTACTGCTTATATCTTACTGTTCGATTCAAAATATAAAACTATTAACAACAAAAATAAACTTGCCAAAATAAAATTTACAGTTCATCCTGTTCCATAAAAAATAGACGGTTGCTAGTTGTTTCGATTTGGTTTAGCAGAAAACTAGAGAAATCACCTATTCCAAAGTAAAATTTTCTTATAAATTTTTTAAATGGGAAAAGCTACATACAAGCATGCCAGATAATTGAAATTTTAAAAACAATTAGGTACAGATAAAATAAATGTAACGTTTCATTCAAAGTAAATATTTTTGATAACAAAATTTAATATTTAAAGTAAGAATTTTAAATTATAAAATTTAATTTAAAAATGTAATAGCAAAATTAAATTAATGTTTTACGGATACCGATATGGAATTGAAATTATGAGAAAAAATATTTTACGACAATGGAAATAAGTTGTCTTGTAATTATGCAGCAACTGTATCACCACTTCTTGATCTTTCATTTGGTAAAAAAATAGCAATTAAACAGTGTCACGAAAAATGTGTAACGGAAATAAAGGAAACCATTGTGATTATATTACCGTGACTAATAAAACTTCTCTTTAATAAATGATCTTTTTAATGACATAAAATAAATGGTTATTGTCATTTCAGGTTCCGCTATGACTTTCTTTCAAAAATTACAGTGGAAGTGAGAAGAAAAATATAGTTATGAGTTAATGCAATGTTCTGTTTCCGACGTAAGATATAAAAACTGAAATTATTTTCAAGTACTTCCGGTTGTAATTAACACTACAAATGTCGTCAACCATAAGAATTTCAGGAAGAAACATTTTACGTATCATAAGCGAAATTAGTATCGATAATTGTAGGAACTTGCGGGGTGCATCGCTGTCATTTTGAAAAACTTGGCGAATGCATGTTAAAATATTTTATCGTTCAAAAATCATACAACGATGTAAGAATAACTTCAATTCAAAATTCATATTTCAATACTTTTGCATTGATAATTTGAACCTTTAATAGTTAATTGGTGCTTCGTAATCACGTTACATAGCATATTAGTATGAACGAATTTATTAGGACTCGACAAGGTGTTTTAAATTTCATATTTCAAGTACAGCCAAGTTTAAAAGCTTTAAAAGTCGTATTAAATATTCTTTATAAACTTGCACTGGCATCTCGGGCTGCAAGCCTGGTTGACCTTGGGACGCTTTAGCGTTCTTTCGTGTTACGAAATATTGAAGGTTGATGTTCTTGTTATTAGTGAAAAATTATATTATATTAAAATCACCGCGCGCGGCTCCATATCTTTAACTCCAACTCTTCGCAAGCTATTGAAATCAAGTGCTGCTTGTTCTTCAGCATTTTAAATAAACAACCGGATGGTGCATGTTTCATCCTCAGTGTTTCGTGTTCGAAATGACAGCTGCATTTTAATAACAATTAATAGAAAATCAGCAACAGCTGAAATTCTGACTTTACGGAATTCTTCTCGCTGTACTTGTGTTCGATGCCTTTGTGATTTGAAACGCCGCCGCTTAGTTCTCCGCACCCTCTCAGTAATGAGGTATCAAAAGATATACCTTCAAAAGCTACGTCAGAGGGAAGGGCTGCGGATTTAATATATAGGTAGAAAGAATACTTGTGTTATTTTAAGTTATTTTAAATAACTTGTTATACGATTTCACAGATAAAATCGTGTAGAATAGATACTTCTAATACAACAATTTTAATTTAAAATTTTTACTACCTGCTTACTTTAAATATTTAAAAATCGATCTTAAATTTATAAAGATCCGGGGCTGGCGGTGGAGTAGTGGCTGAACCTTGGTTTTGAGAGCTACTTTGCTAAAGGTGATTATATTTTCGATTTCTAACGCACTTTCGGTAAGTCTAGGTGATTATTATTCTTATAATTAAAAAAATGTTAGTCGAGAGCAATGTGACCCTGCTAGTGAGCAGTGGCACTTCTATCCGCTGTTCATATTGTGTGCAATAACCAGGACGCCAAAAATTAGGAGCGCCGCTTATCGGTTTTCCATTATTAAAGTAAATAAACAAAATGTAGAGAGATTTAAAAAAAAATAAAATATATGTACCAGCGAACAACCACCGGTTCTTGGGATCAACATAGGTCGATTAAACCTAACATACTTATATGCAAAAACGTACCGTTAAGGCGCTATAGATATACGAGGTTTTTTTTTAAATTGTTTATCTTTTATAATACAGAACCGTCTTAATCGATTTAGATGTAACTTGGTTTATGAACACTGAAAAGTAAAAGACATACTTTGCTGTAGTTGTATTATCTGCATATTACAAGTAGCCCAAATCGGGTGCCCCTGTCGAAAAATGTAATGTATTTTAATTATGAATTGTCTAATTGCCACGAAAATATTTGTGATAAAAACTGACGTTTTTACTAACAATTTGTATCTCTTACAAAATTTTGATATCTGTTACGGGTTTGATATAAAATATAAAACTTGAATTATTGTCGCTACCAAAAGTTATCAGAGTGGGAAGTAACCTTATAGACACAACTTTTATCAAGTTGGCGTCGAAACCAATCAAGTTATTGTCATCGAAAACAAAAGCTGTAAATCTGTTCTGTCAGTGTCGGAAGTTAATCGAAACAATTGTTAATAGTTTAAAAATTGCATTTTCTTATTTAAAAACGCACATTACTATGGCTGCTTATTATATGTTTGCTAAAAAAACAGACATGATAAAATTAGTAGGATTTTGTAATGGAAATTTACGAGAATGCTTGAACAGGAAACGATTTTCGGACAACACCAGATCGTCTTACAATCGCCAACATCCAAAAGACCCTCAGCGCAAAAATCGCTTTAATGTTATTTCTCGCACCGAGAACGCCAACTCGATGTTAGGGTATCTAAATTAGAAGAAGAAATTCTTGTAAGAATCGGAAATGACTCGAGAAAAAGCTCATAACGTTTAGCCGATAAGGTAGCGGCATCCAAAGACACTGTTCGATGCACCGATATATTGACCGTCATGGTCACTTGTCCTTACTCCGTGTGATTTTTTTATGTAGAGTGTTTCTTCAATTAACTCAGAAGAGGAATTGTGGAACCGCATTTTCAACATCTCTAATTTTCTAAGGGATAATGTGGAAATGCTCAGAAGAGTACAATTTATTTTTTTGCGAAGAATAATCAATTGCATTGAACAAAACGGCGGTCATAATAAGCACTTGTTATAAATTATTTGGAGCGGCCGCAGCTCAGTGGTAAGCGCGCGGGCTGCCAATGCAGCGGATCCGAGTTCGATCCCCGGCCCGGTCGTTCTACCTCGCAAGGCAACGGGAAACCAGCGAGGTGGATTTTTCCCCAGGAAAACCTCTCTGGAGGAGAAGTGCATGCACTTCCTGTGGTTCGGAGGTCACGTTAAACTGTAGGTCCCCTATGTCTGTCTGTGCAAAATATCTATAGCCGCGCACCAAACATAGACAGAGAGAGGTAGCCAACGCCCTGAATAGGGTATGGCACTATAAGAAGAAGAAGATAAATTATTATTACTTGTTTGTTGTTTAAAATTTGGGTAGGCAATGGCAAATGTAAAAGTACTTTCACACTTGTATTAAATACCTGAGAAAATCTTTATTTTAATAATTAGACTCAGTATCCTTATCAAATAATAACAAACAACAAAGCATATAAATAAATATTTCGACCATAATATAATGTTCGACGAATTGACCTTTTATACACTATACAGAAAAAATTTAACTTCTGTATACAAGGTCGACTCTATTTTCTTTCATACCTGTAAAATCAGTGCAAATAGTGAATTATATTGCCGTACTTTGTTAAAGTTTAAAAACTATTTTGGTTTTTCGAAAGAGTATCTATTAAATTTGTCTTTTAAAAGTTGGTTAACAAGATTTTCCATCTTCGCTGAAGTATAACTCATCCTGCACGCTGCATATGGTTGCCGCCGGATGACTCATTCTTTCTCATCCCGATCCAAATAAAAACCTCAAAAACTCGTGAACAGCCTATTTAGTAGTTAGTGCGCCTTGATATCCCTACTATTTCTTTGCATTTAATTATTGTACTTTTTACCAATATGCATGCAGAGGTATGAAGAATAACATATTCGTTGAGTGGTTGGTAGCTTAGAGCGGTAAGGCTCGTTTTCACATATGCAAAATAGTGTTTAAAGGCAGCGGTCTATTTATTTGGGGCACAATTTTTAATATAACACGACGGCGCAGCGGCGGTGTTAAAAAGTAGACACTGTATGTAAAGTAACTTTTTTTAATAAAAACTTAGAATATGAGTTTTATTTTAAATTTGAAATATTATGGGTAGGCAATGCCGACCTTGCGTAATAGGGCGGATCGCCACTGCTGCTGTTATGTTATGTATTCATTAATTTGTTATTAGAGTTTTGTCGAAAACTAAAAAAAAACAAAGACATTTCTATCCAAAAATATTTTCGCTGCGTTTGGACAAATTCATAACAAAAAGTTGGACAAAAAAGAAAAAGAGTTGCGTAATGAACAGCTAAAGCTACATTTTAAGCGAACAAACACTTCGATTGACCGTATAGCGGCGTCGCGGTACAAATATTTTAAATGGCAAAGGGGTCAAGTGACACATCATTTAAAAGCTCTCTTTATTCTGCGTATGGTAGGCTGCTTTTTTCTTTAGTTTTATTGATTCAAATTAATATGTTAGATGGTTAAATGTAATTCTAGACAAACAAAAATTTATTTATTCTATTTCTTTAATTTAAGTCGATAAAATTAAAACAGAAAATAACCTCTCATACGCAGTATGACAAGACCTTTTAAATGATGTATCACTCGACCCCTTTTGCTAGTTAAAATTTTTGCACCGATGAGCGTCGCGATGCCGATATAAGGCGAATCGAAATTGTAATTTGCCAAAAATTTAGTACTTTAGCTGTTGGTTACGTAACCCTAGTTTTGCTTTTCTGAACCAACCCTATAGAAAGCAAGCAGGGGGCGAGTGACTGTATAGACGTACATTTGCAGAGACGTGTTCCGACAATAATTCGAAATTTCCCTTTTTACGACTAAACGGTAAGATATATCAAAATTTTGCAAAAAACAAACACTATTGATTAAGACATCAGTTTTCATCACAAATATTTTCGTAACCATTGGACAATTCATGATAAAAATACATCAAATTTTTAACAATGGTGCCCGATTTAAACTCGAAAAATGTCTTTCACTTATCAATGTTAAACTAAATTTTGTATAAATCGATTCAGACGATTCCGTTAGGTAATTTGGCTTTAATCAACCTATTTTCACCCCAAGAGTTCGTGGTTTTTTGCTAGTACATACATTTCAGATACGTATAAATTCATAAAATTTGATGTAAATTACAATTTCTTTTGCACTTTCGGTTACATACCGGAAATATTCCGTAATTTTTTATTTTAAATTCAACACCCTGTATACTTTGTCAGTTTTGGGTTCAGATTAAATTCAATGTTGTAATAAATTTTTAAATTCAAAATTATTTTATAGCTTTGATTTTCTTTTTCAAGCGTGCCATGTCTCGCATAAAATTATTGCTAAAAAGTAGATAATTAATTTAAAAATAAATATTTTTGTTTTAATGTTATGCGCTTCACTGTACGTTAGGTTAATTTGGTGGAGGAAGTCGCGCTTTGAAATGAAACAATATTAGGTCGGCTCGGCAATTATTATGGAACTAACTCAACGTTTGCTACAGTGTTCGCATAAAAAAGTGTATCTTATTTTGGACTTCACACAGGTGTGCAATCAAAGGGAATTGATGCGTACTAAAATTTACACATAATTACAGATTAATTTGATTTTTACTACATATGCTGTGTAGATTATATACTGGGGGAAACTTACTTAATACCTAAAATTCAGACTACAAAGAAAATATTTGCATCTCATTCTCTGAAAATATCGTTTGTCTGGCATCATAATAATAGTAACAAAACGTTGGTTTGAAAGAATTGAACAAGCCGATATTGTTGTATTTAATTTTTTTTCCAAGATAGTTATTTACACTTGCTTTAACCCCAGACGTAATAAAGTGCCGAAGCCTTAAATTATTATTTTTTTTTGGAAATTGATATTTTACTGTATATTTTATGTGAGCCAAGCATCTTTCGAAAAAATAATTTTGCAATCAACATTTTGGTTTTGAAGGTTTATTTAAAGGGAACTTTAATTACACATATACTTTTATTCTGATCCTGAAAAACCAAAGTATACGGTTCAAGAGTATGGTTCTGGTGGCTTAAATGATCTTACAAAAAAAACATACTTTAGATAAAAGATTTTTTATTAAATTTTTATCTGCCTTTTTGCGTAATTTAAGTTTTTTGGCGTAAACACTGTGACGCGATTGTAATTTTTTTATAGCACTATACCTATTTTTTGCATTCATTTAATAATTTTTTCTCTTTTTAACGGTATAAAATTTTTCTACCCTTATATAACAAAATTTAAAAAAAAACGCGCGAAAAACTTTTACGTAATAGAGGCCCTGAGTTCAGACAACAGCCTATCATAGTCGCAATAGTGTGCTTTAAAATTCATATGCTTTGAATGCCACTGATTTGCCGATCCTACCCAGTATACCATATGCTCTGTGTCATCCAAAGCTCACTTCACCATCTTTTGAACGAATTTTGTTATTTTAATTGTTTTTGATTGTAAAGAAAAATCAAATTAATTAAAAAAAAATTTTGTAATGTAAAGACAAAAATTTTACACTATTAAAAAGAATACAAAATTCTCTATCAAATAGGTGCAAACAATAAATAAAATGCTGTTTAAAAATCAAGACGATCTCTTCACAGCGCTTACAATATTAGTCAGAAAAAATTTAAAGTATGCAAAAAAGTAGACAACAATGCATGTAATGAAAAACTTTTATCCAAAGTATTCTTTTGTAAAATCAATATTTACGCCATCAGAATTATTATTGCATACTTTTGAACAACCCTGTATAGAAAGTTGTATTTAAAATAAGAAACAGGGAATCATTTCCAGTAAACCCTGCAAGGCAAAATATTTAGTTTACTTCAAACAATAACAATTTGTGTGTGTATTAATCGCTTTAATGTTCGTTAGTTTATATTAATAAATAAAGAATACATGAGCGCAGCACTTTGCCATATTTTCTAATACTTTGTGTAGTTACTTATCATACTCGTATGCCTCAACATTGACTACAATAACATCCCAGCGCTCTTACCATTGCACTTTACCAAGAGCACAGTTGCATAATAGTAATATTATGAAACATTGCTTTCATATAAAAATAATAGTATAAACTTTTTGAAAATCTTGGCATTTATTTAACTACTGAATTGACTAGAACAGGCGAGTAGTGAAGCAAAGGTCGAATCTGTTTAACAGGTAGCTGTGTGGGTGCAGTTCGGTCACGAGTCGAAAGACTTCGGTCAACGCCTGGGAGTCTCACAGGCTTCAGATAGAAAGAGAAAGCGAGAGATATAAAGTAAACTGATAATACGCTGAATGTTTTCGAAGTTTTTTGGGAAGAAAATCGATTTTGTATTTTTTGGAAAAAGATTCTTTGGGATTAGAGAAAACCGAAAACGGAAGAACAAATTTGTCCGCCAAAAATTGGGTTGGAAGGGAAAAATTAACTCCCCCTCCCCCCGCAAAATATTTCCGTAACTAAAAATTAATTTACGGATTTTATTCTATCACTCATGAGCAATCTAGTTTAAACAAAAATTGTTATCAACCTCCGCTTATTAAAATTTTCGATTTTTAAAAATTGATAGAACGTGTCACAGAGAAATTAGCGGACTAAGACACGAACCAAATTGTAGCTGATCCATAGCTCAATTAGCCTACAAAATTTAAAAATTTCATGTTGCCAGTTTTTGAGCAATAGTTTTTTTAATTTTCCAATATTTTGGATACTTTTTTTCACTTTATAGTTTTTATACACCGCCACATTCCAAAGCTCAATAAAATCGAATCATCCGTTTGGAAGTTATAGAGAGAAATAAACTAAAATGTTTTCGCCTATACGTAAAATCACTATTAACAATTAGCATTCAGCACAGTGAAAATTGTAAGCACTGCATTACATAAATTCCGTTACTAATCACATTTAACTTTCGTGAAGCTTCTTAATTAAACGGTTAACCTACATATACGGTTCTATGTATATAACACTACAACGAAGGTCAAACGGCTAATAACGACAAACAGTTTCACACCTTGGAGAAATAATTTTAATTGCCTTATAATTGCCATCTGTTTACATTGCTGGCCGCAGCCGAGGCTACACATTTTGCAAATAACCGATTACATTTTGTGTTTTCTTAAAAAGGAATGAATCTGCAACACTACAACGTAAAAAGAAAAGTTCAACGACTTTCACAATTGAAATGTCAATCTTACTAACAAATTGTCAGTATATGTACTAAATTTAAATAAAGATATTAACACTAAAAATTATTAACCAGCATATAAGAACAATTTTAATTCAGTTGTAAAGAAAGTCAGCTGTACGAGCAAAATTTATTTGAATCTTTAGATCGCTTGATTGAGCAATCATCAAAAGTGGCTAATAGAATTAAAGTGAAACCGGAAATAAATTGCTATACTCCAAAATCCAATCAGATATATAAATTAATTGAGTTACTTGTTTCAGGCACTTTTAATTACAACTTCTCGTGATTTCTTTTGTTAGCGGCACTATGATTATTTAAATTGTACTTTTTCTACAGACGTCAAAAAATGATGACATTTTTACATTAATCTCAGTATGCAAAATGTTACTGTCACACTGGAGTTGTTTATCTTGACAACGTGCACGAAGTATTTCGCGCACTAGAGCGAAAAATATTTCGTGCATGACGACAATGCTAACATTTTTAAAATTTTTCGGAAAATAGGTTAGCAATTGCATTATTAGCCACTTCCGTAATATCAAAAGGTATATCTTCTTCCATTTCCAACTATTCCCATCATTTAAAAATAGTTTTTTTAAAAAGGACGCCGACTAAACTTGTTTAGGAAAAAATAACTGACAAATATCAATATTTTGATTCCGTAGTAACAAAGAAACAGACAAGATTGCGAAAGAAAAAATCTTTATTGTTGTATTTTATTATGATTTTACTTATTTTTTTTTCATTACTTCAGTAAGTCTGTAGAAAAAATGTTGTATGCAACTCGTGCGCGAAATTTTTTTGGTGCTTTCGAATGATTTTTCTTTCATTCTCAAGCGCTAAAGTATAATTTCGCGCACTAGAAACACAAATAACTATTCTTTAACATAAAAAAACATTATTGATCAATTGCAGTTTTTGAAAAATTAGTTTCCATTTCAGGAAAAATTGCTAAAATTATAAACCAAACAAATAAATATAAAGTAAGTTTTAAAACAACTAGAAACATCTTAAAGACTTTGTTTAATGCAAAATCAAAAACAGATGATTTGCTAAAATCAGGCATTTACAAATTAAATTGTCCGCATTGTGATTCGATTTATATAGGCCAGACACTTAGAAATTTTGATATTAGGTATAAAGAACACTCACGTTGTTACAAATACAAACACCTACATAAATCCAATTACGCTAAACACTTACTAGAACACAATCATTCAATGACATCTAATAAAACTATAAAATGTTTACACTTTTGTGATGATAAACGTAAATTAGATATACTAGAAGTATTTGAACGTCACAAACATTTAAAAACTGTACCGTTAATGAATGAGCAAATTGATCTCTTAAATTCTCCTCTATTGGACATTTTGGAATAAGAAATCAAGTCATCTGCAGACGATTACCGAGATCAAGTCACCAAGTTCTATTGCTATAACAACACTAACTGTTTACTTTCTAATATAACCTGTGACAATAGCATGTAAACCTGCCGAAATACGTATAAAGTTAAAATAAATTTATATTGTTAAAGTAATTAAGTATTTTATATACCTATAATCAATACATTTTTATGGAGCCTATACATTTTTGTTTAGGGACAAATATTATAATCAGCGGTAAAATAAAGGTAAGGAAACATGTTCTATAAAGTGTGTCAACCAAAAATAGTTCTGTTTTTTGTTTAATACGTTGAATATAGTGTTAAGACGTTTACCGCAACGGAAGAATGTAGTTAATATATTTTCTAATTACATTACTTCATAAACTAATTACAAATAAATATAAAAATAGAGTACTTATTTTCAACGCAACATAAGTATTGATTGTTAATGACCCTAAACAATTTTTAAAAGTTTGTATCAACGTTTTGCGGACGAACCGTGACTGGTAAGATCACACTATAGTGCTACTTTATGCCGGCTTGACTAGCAGCTACGTGTTAGTGTCTCTGGGAATGTCTTATTGAATTTATAAAACAAACGTTTTTTCAAGTTTTTATGAAAAAAAATCGGTTACTTTGTTTTTTGGAATTAAAACAAATCGAAGAAAAAAATTCATCCGCCAGCAAGTGAGTGGGATGGGGAAATTAAGTACCCCAAATATAGCTGCACCTAAAAAGCACTCATTACAAGCACTTATTATAGTACGGCCAGGACCATCTTAATACACCGGGCCGGCTCATGCTGTAGCGCTGTGGAGGGGATGGCGCCCGTAAAATGCATGCGGTGTATAGGGCGTTTTATATGTTTTAATTAATTTACGATATTGAAGTATAATAAAACGTCACCATTTTTCGAATATTTATTTTATTGGGGTTTGCATTAATAAGTAAATTTTTTTAAAAATAAAAAAAAATTAATAAGTAAATAACACAAATGCAGAATTTCATATAGTATTTCCATAAAAAGACATACGTCGAAGATACATATATTCAGTATAATGTTAATGAATCACTACTAAATTAAACATTTAAAGTGGAAATAAACAGTAATAAAAAATAGAACATTGTACTTAAAAATTAAACACTATTTAGTTCAGATACAGTACATAGTATCTACACTACAATTAATTTTAATTGACAATAACAATTCTTTATTATGTTAAATGAAAGGTATTCAATTTTCTTTTTTTAGACTCACGTTTAACATGATTTTTAGTTTTTGTATAATTATTCAATAATATGTTAGAAAAAATCATTGTTACTTTATCAACAACAGATTTTCTGCTGTTGCACCAACAGTTGTCGAGATCTTCAAAATTAATTGAATCGAAATGCTCTACACTTAATTTGCATAAAAGACCTCTTTGGTTTGTAGCTGCAATATATTGTTCTTCGTATATTTCACTAATAAGTACTTTAAAAGTTTTAAACATTGTTATTAGTATTTCTAATAAAAATTCTTTTGGCACTTTTAAACCACCCCTGTCTAAATCTTTTATATAGGAATATGCTTCCGGGCTGCAGTCGTATTCCAAAATTTTGTCAATAGTTAAACAATTAATGCAATTTTTACATGTAAGTTTTGATCTTAAACTATTAGCTATATATCCTGCTATGTAAATTAAAACCATATGGTCATTTTTGTAATTTCAACGACGTCAATGTGCCTGTCGAATTCTTCATAAATTGCGTGTATATAATCATCTTCATTATCAATAAAATGCACATCGTTTATTTCAGAAATCAGCGTTTTGATTTCAACTGGCCTTTACTAGCAGATTTAATTTTCAGTAAACTTAATAGCTTAATTTTCTTTTCGGACTCTAATATTTGAGTTACAGAAACGTTGTAACTTCCTCCTCATTTGTCTGTATTGGCCAAACCTTCCTTCAAGAGGGTCTGTTTGAAATTTTCCTAACAACACATATTTAAAATTTAGTTCTGTTAATAAATACTTGCATATTAAAATTAACGTTTCACAAGTATGTATTAACGCCTCTTGAGTTTGTTGTGTAAGTTTACCATGCCGCTTTTCTACGTTTTCAACTTGTAATTTTTTAACCACGTTATAAATTTTTCTAGAATTTGAATATTTTTGTCATCTACTTGTTTTATAGGATCACAATATGGGTCTCTAAGGTGAATACCTTTGTAAGGGCTGTCGCAATTAACTATTTTCCACCAAGAAGATATTGTGTCTAAAAAATGTATGGTTCCATCAGCATTAATTTTTAAGTCACTCTGAAGCATTCTAAGAGCTGATATATTTTTTTCATCAAATAATCTGACGCACAATGATGCATTTTGTCGTTGTATGCCATTAGGATTTAATACTGCAGCATTTAATACAAAATAGCACACAAAAACAATATAAGCAATAGCAATAATTAAGGCAAAAGTAATATGAACTATTGGTGCCTACTATTTCACTGTTTCGAGTGGACAAGACTGGTCCTGGCACGACCAGACACGGCATCAGGCGTAGGGCGCTTTCCCCTCCACTTTAGACACTTTTTATGAGCATGAGCCGGCCCGGTGTATTAAGATGGTCCTGGTACGGCCCATGTAGGGCCTCGGTTTATACTTTCGTTCGGGAGGTCCTGGGTTCAATTTACGGCCCGGCCGACTGTCTTGGGTAAGGTGTTCTTTGCGGTTTTCCTGAGCCAAAAGGTGAATACTAGAACATTACTTTCTGAGGAAAACCTTCTTCTCTCTATATTCCTTGTTCTAACCCATCCTTACCGTCCTTTTTTGGCGGAAGAAAGGCTTAGGACTCTAATGCGGGTCCGAAAGGCCCATATAGCGGCCCGCCCCTTAACGGAAAAGGTATCGACCCGATTTTCCTCTTCTTCTCCGGCTTAGTTGTTTCAACCACGTATTCTGATGAACTTTAAGTCTCTGGCTACGTTATCCATCTCTCTACTCCTCGCCTTCCAACTGTTCTTCTTCCTGATGGAGTTTGTATTAGTACCCTTCCTGCTGTTCTCGGCTCGTATATTTGCCATAAGTGTCCTAGCCAGATTATACATTGTTTTTTTTAAATCCGTTTTACCAGGTTAAAAACCTTCAGTAATCTTCTACGTTCATGATTCAGTCTAGATTCCTATCCTTTCATTTAGTCATCATAATGGGGCCTAGTGTTTTTTTGCAAAATTTTTCATTCGAATCTGTTTAGTAGTTTTTTCTGTCTTTTGTTTATCGTCCAAGCTTCGGCGCGGCTAGTGGAAAACCTGTTAGTCTTTGCCTGTGGGCACGTCTTATTACATTTAGAATGCGGCATTTTTCCAAGTTTTTCTATGAAGAAAATCGATTTTTTTGAAAATTATTCCTTGGGATTAAAGGAAAACGAAAACCAAAAAACTATATTTTGCCAAAAATTCAGTGGGATATAGCTGCACCTCAAAATTGAGTTGTGAAACTTATTCTACTATCAGTCATGAACAATGTAGCTTAAACGTAAATGCTCTATCGTCTACCGTTTATCGAATAAAGAGCTACACATGTCGATTTTCAAAAATTTATAGATGGCGTCACAGAATACGTAGCGTACTGGGACACCAACCAAATTCTAGCCTATCCCTATCTCTATGGGCTTACTAAAGTAAAAAAAATGTGTAGAAAATTACCATAATATTGAAAAATGGTTCACTACACAGTTTTCGCTTGTACAAAAATGGTCGTACATTGTGTTCCCTAGGCTATTGTAAAAGGTTCTCAAAAAAAGCGTTGGGTTTGCTTTAAGGTCTTCTATCAGATTCCGTTTTCAGATTACGAAATTCAATTTCTGGCTTAAGAGTTCTTCCGTTTTAAAAAAATTCTTTAAATTTATTTTTTTCGGCAATTTTTTGTGTTCCCACATTCAAAAACTCAAAATCGGACCATCTATCCGTTCAGGTTTTATGAGACCTAACCCCAACACACACATACACAGACACGCCCACCCAGCGACCCACAGACAGACATTTTTTAAACCAATTTTTTGGCTGCCTAAATGTCCAAAACATGTAGATCCGTCAAAATACTAAGCTCGCAAATTTTCGTGGTACTACAGGATAAAACAATATTTTTGTAATTAAAATTTGTTTGTTTGTTAAAAATGTTATTTTTGATACAGTTGTACTCAGAATTTATCCCCGAGTAAAAAGTTAAATATATTCTATTTGAAATATTAACGTAAGAGGCTTTCCCGTTGAAACTGGAACTAGAAAATATAAACAAACAGTTCAAACTATGGTCGGTTAATAACCCTACATAATTTATAAAAAATTTAAATTAGTTAAAAGAATAATAATGAGGGAAGCATTTCCTACATAAAAAAAATTGTTTATCGTGTTTTAAAAAGTATTTTTGTATTAATGTTCTAGCCTTAACTCAGTTGCTATAAGATCGCAATACTTTCACACTAGCAGTCAATGGCGAGCGCCGGCCGGTGTAAGGTTAAGTTGCCATAAGTAATAAAATGTACTTAGAAGCAGAACTTACTTTTTATAAAAAAAGTCGATTAATTACTTTTTTGGGAATAACTCCTCGTAATCAAAAACACTAAGCACCCACACAAAAATTTAGTCAACAAAAAATTGCGGAGAGGGAAAAAGGTTGGCCTCGCTAAATATTGTTACATACCAAAATAAAATTAACTTATAAAATGTTATTCTACATTAATTGATGAACCAAGTTTAAATATAAATGTATTATTGTCCCCAGTTTACTGAATCGAAGGTCACTTATTTCTAAATTTCAGCAATTCGTAAAAGCGTCATTATCTAACTGGTACCTGTATAAAGGGCTAACAGACCCTCCACACACTATCTTTTACGGTTAAACAATTGAACCTTACATGAATGAGATAAAAAATACGTAATATTAATCGTACGCGAGGTATTCAGTGAAAATATTTATAAACTTTTGGGGCTCCGGAAAGGGTAGTTGTAGGTTGGGCTAGAGAGGTTTCTCAAGATTTTCAAATACGAAACTAGGCCAAGTCTTACTTCATTTAAAAGGTATTTTTAAACCCAACCACCTTAAAAAGAAAATATCCATAGCTCAAACCATTTCAAAATGGCAATCATTTGGAATCAACAAAGCGGCCAATAAATAAACCTTTTCCTAACTGCACGTGAACTATGATACAAAGAAAATGTTGGTACTGAGCGTTAAAGTCCATTAAATTAGCGTTTCAACGACGTACTACATCTTCAAAAGAGCGGGAACATTCAAAAACTATTATATCAAAAATTTTAAATAGAACGAGGGGTCAAGTGGTACCTCATTTTAAAGGTCCCATTAAACTGAACAATTTTTGTATTCAACTGTCTTCGATATTTCCCACTGTTACAAAATGGCGGTTAAATTTATAAAAATTTACTGCCTATTGTCGAATAAATCGAGTGATTCGTTCGATAATCGGAAATAAATTTTTATAAATTAAGCCGCTATTTTGTAACAGTGAAAAATATCAAAGGACTTCAAATACAAAAATTGTTTAGTTTAATGGAACCTTTAAAATGAGGTATCTCTTGACTTCTCGTTCTATTTAAGATTTTAGAGATAATATTTTTTGAAAGAGGGAACCTCTACCACATCTAAAGCAGTAAAACAAAAATTTTTTGCTCATTTATAAAGATTAATTCACATAACATTTAAATCCACGTGCGAGTTAGAATTGGACAACTTAACATCGCACTCGCACTAAACCTTTATTACACTCGGTGGGAAACTATTAATGCGTGTGTTGGTGTTTTTGTCGAATAGAATGTGCACCGTGTCGTGACTGTTTTAAATGTAATAATTTGTAACTAAAACAGTCACGACAAATTGCACGACCTATTGCCAAAAAACACCAACGCGTGTAATATGTAGTATGTAAATTTAGTGCGAGATCGATGTTGAGTTATCCATCTCCAGCTCGCACGTGGATTTAAATGTTATGTGAATAGATATTATAAATGAGCAACAAAATTTCTGTTTCACTGCCTTAGATGCGGTAAAGGAGGCAATTCATCCGATAATAGGAAGTAAATTTTTATAAATTGTGCCGCTATTCTTACCGGTGAGAGATATCGAAAAATTTTAACATAAAATTGTTTAGTTTAATGGGACCTTTAAAATGGGGTATCACTTGACCCCTTGTCCTATTTAAGATTTGCAAGATGATATCTTCTGAATGTTTCCTTTTAAGGAGGAAAGGGAGTAATAACATTTTTTTTGTCTTCATGTGATACATCGTTGGAAAGCTAATTTAATGGACTTTAACGATCAGTACCAATTTTCTTAGTACAATAGTTCATGTGCGGTTGGGAAAAGGTTTATGTAATAACCGTTGTTTTTATATAAATGGCTCCCATTCTAAAACGGTTTAAGCTATCGATATTTTTTTTAGAATTGTTGGGTTTAAAAATACTCTTTAAATGAGGCACGACTTAACCCACCTTCGTGTTTGAAAATCTCGAGAAACCCTTCCTAGCCCCCTAAAACTACTCTTTACGAAGCCCCCAAAAAATATTAATATTTAACTGATTACCTCGTGTACGATTTATATAACCAATTTTTTATTGCATATGCAGGTTTAATAGTTTAGCCGTAAAAGATAATGCGTGGGTGGTCTGTTACACCCTGTATAGAGCATTAAGCCTAAACTATTAAAAAAAATTATGTGGCAAGTTTATGAGCAACGTTCTTCAAAACTATTAAATGTTTTAAAAAAAGTTTAGCATCGCGTTTTCCACGTAATAAGGCGGGAAAGTAAACATTTTCAAGAAACGTAGCGGCCACCATTTGGGAACTTAGAAATTCGGAAAGAAAGCGTTGGATCTCTCTTAAGACCGTCTATAAGTTTCCGCTTACAAATGCATAAGATTCCTTTTTTGAAAAAATGTTATCAAAATAATATGCCCAATTTCCCTTTACCCTTTTTTATAGCTTATCTTATCGATTCATTTTTGATATACCCCACATTTCAAAACGCTTCAATATCGGACCAACCGTTTTGGAGATGACACACGACAATAATAAACTTACCCAGCCACATACCAACATTTTTTAAAACCCATTTTTTTTAGTTCCTACGGTCCAAAAAGTGTCTATCCGTCAAAAGCTCGAATTCGAATTTTCGTGATATTTATGCTTGTCTGTACTGAAAGCATAGAAAGTAAAAATGTTTCCTAACAAATAATACCGCCTAAGGTAAAAGGAAATCCGTATCCCTATTTTTTGCATGTTCTATTTACGACAAAGACAAGTTTATTTACGGAGAACGGAAACAACGACACGTGCAGGCAGAAAACACCTACGTGGGACTGCTCTTTAAACTTAATTAGGATTATTTTGCATTCATCTCACGGAAGTCGAGATTTTGTATCTTCCTAATTAAGTTGTTGAAACACTATTTAATTTATTACAAATACCGAGAACTAAGTTTGTAGTTGAAAAATATGTATATTGTGTTTTTAATTAAAGTTATATCAGCAAACGTCGCATTTTAATATTTTTATAGCTGTAGACTACAAAATACAAATTTTTAAACAAATAAAATAGTTATGTTTGTTTTTAGGTTGGCCTTCTTCTAGCACTAGATTCTCTTGCATCTATCAATCTCTCAACCAAAGTTAGATTAATAGCTTTAAATATAACTCGGATATTTTCATCTTACCGATGCTAAAGCAGATTACTCTCTCTCTGATCCACGAACTCAAGTGGGCTAATAAGTATTACGTTCTAACATGAAACTTTGTAATTTAAAACTTTGGAGGCGTGCTATCAAAGATGCCGATCAAGTTAATACGTTTTGTGAGATATAGTAATTGCTAAAACCAGGGTAGTTAATAATTTACTTCTATCTTTACATTCCCAAAGAATTTCTCTGTAATTAAAATAATTTTAAAGCACGTATCATACACTTGTGGTTCTATCCAAAAACTAGCGTCTAGCCCCTTGTATTAGTGCCGATCATGAATTGCGCAATATCATGTAATAGGGCTCGAATATGTGCGAGTGTGATATTTACATCGAGATTTGCATTGTTAAAGCCGATTTTTTTCATTGCTAATAAATTGCATTCAATAGAAAACAACAAATCCTTTTTTTAATTTATTACCAGACTTGAGTGTTAGTATGCCGTCAATCAGTGAGTGAATGCAAATTTGTCTTCGTATTTTTTCTTTAAAAATATAACTGCTCTTAACAAATAACCTCGCGTTAACAGCAAAACGCAAGAACAGTGTTTTAAAAAAAAACTATAGAATAAAAAAAAAATTTGGTTCCAACCGAGATTCGACCCCGCAACTACTTTATGCAGTAAAAAATCAGCAAGACCGAAGACACCCGCATATCCATCTGCGCCACTACGGTGTTGTGGTTTACTCACATTTCAGCTGCATGCAGAGGAGGTGCGCAAGTCATGTGAGGTATGATCGGCTGTAAGACAAGGGGCTAGACGCAAATTATCCAAAACAGTTAATCTTTTCTTTTTGTTGTTTACACAATGAGTATGTACTAAAACAGTAAATAATTTACATTTTATAAATATAATTTGGTCGTCATATTTCCAAGTAAACGATACCTCTCTACTGTCGAATACTAAAAAAAGGACCCGGGGTCCAGAACGAAAGTTATCATTGTGTTTTTTAAATATATTTCTATGTATATAAAAATACGTCTGACATACCAGAGACAGACAACGCCCTAATTGCCACCTTCGCTGACGACACTGCCGTCTTATCTGTTCATGAAGATCCAAACTTAGCCAGTGAACGCCTCTAAGAACACTTAAACCTTGTCAACGAATGGTTCAATCAATGGCGAATAAACATCAACAAAACCAAATCTACGCAAGTTACTTTCACCACGAAATTCACCACATGTCCGCCAGTCAATATCGATGGTGCCCCCATTCCTGTGAAGAATGAAGTAGAATACTTGGGACTTCACCTAGACCAGAAATTAACATGGAAAAAACACATACAGGCAAAAAGACAGCAATTAAACATTAAATTTAGGCAGATGTATTGACTGCTCGGTAGAAGATCAACATTATCAACTGACAACAAACTGTTGCTGTACAAAATCATATTAAAACCAATATGGACATACGGCCTTCAGCTGTGGGGATGTGCCAAGAAATCCAATATCAGTATTATCCAGAGGTTTCAATCCAAGGTCATACGCTCAATAATCGACGCACCCTGGTATGTTACTAACCAGACCATCCACAAAGACCTGGGAGTACCTTTCGTGCAAGACGAGATCCACCGATTTGCTGCCAACTATCACGCAAAAACTCACGGACATCCGAATGAGCTAGTAGGCCACCTCTCAAACGAAGAAATTCCAAGGAGACTACAGAGAATTTGGCCAACCGACTTATTGTTGCAATAAAACATACTCTCCTTCAATGTCTTGTACTCTAACAACTCTTTTGCTTAATACTCATCCAGAGTAGATGTAAAATTCAATTGATGTCAATAAAGAAAAATGTATATAAAATTTTACAACCACCGAAGCAGATATTGGTAAAAGGCTACCAGACCAAACAAAATGTTTTTTTTTGTAAGTTTTAGGTTAGCTTGGTTTCTCAAAATGAGATGAAAGATAGATATAGAATGAGCGTTGATAATACGGCCCAAGGAAGTGTGATTGGTTACGAATTGTTTTCGAAATTGTAGAAGCTGTCAACGTTACAAAGTTCCAAAATGTTCCACAATTTATAAAACAGTATATTATGCAACGAATCTATAATGATAGTTATTAATACACGTGAGATCAAAAGTGTATTAGCAGCTATTATATAAGAGTTGAATACACTTTTTTTCTATGACTAGTTAATTTAAAAATATAGTCATTAAAAAAATTTATTTGAACTTATACTTAAAAAAACTCGAACTGTTTTGCGATGTTAACTGAGAAATGTCAACAAACCTTGTAACCATGGTTACCACAAACAATGCTTTGCTGCTATTGGTCACTTTGGGTCATTTCATAATGACAATCCGTATCGAAATGGGTATCATTATAGTATAGACAGCGCCCACTTAATAAGTAAATTAAAACATAGGAGTAGAAAAAAATATTTTTTAAAAAACTGTTGAAATCAGGTTTCTCGTCCTTGAAAATCACACCTTGATTTTATTCTCTAGGGTACGGCAAGAACAATGTTACAATTTGATGTATCCAAAGCTATAAAAGATTGAGCAACAAATTTTGTTTTGATTCTGTGGGACAGAAGAAGCCGTATATTAGACTAATAGCGAGTTTTGAAAAATTCTCCTATTGTGAGGAATGGAGGGGGGGGGGGGGGGGTAACTTAAAAATTGTAAATATGATGATACATAATTTTTAATATATTTCTAATATCCGTGTCAAAATTAAATGTTTAGTACCCCTAAAAATGGGGGGATGAAATTTTGTAAATACGAAATACCGGTACGAGGTTATTTTTTTAGCTCCAATGTATCTACTAAAAATAAGCTACCAGAAGTAGGATCAAGCAAAATTTAATGAGAGTCAATAATGTACATTTACAACCTTTAATAAAGGGGGGAGCTGAAATTTTGTACATTGGTCGTTCTAATTAAATTTTGCTTGCTTAGTAGGCACATTTAGATACAATAAAACTATTATTTTTCAGATTTTTCATATTTATAGAATTGCTTCCCCTCATTTATCAGGGGTATTAAATGTTTTTAAAAAAACTTAACGAAATTCCTTATACCTATTTTGCAGGTATATTAAAAAAAATATTGAAATTTATATATTATTTTATTTAAAATTTTTAAGTTACCCCCAATTTTTAAAATAGGGTAGCTTTTCAAAGCTCACTATTAACGTAATAATCGTATAATATTCCGTACCATAAAAGCATAAAAAATTTCGTTGTTCAATCTTTTATAGTTTTGAAGATATCAGCTAATAACACTGTTGTTGCCGAACCCTCTCTATTACAAAACATGGGCGAAGCAGGTCGCTGGTACTTTCCCATACTTTTTATGTTTTAAATATTCGCGCGCCAAAATATGACTCTAGTCATCTCCAGCCGGTACATGCCGCCCGCCCCAGAATCAAGGCATTGGTACGTACGGGGTGCGGTTGCCTACTACTTCGTAAAGGCGATAGGTAATCAAAAATGGTTATAACAACTTTATTTATAGAGTTATCAAAAATATGCAAACAACGAAAAATATTTTTTAATAGAGTTAATTGATAGACGTGCCAGTTAAAATTACGTAACTTCCGAAATACGTGTCAATTTCAAAATTTTCAAAAATTCCTGGAGCCACTACTATATTTACAATTTTCATATTTACAAAAATATTATTACTTAATTATACTTACTAAGGGCTATCAAATAATATGATAATTTGTATTGATTGGATATTTTGTTTTTGAATAATCGGACACTAAAATTAAATTTTTGAAAATTCGTAGCGGCCTTCATTTTGAAGATACAGCATTTGGGAAAAGCATTTGATTTGTCTTTAGATCCACTACAACGCAATGTACTCAAAATTTCAAAAAACTATTTGAAAGAATATATACAAAAAAACAGGTCTAATTTCCGTTTCCAGTTCTGGTTCCGATTAACTACCCTACAAAAAAACTACCTGCAACTAAAAACTTCCACACGCCGAATCCTATAAAAATCGGGCAAAGGGCTCCGGAGCTAAACGAACGCACCCACCCGCAGACAGTTTCTTTAAAAACCACTTTTTTGGATTCCTTAGACCCCACCTTAGACCCCAATACCTGTATTTTCATTAAAATCTGAAATTTGAAAATTTGGATGAAACCATACCTTTCCTTACTTCAGTAGAAAGTAAAAAGCGTATCAGCATCAGCTACCGATTTTGCTTGTTGACGCAACTTGAGTATTAAAAACTTTGCTGTAGTTCCAGCTATTTATAGTTTTATGTATTTAATTCTTACAACTTTTTATATCACAAAGATGTGATCGCGTAAGCCCAATCGTTTTTTAAAAATCAGCAAAACAATAAAAATTTAAAAATTAAAACCGTAGGTAGTTTATTGCTATTGAAAATAAGATTTATTTAAAGTTGTTACTGAACAGGTTTGGTATTGTAGGAATGTTTTAGGTACTTACATACATACATACATATAAATGTGTGACTAGAATTGACAGATTTTGTTTTTGAACACTTTTACAGTTTTGGCCACAGTTATTTAGGCAAAATATTTCTATACCACAAAAAAATTATCTCATTATATTAATAATTTCAGCTATATTTCGCTGAAGTTCATATTAGTGTTATAATAAAATAATTAATAACGTCGGCAATATTTATTAAACAATAATGATGAAAACTTTAAGTTATCACAAGAACAATTTAGTGACTCTGATATCACCTGGCGCAATGTACTTGTCTGTTTGAACGTACAAATAATTGTTCTTGTGAGAACTAAACGAGTTTTCCTCACAGTCGCCCATTCTTTCTTGAGATTTATTTATTTTAACCTTATACGTATTTCAACATGTTTCATATCAATATCATTATCAAAAACAAAGATTAAAAATAAACAGTTGGTGTTGCTATAGAAACAGTCAAAATTGATTACTTGATCTTGGTTATCTATGTCTGCAAATGATTTAATTTTTTATTCCAAAACTTCCATTAACGGTGAAAAGATCAATTTGCTCATTCATTACAAGTACAATTTTCAAATGTTTATACATTTTAAATGCTTCTAGTGAATCTAGTTGTGTATCATCATTAAAGTGTAAAAATTGTGCAGTATTATTAGATGTCAGCGTAATTGAATTTAGGTGGGTATTTATTTCTCACAACGTTTCCGTCAACTTGCTAACTCCTACTAACAAAAAACTTTCAGATCTCGTTTCGCTGATTACTGCATTCTTTAAACGTTTAAACCATAAACATATCTTTAACTTTACCAACTATTATTAGTGTTGAATTTGTACTCAAAGCTGCTTTGTATGCAAATGCTGGAGGCCCACAATTTTGGAGGCCATATATGATTATTTATTAATAATATATTTTCAATAAAATGTAAATGTAGTGACTGTTGTCGCGATTCTTACCGGCGCGACGCCAAAGGTCAAATAACTATATTAGTCAGTACGTTGCACACCGTATAGCTATAAACGCGCTCCGCTCTTGAAATCCGGCATAGAACTATTTCAATTGCTAATGTACTTTCGATTATAAAAACGAAAAAAAAATCTTATACAAAGAGGGTGTTGAAAAACTAATCGCACGTCTGATTGACTCTTAAATGCCATTATTCTGAAATTTATGACAGGAAACGCTAATTGTGTGACAATCTGACACGTGGTTTTGATTTCACCGCCCTCTATGATTACGTTTTTTTTTATCTACTGTACATACCCGAAGTAAACCTATCAGGAGCTGTCGGCAGTGCGCAGTGGAGGTTGAGTCTGTTGTCTGCACGGCGCGCTGTGGAAAGTGGAAATTTGAAAATTAAAATTTGTAAACATAATGGTTTTTAAAAAAGTTCATTTTTTACGGTTTGTCTATTATGAAAAAGCTATTAAAAGGTTTTAAATCATAACTTTAAACAGAAATAAACACAAGAAAAATTAGCTTCTATTTTATTATTATTACTTTATTTTTAATTGATATTAGTAAAACAGAAAGGAATTTTATTAAGACTTTATGTTAAAAATTAAGATTTAATTACGTCTCATTAGATAGGCATTTAAAACTTTTTATAAAAATGAGCAAAGCAATTCATCTGGACTTGCCTATACTTTTTATATTGCTACCCACCGTTTTTGCAAAAGTGCATTGATTTAATTTATTGTAAACTAAAATGAAATTCAACGAAGTAAAGCTGGAACTTATTATTAATGCATTTATTTAATTTATTTATAACGTCCAACGACTGTTTAGGCCACTTCACTCGTTGTGACTTGTACCCTGCTGTGCAAAAAGTCTAGCAAATGGTAAACACTCCGCTTGGAGCAGAAGCTCCGATGATGCTGCATACCGCTACAACCGAAACTAAAATTCCCTGAATCATTAGTAACCTGTTAGTATACCTAAGTAAGTTACCATCGAAAAATTTTATGGGGGTTTAAAAAAAAATAAAAACAGAAGGAATAATTTATCCGTAAAGATTTGGTAGAAAGGGGAAAATTACACCCCCCCACCCCTAATATTAATGTACCTAAAAATTAATTTGTGAACTTTATTCTACTATCATTCCTGAGCAATTTAGCCTCGAAGAAACGTTTTTATCGTCTCCCGTTGATTAACTAAAAGAGTAGACATTATCAATTTTCAAAAAATCATAGAACATGTCACAGAGAAATTAGCGGATTGGAACACGAACGTAACTGTAGCTCATTTAATCTACGTATAAAATTTAAAAAAATCATGTGGCGAGTTTTGGAGCAATAGTTTTAAGCTCTAAAATTTTGAAAATATTCAACCTTTTCAAAATTTTTTGTTCACAATTAACATTGTTTCAATATAGGAATATGGTTATCACGATAGAAAAGTTGTAATGTTCCAAAAAAGCGTTGGATTTGCTCTGAGGTCTTCTATCAGATTCCGTTTTCACATTTAAAAATTTATTTTATGGAAAACATACTTTAAAAAAAACATGTCTAGCTTCCGCTTCCGGTGTCGAACTCTTTTAAAAGTTTATTACTGATGATCTTTTGATATACCCCCACATTCCGAAGCTCATCGAAATCGGAGTATTCGTTTGGGAGTTATGAAGCACAGACATACAGCCCACCCGTCCAACCACCCACCCACTTACAGAGGGACATTTTTTAAAAACAAATTTTGAATTTCTCAAGGTCCAAAACAGTTATTACCGTCAAAATCTCAGTTAAAAACGGAATTTAAAATTTTGATGAATTCAATACCTTCCTATACAGTTGAGTGAAGGTCACTCAACGCCTATACTGAATAGATAGAAAAGTAAAATACAAAAAAATATTGGGTGTGGCTATTTAAAAATGCTGTTATAGTCAGTTATTTCATAAGAATATTCTGGTTTTACAACATTTTTGATTATAATTTTAAACATAATGCACTTTTGCGAATCATTACCGTAGATCGGATTTCTAATCCAGTATTTAGTCAGTATTTAAATTATGGGATACTCAATTAATAATAAATCCTGGCATAATTCCTTTCAAAATATAGCTGGTGGATATATGCAATTTAAAAAAAATTATTAACCGGCTTACAACAGCAACACACCCACATGTTTGACCTTATAGAGCTTGTTTAGATAAGTATTATTTATCTGGACAGCTGGTTTATTATCTCAAGCTATTTCACAATGGAGTTGATATGTGTAGAATATGCAAGGTCGGGGGTTTTCAAAGTAATATACAAAATAATTTTCTGAAACTTACAAAAATATTTTTGAGTGCAGAGCCTCTGGCTTAGCTCAACAATAAAGCAACACTGAACGAAACGATGTAGCTTTAATATTGCAGTTGTGGTTGTAGAAACCTTGCAAAACCGTGCAACATGTTTCACACATAACTGAATGGATTTTGCTGTTTTGGGACTAAAAGTCCGGTCTTTGATAATTACACATTGCCAAGTTTTATTTCGTTAACTTAAAATCGGTGGGAAAGGGTTATACCTAAGTATGTTTACACACGGTACCTACTGTATTTTTTATTCTAAAAGAGGCCCTGAAATTTATGTTAGCCTAGAAGCCCAGAACGGGCGGGCTTCTTAAAAATAAATTCTTTTATTGGCAGTGATTGTGCTATTTCGTAAAAATATCAGAATTGGTCCACTACACAATTAACCAATACTTTATTATACTGGAAGTGCAAGTACAAATCAAATTGGCTTTAAAACTGAGAAGAAGCCATAAAATGGGAAGCTTTTACGAGATCTACTAAACCGTTAAGCCAAGCTATTCTGTCGAAAATAATAACCTCACAAGTTAAAGCCAACGCTAAATGAAGTTGACTTCAGGTAGAAAGAATTAAAACAAAACCGCAGAACACTAATAAGTAATAACTTAGCAAGTTTTACACTTCTGAACAATGCAAATACACTTAAAAGTTGGTATTACATATATCATAAAAACCCTGTTTACACCTTAAATCGAATAATAGAAAATCCATTGTAACAGATCAAATTTCACTTAAATTGCTATTGTAACAATTTCCATATAAATTCAAACATTAAATACTTGGCATATTTTGCCTTGTAAGTGAAACAATTTGCGCTACATCATAACGTCTAACCGTAAGCTGGGTTCCTACACAGCAGCAAATTGCACGAGACACCTTTCAAGAGGTAACTTTCACGGTTATATTAAATTAATAACAAGATCACTTTACTAGTATGTACTAGCTACATTCTTGTTCCCATATTAAATTACTCAATACTTATATTCGCTGAACAGTAAATAAAACAAAACAACAAAAATTACACGACCCTGACCTTCATTTCTACTGCCCGTGGAACAACAAATTACCACAGGTTTTGATCTAATAAGCAGTACTACTTAATCACGTCAAATTATAAGCCATGCTTTGTAATTGCCCAAACAAAACTTTCGCATTTGTACAAAGCAAAAATTAAGCTTAATCTTCCAATTATGTACAGTTTTTGTTATTTTGTTGCAGGTATATTAAGACATACCTGGTGAAACTAGCGTGACGTGACTTTTTAGTGAATGTTTATACACTAAATGCGTGCCTAATAGATTTTCAAATTAAAAAAGAGAATTACCAATATACATAAAAGAATTCTTGTAGGTACCTTATATTTAAAAATTGATCATGTCTATTAAAACTTAATAATATAAAAATATGGTGAAGATAAATACTTATAAATAAAGTAGTATGCAAAATACGTTTGCAAATCTATCAGTTTTACCTTCCTCGCTATATGGAGTGTAGCTATAGTAGAGGAAGGTATTGTGATTGTCAGGTTGGGTGTTAAGCAAATGCGTTCATTCGGCGAAGTTCTTTTCGCTTTGAGTTTACTGGCCGACGTACGAGTTATACCTAAACGAAAGGTACTTTTATGCCAAACATTTTTAACACAAACATTTTGACTAATAAACAGGTGTTGGTAAATATCCACCATCTTCTGCCAGACATTTGTTCACTCTTCTTTTTACACCAATTCTAGGAAAAAAAAATTCTAGGAAAAGAAATTCCCTGAAAAATTTTAGAAAAAAAAATCCTTCAAAACAATCCTGCAGAAAAGAATCCTATGGAAAAAAATCCTTTGCTAAAATACCAACGAAACTATTATTATTAAGCTCAGATTTCTTGATGTGGGGTAATTTACTGAAATAAATATTGTTTTCCGTTGAAAAGCATACTTTATTTAAGAAAAGATTTGGTTTCAATTATGGCTAGAATAGACCACTACATGTTTCGTTCTTGTTTGAACTCATCAGGTGGACATAATTCTAACCATAATTGAGACCAAAAGCAAACAGTTTCTAAATCCATCAAAACTAAAATTCTGAAACAAATGAAAACAAATTACTAAACTGTTTTGGTTAGATTTTTCACAAAAATATTTTCGTAATAAGTGTTATTCCAAGATTTTTTTTCAGAACATTTTCCGAGAATATTTTTCCATCCGACTTTTTTTCAGTAGGAGTTTTTCAAAGGATTTGTTTTCAGAATTTTTTTACCTACTATTTTTTCGCTTTTTTACCTTTTACACCACAGCCTTCTGTATTAATATCGACTGACAAATCTCGCCTTTAATCCATATTTATACAAGAGCACAGCCGTCTCTAATTTAAATTAGAGACGGCTGTGACAAGAGACTGTGTTTTACACAATCTAAAATATTAGGCAAAATATGTGTTGAATGGTTTCTTTCTTTGAATTTTCGAATAATTCTTGCAGTAAGCTTGTATAAATCATTAACTGGAGTTTTTTAAATGGAATTTTTTTAGATACGGCCAAAAATAAATCTAAAGGTGTCACATAAAGGCCAGTGTGCCCAGAATAATAACTTGCACAGCACGAATATCTCGGCAACTATAAAAGATACGGAAACGGTCAAATTAGATAAAAGTTGTCTAATTAGGGAAGTAATGTAATGGCGACTTTGTTTTTTCAATATATCGATGGCTTACTGAACACGTGTATCAATTTAAAATTAAGTGTATCAAACTGGATATCGTTGAAAAGAGAAAAAATAACCTTTATTTATAAGTTTGAGCTTTACTTCGCTGAAGTTCATTTTAATTTATTGTGAATAAAACAATTCTTAACTTCAACATTTTTTTTATGTAGCTTCATACGTATTTCAAGGTGTTTACACGCCATTATCAAAAGCAAGATTAAAAGTAAATAGTTGGTGTTGCTACCACAACAAAAATTTTAAACACTTTGTTTAATGCTAAAGAAAAAACAGACAATTTACTAAAATCAGGCATCTACAAATTGCTCGCACTGTAATTCGGTTTATACAGGACAAACAATTAGAAATTTTGATGTTAGGTACAAGGAACACGTACGTTGTTACAAGTATAAACACCCCCATAAATCCAATTACGCTAAACACTTATTAGAACAGAATCATTCAATGACGTCTAATAACACTGTAAAATGTTTACACTTTTGTGATAACAACCGTAAGTTGGATATACTAGAAGCATTTGCAATTCATAAACATTTAAAATCTGTACCTTTAATGAATGAACAAATTGATCTCTTAAATTCACCGTTATTAGACGTTTTGGATGGAGAAATAAAGTCATTTGGATGCAGATATAGAAAACCAAGATCAATTTATGAAGATTTATTGTTCCTATAGCAACACCAACTGTTTACTTTTATTCTTGCTTTTGATAATGACGTGTAAATACGTTGAAATACGTCTAAAGCTAAAATAGAAAACCTGTGAAAGTTAAGAATTGTTTTATTTACAATAAACTAAAAAAATAACCCGTGTAACGGTGTTATTAAAATTAATATAAATAAAACATGATTTCTATTTAAACATTGCATGTTTGTGTTATATTCTATTATTACAACTTAAATAAATTTACAGCTTTCTCCTTATTAATTAAACATTATATTTTGCTTGGAAAAACTATTACGCAAACTAAAACAAAGCTTGATTAATATTATGGGAACTCTTCACCATCGATTAAAATGATTTACAAGTGGTTTACTGATTTTTGTTGTGGTCGTACAAGCACAACTGATGCCAAACATGCAGGACGCCCAATTGAGACCACCACACAAGAAATGACTGACAAAATCCATGATATTGTATTACAAGACCGCAGAGTGAAAATGCGCGAAATAGTTGCGATAGTACGCATCTCTGATGAACGTGTGCGCAATATAGTACACAAACATTTGGCTATGAAAAAACTACGCGCACGATGTGTGCCGCGTTTGCTCACAATCGACCAAAAACGCACACGTGTGACAATTTCAGTGGCAGGTTTGGCAATGTTCAAGCGTCATTTTATAACTCTGGACGAAACACGGATCCATGGCTATACACCGGAGACCAAGGAACAGTCTAAACAGTGGATTTCTACTGGCGAACATGCGCCGAATAAGGCTAAGGTGGTTTTACCGGCCAACAAGGTCATTTTTTTTAACAACATCCCCATTTATTTACAATCTGTACATGTACATTTAGTAAATTGTTTGAGCTGGTTATTTGGACAATGGGCACAGTTTTTTGGGATGCACGCGGCATAGTCTACATCGATTACCTTGAAAAGGGAAAACAATTAACGGTAAATAATATTGCAACTTATTGGGCCGTTTTAAAAACATTTTGTAAAAAAAATAATCGCATTTGGCGAAGAAAAAAGTTTTCTTTCAACAAGACAACGCACGGGTGCACACGTGTGTAGTTGGCATAGCCAAAGTCCGTGAACTACGCTCCCAATTGCTTCCACATCCACCATATTCTCCAGACTTGGCTTTCTGCGACTATTTTCTGTTTCCGAACTTAAAGAAATGACTCGGCAGAAAGAGTTTTGGCTCTAATAAGGAGATCATCGATGCAACAAACGTCTACTTTGAAGGGATCAAAAAATTGGAATAACGTTGGACTAAGTGTATCGACCTAAAATACGACTACGTTGAAAAATTATTTCTTGTTTCTTTTTACTCCGCCCTCGTAAATTAACGGTTTTCGTATCTTTTATAGTTGCCGAGATCCCCATGCTGTCCAAGTTATTCTGAGCACCCTGTATATTTGTTTATTGTTTAGTCTTAAAAAACTCACTACACAAATTTAAAATGGCACGTGCCGAATAAGTTGTTACTTCGCCCTACTGAAAGTGCTCATGCTACATCTAGCAGCTGTGAGCAAACCATAAAAAAAGATTGACCCTATTACTAAAACCTACTCAAACTTTGTTTTTTTGTGAAAGTAGCAGAGTCTTTCTGACAATCTGCTGATTTTCTGTACTTCACATTGTCATATTCTGAGAATTTACAAATTCAGATATGTGAAAACATGCTTTATCAAAGAAAATTCTATTTACCACATTGTCATTGTCAGTAGGGTCCAAAAAGTCTAGGCAGTACTGTCTCCCTTGTTCTGCATGGTAGGAGAAGTTCATGCACGACTAACGTTTGTAAATTGTTTTTCAAAATGATTCTGCAAGTTCCAAAAGAAAAGTCTACTTGTTGTGAAAGGGCACGAACGAAAATTGTGGTAGCATCTGCCATTATTTGTCTAACCTTTTCAGTTACTGCGTTAGTTCGTTATTTTGGTCTACCACTTCATCCTTTTCGAGCTAAGTTTTCAGTTTAGCTATAATACTTTAAAATAATGTAAACTCGTTGTATTTGGTAAACTGCTTCCGGAAATTTTTGATAAAGTTTTTCTAAACAGTCTTGAGTGGATCAATTCTTCAGTAATTTTTTGTCCATCCGAAAATATGACTTGACTATAAAAGACTTTTGTTGCAATGTAAAAAGGAAAACCATGATAAAATTAAGCAAGTATTTTTAAAATAACCTACCAGTTTTTAGTTTAAGGCAGTTTTGTCAGTTGGTTACACAAAAAAACGATTTGAGTTAAGACTTAAAAATATTTCCAAATGTGTAGCATTGTTTGCTCTGCAAGATTATTGGTCCTGGCTACACTGTTTTTAACTATTTTAAAAATATGATAAAAAATTAAGCAAACCTACCTATATTAGTAAAGAAAGAAATTAAGCAAGATGATTCTCTAAGCCTTCTCATGTTCAACATAATCATATACGTGATCAAGTGTGTGAAAAACTTGAAGATACAAAATGGAAATTCTGGCAGGGTTGTGCGGATAACGCTGTGTTGCTGGCAGAGTGTAACGACAACTTACAACAATCTTTCAGTTTAAAAAAAATTGTAGAAAACAACAGTGTTTTGGAAATAAACTTAAAAAAAACGCGTTTCTTTTTTGAGAACTTTCAACTGAATGCGCGATCGTTTGTTATCATCAGAATGCTATTATTATTATTTTTAAGCAGCGTGAACTGCTCAAGTGTTCTTTTAAACGTTCCTAAAAATCTCTGTTTCCAACAAAACGTCGACAACCCGAATTTTCCAATAGTTTTTAAACAGACAAATTTTAAACTTAATCTTCAATAAGCTAGAGCACCAAAGATGAAAATATTTAAAACATTGAAATTCCCCAATAAATAATCTAAGTACTTGCTTTTTGCTAGCGGCACTGTTATCACTGTTGGTGTTTACAGCCTTTTACGAAATAATGAGTTAGGTCTTGCATTGGGGGCGAACAGAGAAGCAATCAGGGCTGTTGTAGATATTCGCATCCATTGTACTTGGCCAGTCATTCATTGTGCTTGGTCAGTTCGCTGCGAAAATTATTACTACCCCCTAATATATTTTATTTATCTATTCAAAAATGCCAGTAAATTTTTTTCTAATGACTGAATTAATTTAAACAGATTACTACTGATAATAATATCGACATATTTTTTTATTTCATTTTTATTTTGTAATTTTTTACAATTTTCACAAATTTGTTTTTACTGGAAAAATATGTTATGCAAATCGATAGAAATGATACCTCATTTGAAACAGAAAAACATTTTCTTTTCTTAACAGGTTTAATAGACAGGGAGATCTAGCGAAAAAGAAGGCTAACCTCGAAGAAAATATAACAAAGCAAATTCTTTCACAGTTATTGGTAGAAATATGTTTTTTACACCATATCAAAAATCTGACCAAATCCCTCCACGGGAAGGTGTTAAAAACGAAAAATTTAAAAATGGCTGCCAAAAGAAGCCCAATACGGGACATTTTATATTTTTTCCTAACTATAAATCAGGTACATGTTTCTAGACAAATTTTTTAAGCTGATGATAGTTTTTATTTTTATTTGTACACATTCAATTTGTTCTCAAAATCAAGCACAAGAACGAAAATTAAAACGTTATATTTCGACAAATTACAAATTGGCCACACAATTTATTGTTTCAAAAGAATTTGAAAGCATTAGGACAGGTAAAGGTAACTCAATAACAACATGAAATAAAGTAGTTAAAAAAAATAAGAAAACCATACTGATCTGTCAAAAAGATATTCCGACGAGATTCTTGGCAGTGTGCACAAATATCATTACATGCCAAACTCATTTTCCTACTAATACTCATTAGTTCTCTCCAATCATCCCCGTGAGCAAACTACCATAGAATAGCAGTGCTGTTTTTTCTAGCATCTTCAATTTCGGCGCCAGTTTTTTTTTCACAAAAAAAACTCAGTTATACTATACAGAGTTAAATGATGTGCTCTTGCCAATTCCATTTATGTACGTGAAGTGCTGCCACACCCTGTAAAAGCACCCAGGAAAGGTAAATGCTTGCAGATTTCATCATCTAAAATATATATCAAGAAATTTGTCAGAAACGATATATTTATATAGAATTAAAGCAATCTCTATAAAATTCATAAAACTAGGACTACGATCCATAGTTCGCTCCACTAGCAACTTAAGTAGTTAACTTATTTTTTTATAAATACGTGGGGCATAGGCCACTGATTTATTTTAATATTTATTTGAAAAAAAGGTAACTTTAAATACGCTTTTATTTATTTTTTAAATTAAAACACAAACAATCAAAACGACATAAGTAACAAAACAAAAGTCATAATAAATGTTAAAAATGTACCTAGTCTAATTGTTTCTAGGTATAAACAAACTCGGTTTTATTTTCATGTTTTTAAGAGATAGTTTAAAAAAAACTAAGTAAGAAAAACAGGTGTGTCATGGGATTTAGACTGAAGCCGCTAGATTACAAGCCCACGCCTTTACTGCTAAACCAACAAACCGTTTGATATTTGTTTTCCAGCGTTTGAGTTAATTGTTTCAAGTTTGCCAACTCGTATTAATTATGCACGTTCGTAAAATAAAAATATTAAATATTACAAAAAATTTACATTGCTAACTTTGCTAAATGCGATTACGGTAAAATAATAAGCCGCGCAACTGTGATAATAGCTTCACGATTTGAAAACTAAACATCGACATGCCGGGCTTGTTTCCTAGGCGACTGCTATTAAATTTTAATTGATCGCTCTGTATAACTATAACAAACTAATCTTACAAATGTATTGTAAATAAAACAATTCTTAACTTTAACAGGTTTTTTGTTTTAGCTTTATACGTATTTCAACGTGTTTACACGTCATTATCAAAAACAAGATTAAAAGTAAATAGGTGGTGTTGCTATAGGAACAATAAATCTTCATAACTTGATCTTGGTTTTCAATATAGGTGTCAAAATGACTTAATTTCTTATTCCAAAACGTTTAATAACGGTGAATTTAAGAGATCAATTTGTTCATTCATTAAAGGTACAGATTTTAAATGTTTGCGAATTTCAAATGCTTCTAGTATATCAAATTTACGTTTATCATCACAAAAGTGTAAACGCTTGATAGTGTTATTAGAAGTCATTGAATGATTGTGTTCTAATAAGTGTTTAGCGTAATTGGATTTATGGGGGTGTTTATACTTGTAACAACGTACGTGTTCCTTGTACCTAATATCCAAACTTGTAATTGTTTGTCCTCTATAAACCGAATTACAGTGCGAGCAATTTAATTTGTAGATGCCTGATTTTAGTAAATTGTCTGTTATTTTTCCTTAGCATTAAACAAGTGTTTAAAATGTTTTTTGTTGTTTTAAAAGTTATTTTACATTTGTTTATTGTGTTTATAATTTTGGCATTTTTTCTGATTTCTTCCCAAAATATGGAATTGAGGCGTATTTCATTTATCTGATGAAGTAGTGGATAAATTTTCTCAATAGCTAATTTATAATTTTTCTCTTTAATTAGTGTATCAATAAGTTGAGTATTATAACTATTATTGTATGCAATTTGTTTAATAATCGATTTTTCTCTATTATAACTAATTTCACCTAAAGGTACCGTTCAAGCCCTATGTGTCATGGACCTGTATGCTGCTAATTTATGTGTTTTATGATGACAAGAATCGTGTGGTATTGTAATGTCTGTTTTTGTAGGTTTTCTATAAACAGAATATTTAAGTTTATTATTTGAATTAATTTTTATGTTTAAGCAAATATATGAATAATTTCGCCAACTTGACTTCCGGGTTAGAGCCGCGTCATCAGTACTGCACCTGCCGACATTTCGTACACAGTTGCACATTGCACAAGTCATATTGATAAGCCAAAATAGCAGAAATACTTTTTTATCGGCCTTGCATTTACTTTTACTTTACTATAGTTCTACTGAAGATGATTTTATGCTTAATTTACAAATTTCAGATATTACAAGAAATGCGCGTTTTGGGATCTAAGCAACCTAAAAAAGTGGTTTTAAAAAAATGTAAAAAATGTTTGTGAGGGGGTGAGTGCGTTCGTTACCCTATACCTCCGAAACCCCTCGATACATTCTTACCAAGTTTGGTATGTGAAAGTATTTTAATTGTAAGTAGTTGTTTGTAAGGTCTTTAACCGGAATCGGAAACGAAAGTTAAACCTGTTTTCTTGGTATAGATTTTTTTATAAGCACTTTTTAAAATTTGCAAATCACGGCGCTGTAGTGAATTTAAAGGCAAAGTAAACGGGTTTTTCCGAATGCTATATCTTTAAAACTAAGGCCGCTACACATTTTCGAAAATTTTGGCTTGATTACTCAAAAACAAATTGTCAACAAATTGTTAAATTACTTGATAGTTCTTACTAAGTATAATCTGGTAATCTAAACATATTTTACGAAATACGAAAATTGCAAAAATTATAACGTCTAAAAGTTTTGGACATTTGCAAAAAATTATTCATCAAAACTTCCCAAAACATTTTTTTAAACCGAGGCGACGAACTTCCAGTAAACTAACAAATTTATTTTTTACTAGCCTCCCAAATTTCTCTCTGACGCCCTCAAGAAATCTTTTTTATTTTAAATAAATTTTAAATTTATTATTTAATAGTTTTAAATTAATTCATTATTAATCGCTATAAACTTTAAACAGTTCAATAAACTATTTGAAGCAGTTTATTAAGATTCACAAGAAGTTTTGACTATTTTAAAAATTAGGTAAAGAAAAGATACTTTTTAATATCAACGAGTGTTTCTAAAGTTACCTAATTTTAACTACGCCTATCAATATTAGCTTTAGTTAAAAAATATATTTTTATATCTTTGCATAATTTTGATAACTCTTTAAATAAACTATTTATATCGATTTTAATTCCGAAATTGAAAGCGCATCTAACAGCTTAGCCGAAATTATCGCAGCTTAATATTTCTATGCGGTATGCGACATCGTATTGCACAGCCTGTTGGAAGTTCAAATCACCATTGCCCCAATGACGGGGTTTTTTTAATTCTTTGATTTTTTTCCTTGCTTATGTTTGTTAAAGCAATGTTATTCAGTCATTTATTGGCGCCAGAATACTTAAAATGTAAAAAGTATGAGAAAGTACCAGCTACCCGTTTTAACCATTTTACTTTCCCATACTTCTACTGACCAAATTTTAACTACAATACACAGTATGGGATCTAAAAACACATAAAAATGTTTTTTAAATATTGTCTAGGGCAGTGGCGTTCCGTGGGTTCAAAATTTGGGTAGGCAATAGCAAAAATTATTAAGAACTCCAATTTGCCGAGATCTGTTGTTAAATAAATTAATAATCTACGCATAAAATCCTTATTAAATTTCACTTTGTTATTAATTCATTATTTACTTTAATTTGATCACGCAAACCTTGGTACAAAGCCAAGTTAACGCGTGATTTGTTCAACAATTTTATTCTAACAGTTGCTGACAAATGCTTTTAAATTGCAGCTGAAAATCCCGTTTCAGATCATATTTTTGAGATATAGATGAAAATAGTAAGCAATTCCAGCAAAATAGTTTATTTTTAATATCGCTACCAGTTAGCCAGTCCATTCTTTTATACCACTCAGTATCAAACGATCTAGATTTTTTCCTACTAAATAACAGTCCTAGTGATTTTGGAGTACATAGCCCATGATACTTTTTCTATTTGTTTTTCGTAACAGTATCCTATAAAGATAAATTTTAAAAGCTGGTCAACGAGATTTTCAACATTTGCTGCAAATTTGAAAACTACGTATAAAATAAATAATCACACAATAGCTGGACGCTACTGCTGATTGCCGCTGACCAGCGCAAGTAAAGTAAGAACTACAGAGGCCGTGCTTTTTCGATGCTTATTGCGTTCTGAAATCCCTATTATTTCTTTGTATCTGATCATTGCATTATTTTATCAATGTGCATCCAAACGTACTAGGAATCATAGATTGGTTGATTGTGTCGTAGCTGGAATCAGTTGGCACGATACGATAGCGTCTTCGCGTATGCCAAGCGGTATTTAAAGGCAACAGTTTATTTATTTAGCGTCCAATTTTTAATATTACGCCGTGGCGTTAAATGGTAAATAAGTGTGTGTAAAAGTAACTTTTTTTTATGGAAACTTAGAATTTGATATTTTTTTTGAAAACTTATGAGTAGACCCTGCCTACCCTGCTTAATAGGATAACCGCCGCTGGTCTGTGGGTGGGTGAGTGGGTGGGTGCCTGGTTTCGCTACATCTCCGGAACCCTTTGACCGATTTTTATACGGTTTGGCGTGTGGAAGTTTCTTAGATAGTTCTTTGCAAGGTCTTTAACCGTAACTGGAAACGGAAATTAGACATGTTTTTTTACTATAGATTTTTGTATAAACATTTTTTTTTGATTTCGAAAACATGACGTTATAGTACATCCAAAAGCAAATTAAAGAGGTTTTCTCCACTGCTGTATCTTTGAAACTCAGGCAGCTACAAAATTTAAAAGTTAAGACTTTGATGCCTGATTACTCAAAAAGAAAATATCCAATCGATACAAATTATCATATTATTTAAAAACCTTTAATAAGTATAATCATGTCATGTAAAAATAATTTTGAAGTTATGAAAATGCTAGCTTTTTACAATTTTGTACATTTTCAAAAAATTATTCTTAAAAAACTGTCTACGCCATTTTCTTTAACTTTGTGAGACGATAGAGCTTTTAGTGAACTACTTTCTTTTTCTGCCAAATTTTACTCGTGTCCAGAAATTTCTGAAACAATATTATCTAGTCATATACTGGCGCGATCATATTTAAAACTCAAAACGTATGGGAAAGTATCAGCGACTTGTTTCGCCTATTTTGTTCCCCTATACGTTCAGTATACGGAAAGCATTAATTTTTTGAAAATTTTCTAAATCGAAATTTTGACTAAAAGATCTCAGGGCAAATCAAACATTTTTTAATAGTCCTATTGGAACCCGTGGACTACGCCCTACGGTTTTTCGTAATTTTCGTGTCGAGATGTCAGACATGTTTATTAATGTATGCGGAAATTTTTATGTTCTTAAATATGCAAGGAATCAGCGAGTAGGGACATGCTTTCCGTAAATTCATTTGTTTCCTAGAATAATGAGAGCGTACAGCACCGGTTTTCTTCTTTTATCTGGATTAAATTCTGTATATAAAAAGATAGGAGCATAATGTAAACAATTAAAAACAAAACAGTTCAAAACAACGTTCAAAGTTTTTCATTCCATTTACTTCCTCTGAAGTGACAAAATTTTTTTTACTTTATAGAAATATATTAACTGGCAGTAGTCGCAGTTATCTTGAATTGGTTATATTGAGAAACTTATTGTTTACTAAAGTAATTATTTTGGTTTATTTAATAATGTTCTCTGTGCAGTACTTTTTTAATATATTGTTATAATTCTTTTATTAAACGAAATTATATCACATTATGTTTTATTTATACTCGCCTCATGAATAGCTTCAAAAAAATAAATAAATGAATAAAAGGGAGGCCGCTGTGGTAAATACGGAAGGCAAATACTGAACTTAGATATGTTAAAATTCCGACTCTCCGTCCACAAAAAAATCACTTACGATGAAAATTAAACTACTACATAAAACAAACTGTACCAACATATTTGATGAATTTGACACACCATTAATATTTCATTAATGGAAGTACACTGTAGCGATTTAGTTGGAGATTTGAAATGTAGTATTAAACGTAGTAGGCTGGTAGAGCAAATTTATGTTAATTTGCTGAAACTTTGTTCTGAATAGAAACCATTAGTGTTCGCAACGCACAAGTACAGGAATTTAATTTACATACGACATACATATAAACTCTGGTTTGATAACATCTAGAAAACAAAAGGCGACTGAAACTGTTGTTTTTATTTTGGTAAATGAAAAATGCGACTTTTTAAAGTGAATTCCAAAATTATAAAATATTGAAACAAAAACAGGATTTTGCCTGCTTACGATCTGTTATGTCAAATTTAGAAAGCACTGTTATTTGTTTATTTTTCAAAACGCACTGCTTGATAATACTACTTCAGTTTAGTGATAGGCGTAACCGAATGATTATCATAATCAAATGATTACCATTCGATTGAAGTTGATAATATAACGATTCAATCGGGTAAAATCATTCGGATGTTTCTATGCCGTAAAAAATAGTAAAACGCTCGCCACTTGCTTCTCGAATGCTCCTATAAAGGAATTCTCGTTCTCGTAATTTTTCTTCAGGCCGCTCGGCAAAACAGCGTATACATTCAGTTTTTCAATAGTATTTTTATTAATTTCATCATATTTCATCGCTGACTCCGGCTTTTTTTTAGTAATATTTCTATAAACCGCAAAAGTTGATACAGTTTTCTGTTTATAAATATTGCTATGATATTCGGAGTTGTATGATTTGACTGGAGTATTGTAATTCCTGGAAGGCAATTTTTGGGATGCTTGTTACAATTTAATTTACGTTTGGAGGTTTGTGAAGACTGTAAGGTTTTGGTATTCAAACTTATAAACTCAGGGTTGCGTATTATTGCTATAATTTCTTGTTGTTAAAATTCAAATAATGTGATTATCATTATACCATTTATATTTCATATTTGTGAAGTTTTGTTTACTCTGAAAGAAAGAAGAACACAATCAAATTGATACGATTATTGTTTATGTTAATTTTAATTATAATTTAGTTCAGAATTGTTTAAAAGGTTTAATTTATAAGAAGTTTTAGACTTACTTTTTTGTGCATCGTGAAATGTCATTTGTGGGGGTTATGGATTTGAATGTCAATTTGACAAATGTATAAAAGAATACTCATTGTCACAAGATTTGTTTGTTTTTAAAAATATGAAAGATCAAGAGGAAGACAAAAGCAAGTGAAAACTTATTAGTTAGTTACGGCTCGTCCTGTAAACAAAGACACATGATTTTTTATTCTCTGATAGAAAAAGAGAAAGAAAACGAGTTATAAGAAATAAATAGTGATTTTGAATTGAATAGAAGCTATAATAAAATGGATACAAGTGTTTCTCAACTAATTTTGGAAATATCCAAAATAATAATAATACAGTTATCGTGGTAGAAAAAGCCAAGTATTAGTAAACATAAAAGCAGTCCAGTACATATTGATACTACAAAGGAGGAAGATTCCTACTAAAGGCGAATGCTGTGGTTTTTGTGGATACTGCAAACCAGAGAAGAGAGAGTTTGTCATTCAACGATTGTCGAGTTAAGGATATCTTTATAAAAAAGAAACAAATATAAGTGTTGAGTTTTAAGATTAGTAGAAATAAAAGAAATTTCTTGATTTTCCACAAATGAAACCTCAAATTAACTTCTAAATAAAAAAACTGTTGTAACGTTGATATTGAAATGTGTATTTTTTTGTTTGAGTCTTATTTATTAATACCATTTCTTCCCAAGCTTAATAACGACCTTGAAAAATGTTATACAAGTCTCGTATAAAACTGATAATGTAAAAAAATACAGGGTGTTCTATTTGAAAAGCACAAGTTTTAACGCCCTCACTTTCATCAAGTTCACACGTCTGTCACAAACAGCGTATTGGATATTTTGAGCTAGTTTTGTAACAACAGGTAGGGCATACTTTGACAACTACTCTCATGAATTTGTTTTGCTCCATTTTCTAACCGCAGCTCACAATGATTTTTTGATGGGACCTCTGCAAAATCAGTAAATCTCAAGAAAAGTTAAATATCTTGGCAACCGTGCAGCCAAATTCCAAAAACAAAATATGGTCTTGTAGCAATTTTGATGGTGCATTCGAATATGCAGTTGAATATAGGGTGTCCCATTTAAAAAAATTGATCAATAATCTGTGACGCAAAAATGAAACACCCTATAGAAGTGAAAATAATTTTGAATGATAGATACTATGCCACCCTAAAACTTTTGTATTTGAAAAATTATCGTATCTCCGGTTCACCCAATATCGAAGGAGAACGCACTATTGACTCACCCAGTAGAAAGTACATTGTATAACCTAACAAATGACGCCTCAGTTTTGTTTGTACCTTATAAGCTCAAACAGACGAAAATTTTCAATTTTCGAGCGGGCTACAAATAAGGGCCCAACTGAAAACCCTCAGCGCGCAGTTTTGGGATGAGTAAACACCTATCTATAAGTGTAGAATCGCAAAAATTTTGTACCCCATGGGCTCAGTAATTTCGCCCTAGGCTCCCGGACTATTAGAGCGGTATATGGGCACTCGCATTTTGGCGTTCGAACTTTTGCGTTCAGGGATAGGTATTTTGCGAGTTCAAAATGTTCAAGTATGCACATTTTAAAGCCGCCTTTTCCCGGCGCAATACTCGGCGAGTCAGGCTCCTTGGGAATGAACGACTTGGCTTTGCTCGGCTCGGCTTGGACCGTCCCATTTGCTGTTGGTAAAAACGGCACGACTCAAAGCAGAGCAAGCCTCGTAGGCTCGGCTTGTATATGCTCGTAAATCCGTTCCCACTGAAGAAACAACGTGGCCCAGAATTTTTCGTCTTCCTATTTAAATATAGAAAGTACATTGTGTAACCTAACAAATGACGCCTCAGTTTTGTTTGTACCATATGCGCTCAAACAGACGAAAATTTGCAATTTTGATCGAGCGGGCTACAAATAAGGACCCAACTGAAAACCCTCAGCGCGCAGTTTTGGGATGAGTAAACAGCTATCTATAAGTGTAAAATTGCAAAAATCTGGTACTCCATGGGCTCAGTGATTTCGCCCTAGGCTCCCGGACTATTAGAGCGGTATATGGTCACTCGCATTTTGACGTTCGAACTTTTGCGTTCAGAGATAGGTATTTTGCGAGTGCAAAATGTTCAAGTATGCACATTTTAAAGCCGCTTTTCACGGCGCGATACTCGGCGAGTCAGGCTCCTTGGGAATGAACGACTTGGCTTTGCTCGGCTCGGCTTGGACCGTCCCGTTTGTTGTTGGTATAAACGATACGAGTCAAAGCAGAGCAAGCCTCGTAGGCTCGGCTTGTAAATCCGTTCCCACTGAAGGCACAACTTTTGTCGACCATTCATTTTCATCACGGTGCACTTCCTACTGTATAGGCCAGTGACCCGTGTATTTATTAATTTTAACTTCGGATCGGCGAATCGGCTTGCATCGTCGGAGTCAAGTCCATCCGCGCGGTGGGTGCGGCGCGTAACAGAATATGACTCGCCGATCCACAAGTCGGACTCGCCAAGTCACGCGCCGTGGGAAGGCGGCGTAAAAATCGTGCGTAAATCCGTCATTTGCGTGTACGCGAATGTTGCGAATGAATTTAAATATTGCCCGCCTGGCTTCAAAGTAAGTGAGAGGCCCCTTCCAGACATGTTTTTATGAGAGGGGCATGCAAGACATCATGTAATTTTTAACATAAGACACCTTAAATTAAAGCATTTTCGACTGCAAATACGCTACTGACTTTATGAATGAACTTGACTTTTTCTTTTTTACCGATAACCCGAAGGGGCCCCTAAATCTTCGTGGTCCATCGCTTCGCGACCGTTGGCGCTATGATATAGCTATACGCCACTGGTAATAGTAATACAAGTATCATAAAGTAAAAATTTATTAACTTAATAATAAAGCTATCCAATAAAAATTCTTTGCGCAACCGCATAATATATTGATTTGATTTGTTCAACGTGTTCAACGTAACGTAATTAACCTTATTTTCTTATTTAAAAAAAGAGGAGGGCTTTTGACAATACAAGTATTGCAATAAGAATATTTGTCTTTTAAAATGTCTTTCAAAAGAAGTTTTAAAAATTTCCATAACAAAACAATGATTACAAACTATGTTTTATTCACGTTTTGCCGTACCAACTTTCTAGACCTCTTTATCTGATTAACTCGGATACAGCCGTTAGTAACGTCTCAGAGGAATGTTTTATTAAAAATTAATAACCTACTTAGCTACGATTTAGGATGTAGAAAAGTAATGATAAATCCGCTAAGTCATCACAATAATTTTTAAAAGTTTGCTGATCAAGTGCAGTAAAATAATTTATCATTTTGTTTAATTACACCAACTTAAAATTAATAAAGATATAATTTTATATTATTTATTTTTAATGTTATTGTTAGATAGCTACTGTAACTGTAAAATTTCAAGAAACGATAAACTATTATTAGCACATTATGACATTATGCAACTATTTTGTACTAAGTTGTTCCGTAACAGGAAAAGGTGATTCCAAATTCTAGCTTTTAGTCGATTTGCTTGGAACAATTTAACACTAGCATTGTAAGTAGCAGCCGTAGCCAAATCTCTGTTTAACGATTTAATTTCCATTTACAAGTAATTATACAGGGTGAGTATAAAGTATGGAGCATCGATGCTACAGTCTTAACTACTAACTTTACAAAAAAAAGTTGTTTATAAGATAGTTTCGCATTATTGTAAATTAATTTCACTTATACAGGGTGTTTATTTTTTAAGAAACGATTCAAAACTTTGTTATTTTAAATAAAATACTCTGTATATTACTACATTTTTGAATGCCTAATATAATTCTCTATAGCATGATATAAGACGTTTTTATACCTAAAGTGTAAGGTTGTTGAGATATGTGCTATTAATAGCCAATATCTCAACAGCTTTACATTTTGGGTATAAAAATACTTTATATTATCTTAGAGAGAATTAAATTCTGCATGTAAAAATGTAATAAAATATAAGATATTCTATTTAAACTAACACAGTTGTGAGTTGTTTATTGTCCTTTGAAAAGTAAACACCATGTAGAAGTAAAATTAATTAACAATAATGCGAAACTATCTAACAAACAACTTTTATATTTAACTATTTTTTGTACCCTGTATAATATTTAAATTTCCAATTGATGCAATTGAGAAATAGTTGGAAAAGTTTCTTCCATAAAGTACGTCAATTTTTAGCGCTCTATTGACTTATTCTAGCTGTTATGTTGAGACCGTACTATAGTTAATGTAAAACTAGATGTTTAAAATAGCTTATTAAAGAATACGTTAATGTGAATGTGTTAGCTGCGATTTAAAGTAAGAATTTGTTAATTGTAAGAGAAAATTCACCAAAACAAAAAAGTTAAGTAATTTTGGAACCAAAAGTTAACAGTAAACATGCCTTTTTAATATTCAAAAACATTTTTTAATTATATACCAATTTAATGTTTTTGTTTCTCTATTTTAGCGATTGTCACAGCTGAAGTTTTGAGCTTTTCTAGTTTAACGTCAATTTAGCTCTAAATTCAATAAGTAGATTAGTATAACAATAACAAATAATTAAATACCACTAACATATAACCTTTCTCTGACTTAAACGCATATTATACAAAACTTATCAGACATTTCTAGATATTTAAACTGTTGCAGATGCGAGATGTTTTTAGTAAAATTTAAAATAATTATGTAGACTAATTAGTATCGCGGTACTTTCAAATATTAAAAATAAAAACCAATAATCCGATTTATCTGCAGCTAAAATTTCTTCTTACAACAACCATTACTTTTAAAAACATTTCAGCCATGTGTCCACCGAGAAAGGTGGTTCCGCGGTTAATGCGTCCGCAGTTAAATCGGGAGGTCCTGGGTTCGATTCTCGGCCCAACTGACTGTCCTGTCCTGTCCTGTCCTGTCCTCGCTTAGGTTTTTTTCGCGGTTTTCAAAATCCTCCCTTATCCAAAAATTTCTTGTTCTAACCCATTACCATTTTTTTTTCGGCTGAAGAACGGTGTAGTACTCCGCTGCGAAGTCGAAAAACCCCTATAGCGCTTTCCCCTCCCCCTTCTCGAAAAATTGACCGACACCAATTTTCCTTCCTTCCATGTGTGGAAATTGTGGGAAAATTTTAAAGTTACTGAGGTATAAAATTAATCGGTATTTGTTTCTGAACAATCGATATTCACAAATATACCGGATGTTAGAATGAAAGCACAGTGTGACAGTTCCGCATCGGAGAATAAGAGATGGGGGATACCAGGATGTGCACATTTGACGAGCAAAACCGATCGCTCGTAAACCCCGTCTCTTTTACTTTATGGGAGACTCGCACATATGCTTTGTCTTTCTTTCATATTACATTGCCTATGTTCCGTAAAAGGAATCTGCACTCTGTATTATGTTCTACAAAGGTATTAAAATTTACTTACATTTTTAACAAAATTTTTTACAATAAAAAATTGTGTTATTATTAATACTAAAAACTTAATAGTAATATCTCTTTGGTCTCAATTTATTTAATTCAAATAATTTAAAATTTGATTTCGGAGAAAATTTTATTTCTAGAAGTTTAGCTGGAATATAACTTTTACATCAAAGCAGCGAAATTCTTTTTAGATGGAAAAATTGTCTGTCTTATTAAAACACCCCACGCTCCGAACAACATTTGACCTCAAACGTCTTTTCAACTTTTTCGCTCTAAATATACTGTAATTAAACCGAGTTTTAATAATACCCCCTTTAGTAAACAATCAACAAAAGCTCATTGCAGCAAATAGAAGCCGACAAGTGCAATCAGCTGTAACATAATTGCGTTCTCTTCCCCTATATTCAGTTATTCATTCATTAGATTTTCAAATCGCCAAGGAAACGGATGACGTAATAATCTAGTAAATTGCAAATTGCAGTTAACGCATAATTTTCTAGTTCTGTTTATAGAATGATATAAGGCGATATAACTATATGTTTTTAGCTACAATAATTACGGCGATCAACACGTTGAACTATTAACAAGTTACTAGTTTAAAATAGAAAGTGGAGATCGTCTAGTTGCCGCCAGCCGAACAAGTGGTAATTTTCGGGTGGAACCGGAAACGAATTCGCTAATCAATCTTATAATGACGAAATTTAAAAAGAAATAAAAAAACTTACGTAAGCGTTAGCAAAATGCAAGCGAATTTAAATACTGGTTATACAGAAAATCAGTTCATTCAGAAATTCATTAGACACGTACAGACGACGCCATAGAAATTAGAACAAGTACTGAGAGTGATTTTCCATATTATTTCATCAATTAACCTGCGTTAAAAAATAATGACAATAATAAAACATTATGGTTAGTGCAACATCATAATATTGAGGGTTTTCCCTTTTTAAATATTATACCCAACATGCCCATTAGACCAGTAGTATCATACATAAATGCACCCAACCATATGCTAGCAAAAATACTAAATAATATAGTTACCAGTTTTGATTATAAACCAAAATATTCAGTTAAAAATTCTTCCGAATTAATCAAAAAGTTGTCTAACTTACATTTACCACCACAAAGCAAGCTAGTTAGTTTTGATGTTACTAATATGTTTTCTCAAATACCTCCTCAAGAGTGTATTCCTTTGTTAAATGATATTCTTATTAACAAAAATGTTGAGTTAATAAAACGGACTGAGTTGATTCAATTATTTGAACTTTGCACCAATCAAAATTATTTTACTTTTAATAATAAAATTTATTTCCACAAAGATGGTTTACCCATGGGAAGTCCAATTTCACCTCTTTTAGCTAACATATTTATGGAAAATCTAGAAGATCAAATATTCGAATCAAATCAATCTAAGAAAGTTATATTTTGGTTTCGTTATGTTGATGACATTTTAGCATGTTTTAATAGTTCATTTGATTTAATTAATGAATTTTTAATTTTTATTAACAGCTTGCACCCAAACATAAAATTTACACTAGAAACTGAACAAAATAAGTTCATTAACTTTTTAGATTTAAACATAAAAACTAATTCAAGTAATAAATTTGAGTACTCGGTTTATATAAAACCTACACAAACAGACATTACAATACCACACGATTCTTGTCACCATAAAACACATAAATTAGCAGCATACAGGTTCCCGATACATAGGGCTTTGACGGTCCCTTTAGATGAAATTAATTATAATAGAGAAATTTCAATTATTAAACAAATTGCCTACAGTAATGGTTATAATACTAAACTTATTGATACATTCATTAAAAAAGAAGATTATAAACTAGCCATTCAAAAAATTTATCCGAATACCCTAATTTCGTTCGATACAATTAAATATGCTTCGATCCCATATTTTGGTGACAAATCAGAAAAAAATGCTAAAATTATAAACAAAACAAATAAATATAAAGTAAGCTTTAAAACAACTAGGAACATCTTAAACACTTTGTTTAATGCAAAATCAAAAACAGACGATTTGCTAAAATCAGGCATTTACAAATTAAATTGTTCGCATTGTAATTCGGTTTATATAGGCCAGACAATTAGAAATTTTGATATTAGGTTTAAAGAACACGTACGTTGTTACAAATACAAACACCCACATAAATCCAATTACGCTAAACACTTACTAGAAGAAAATCATTCAATGACATCTAAGAACACCATAAAATGTTTACACTTTCGTGATGATAAACGTAAATTAGATATACTAGAAGCTTTTGAAATTCACAAACATTTAAAAACTGTACCGTTAATGAATGAGCAAATTGATCTCTTAAATTCTCCTCTACTGGACATTTTGGAATAAGAAATCAAGTCATCTGCAGACGATTACCAAGATAAGTAACAAAGTTCTATTGCTATAACAACACTAACTGTTTATTTTTTCATATAACCTTTGACAATGGCATGTAAACATGCCGAAATACGTATAAGGTTAAAATAAATAGATATTGTTAAAGTAATTAAGTATTTTATATACGGATACTCATTTAATGTGGACTTTAACGAAGTAAAGCTGGAATACGCGTGATTAGTGTGACGTAGACTGCTAGACAAGGACGCCGTTCAAAATCCAAACAAACTTGACAGCTTATGTACTTTTGCATTGCTGATTGTTAAAAGTGTTCTTGTGAAGCCTTTTTCTTATTACTAACGAATAGTAAGTATAATAATGCATATACTGATGCTTAGAGATTTATACTTTTATAAAAATTTGCTTGATATGTGTTGTAACTTCAAGTTATGAGCGCATAATCAAATATAACCTCAAAATTGACTTTGTATTTAGTAAATTTTATTTTTATTTTAGATAAAATTTGATTTTAAAAAGTTTCATGTGGCATATTTTATTATATTATATTATGAGTTGCTGGACATGTCCACTTTCAACAGCAATTTCTACCCGTTTCAGCTGCTTGTTATTGTCTTTAAAAAACTCTGATAACATCGAGAACTTTAAAACATGTTTCTTGGCTGTAAAATCAAAAGCAGTGTTAGATAGATTATTTTACTGACAAATACCTACACGTAGAAATTGATGCTATTAGTTGTACTCCGAAAGTTTATCAAATTATAAAGTAAATTTTAAGGTTATATTTGTTTAAATACTCATAACTTCCAAGTTTCAGTAAATTTTTGTATGAATACTTTTCTAAGCATCAGCGTATGTATTAACTATGTATTAATATACTTACTGATCGTTAATAATAAAATACAGGCTTCACAAAAATACTTTTAAAAATCAGCAATGCTAACGTATACAAGCTGTCGCGTTTGTTTGGATTTTGAACGCTGTCTTTGTCTCACCCTTGTCTAACAGTCTACGTCACAACTAATCACGCGTATTGATAAATAAATTATACAGTGTTCAAAATAAGGAGTGCATGCATGGGGATTTTGTAAATGGTAAGAGATGGAGAATCGGTTAAATAAGAAGAATTATTCAGCATTTCAAGTACTACTATAGTCCACATTCAAATTCTAAAATTTTTGCTTAATTTGCAGTACAGACTAAAAAAACTAAAATTCAGTTTTCATTTTTTGTGTATAATTTGGTTATTATCAAAGATAGCGCAAAGCGGTTTTGACTTTATTAATACACGTTTTTACACAGATTTCGAATCTAAAATTAAAATTTTATAGGTCGTAAAATTTTCAAGATATTGACATTAACTTCGCTTTTTTAAATATGCGTCAAAAGCGGCCGTGTTATCATTGGATCATTGAATATTTCCTCTTTTCTCTAATATAAGGTTTAATGGGTTAATTTTCACAAATAACGGAGTTATAAGCAAAATATCTATTTTTTTATAGTAGGCTTTGAAAAACTGTTTTCTTGAGTACGTGAAAATTAACAATAAAAACAAGAAAACAAAAGACTGCATTTGTTTCTATTAAGGTTCGATTGATTAGTTTTTCTGCCCAAATAATAAAGCTATAAGCGAGAAATTGTTTGTTTATGGTAGGTTGTGAAAAAACAAAAAACATACCTGAATGTTTCAGGGAACAAAATTATTAAAAATGTATGATAATCAGAGATGAGTACTATTTAATTTGTTTTGGCAATATCTGCATCTTTACACGGGTCTATTGTAATTCTAAATTTATGTCCTTCTCTTGTTTTATTACTAAGCAGGAGTATTTAAAAGTTAAACGTCTTTTAATTGTTATACGAGCATACATTTTTAATAGTTTTATTTCCTTAAACATGTAGGTGATCAAACCTCTATGGAAACAAATGCAGCATTTTGTTTTTTGTTTTCTTGTCTTTTTGTTAATTTTTATCATACTCAAGAAAACAGTTTTGCAAAGCCAACTATAAAAAAACGTTTTTTGCTTATAACTCCGTTATTTGATAAAATAAACTTATTAAATTTTATATTAGAGAAAAGAGGAAAAAGAGCTCTATCCAATGATAGCACGGCCGCCTTTGGCGCATATTGAAAAAAACGAAGTTACTGTCAATATCTTGAAAATTTACCGACTTATAAAAAATCACATTGCAGATTCGAAATCTGTGTAAAAAAGTGTATTAATAATGTTAAAGCCGCTTTGCGCTATCTTTGATAATAACCAAATTATACAGAAAAAACAAAAACTGAAAATTTTGTTTTTTTCAGTCTCACTGAAAATTAAGCAAAAATTGTTGGATTTGAATGTGGATCATAGTAGTACCTGAGATGCTGAATAATTCTTCTCATTTAACCGAATCTCTATCTCGATCCCCATGCATTAACTCCTTATCTTGGACACCCTGTATACTTCATTCACTTTAGATATTAATTGTCAATTTTGACGTTTGTTGGTATCACAACGCTTTTATGCTAGTATTATATGAATTGTTTTTGTGGTAACAAAAAAAGTTCTTTTATTAATTGGCGCAGCAACATCCTATTTACATTATTCAGGGGTGTAAGGGACAGTGTAGCGCAATATAAAGCTTCTCCTCTCTAAATGTCAGCCTCACCGTCACCTGGTACACCCTGTCACGCAACGAGGCTCTGGCAACTGAGCAAGAGCGGAATAACCCTACCATCAGAGTTGGCCTAAATATTACTCTGCCAAATGGGATGTATAAGACCCAAGGATGGCAACCCCATCCCCAGATAGTCGACGAGATCAAGCTAGCTCCCTATACCTGAAAACTCAAAATCTTTAAGCAAATGCTCAAAGTATATAGGCTGACCGAATAACATGAAGACGAACAATCAGAATAGTGACAAAAGTTCTCAAGAGATCAAGAAATAATTATGAAATTAAAGAATCATAAAACAGACATATGTGCTGTAAACGGAAGAAAGAAGAAAGGCAAAGAGAATATTATATTCGGAGAATACATATTTTTCTATACAGGTAGGGAGAAACCTGAGACAGAAACAGCCGGTGTAAGACTGTTGATAAGCAAAAATACTGTAATAATATATTAAGAACAAAATATGTAAATGAACGAATACTGAAAGTATCAATAATGTCAGATAAAACAAAACTGAACATCATAAGCGTCTATGCACCTGACGCCGGGAAACCACTACAAGAAACAATAACATTTTATGAAAAACTTGAAGAGGTATACATGAAAATTCCAAAAAACAAAAAAAACGATCATATTAGGCGATTTCATTGGACGAATAGGTAACGAGATCATAGCGGGAGTGAAGCAAAAATTCAATATACATGTTATCAATGATAAAGGTAAAGCACTAACAAATTTCTGCGTACAAAATGAGTTAAAAATTAACAATACCAACACCGAGAACAATATAAAGTAACATGGGAAGATACAATAGGACATAAAACAATTATTGATTATATAATAACAAACAGCAATTTATCCCAATACAATCCTGGATGTACGAACCCTAATATTAGTCAACATTGGCAGTGATCATGGCCTAGTGTTAAGTAAGATAATAGTGACCATTAAAACACACAAACAAAAACCGTGATACGTAGAAAAATTTAATACAGAGATCTTCAATGCCGAGAATACAAGAGTACTGTACAAGAATAGACTAGAAGAAACAAAATAAAATAGAGACATGTAATTTGGTAGAAGAAATGTGGAAGAAGATCAAACAAAATAATGTTATTAATACAGCTGACAATGCAATAGGTAAAAAGAAAGTAAACAAAAATCCAGATAATAAAACATTGGTTTACAAAAAAAAGTGAAACAATTGGCAGAGAAAAAGAAGAAGGTATACCTTGCATATAAAACAAAATCAAATGAACAAGAACACCTAAAACACAAAAGACTACGAAATGACGTAATCGCAGAAATCAGAGAAATAAAAAAATTCTATTGAGAAAAATTCACAAAAAATATGGAAAGAGATCTGTATGTAAGTGAAAAGAAAGTGTGGAAAATGTTACAAAACAAAAAGAAAGATCTAAACGAGAACTTCCAAACAAATATGATAAAGTAAAAAAGAATGGAATGGAACAAAAACACTAGAAGTACAGAATCACGCAGATAATATGGAACAGATTAAATTAACAGCAAAGAAACATACAAGACAATACCACCAAAATTAAAAATAGAGAAACGTCGCTGGGACCAGACAGAATCCCCAATGAACGGATGCAAAAAATTAGCCGTAGAACGTAAACAACTCTTTAATAAAGTATTGGCAAACCACTTAGTACCCAAGGAAGGGAAAGAGAGCATTACCATACCTACATTGAAGAAGGGAAGTTAAGCACAACTAAGCTATGAAATATAACGTATCAGCATACATGTGATTCGTTGACTTGATAAAATTTGATAAAATACAACTGGAAGATGTTTTAAACATACTACTAAAACAAATTGTCCCGTCGCAAATAATTGCAATAATAATAGGTTTAAGCACCAAGAACACCACACAAATTAAAAGTAACAACTTCATTACTGGGAAAATAGACATATCATCTCGAATACGGCAGGGTGAGTCATTGAGCCCTATACTGTTTATTTGTTAATTAAGAAAATAATGAAAGATGTACGAACAAAATTGGGATGCAGAATGTGGAACATAATATCAACATCATGTGCTACGCCGATGATGCCATACTAATAGCTGAGGAAGACATACTACAAGTACCTCTGCAACAGTTCCACCATATTGCCTAGATATATAATATGGATATAGCAGTAGACAAACCAAAGAGCTTAGTAATTGCCAAACAACCAACAATGTGCAAATTAGAAATAAACAACAAAATAATTGAGCAAGTAAGCAAGTTTCAATATCTGGGAGTACAAATAGCGACCTACAGAGATATAAAACAAGAAACACGTACCTATGTATAAAAACCCAACAAATATCTAGGTGCCTCAGAGACATTATCTGAACCAACAAATACCTGAACATCGAGAGTAAAGTAAAAATCTATAAAAAGGTGGTGCGTCCAGAAATGACATACGCAATAGAAACGCCAACAGAAACAAAATAGAACAAACAGATGACAAGTGCAACGAAGATGAACACATTAAGATCCATTCTCAGAGTAACATTGCACGATAGAATACGAAGCACAGAAATAAGGAAAATGATGCGACATAGAAAATCTGGTGAAATGAGCAAATGCGAGACACAGGGGGTGGAATGAACACATTACACTAATGAAAAATACAACAATAGCTAAGATCTGCAGAGAAAATAAGCCACCAGACAGAAGACAACTGAGCCAGCCGCAACAAAGATGTATTCAGAATTGGGCTTCATCTTCAGTGGAATCTCCGCCCAATTCTTGACAATAAAACAGGAAAACATCTTATAAATAAAGAAGATGAAGAAATTGGCGATGCTACGCAAAAAAAACCTCAAATTGGTGGCAAGTGTGGTTATGCTAGTGTTTTAAAAAATTGCGAAATCGACTATAAACAATCTCGGCCAAAGCAGTAAGAAAAATTTCTAGAGGAAAAAGCACCATCATTCCCAAAATTAGCGAGTAATCAGCAAAGATATGATACTTTGTTTTAGGTTGCTTATTTCCTCATCCACATTAGGTTGATTAAAACATCGTTGCACATATTCGATGCTCAAGCCATTCACAATTTAAGCAGGTCAATAACGCTTATCATGATGTTCAACCACCATGGACTCTATTGCAGTTATGATGATATCTTTTGCGAAAACCAAAAGTTAGCAAATAGAACTATAATCATAGCCAAAAGACACATGCCAATACCACATTTAATTAAACCTGAGATTCTTATCCGGGGCGCTATGGACAATTTTCGTGGTGGTCATTCCACGGTTCAACATTCTAACAAAAGACTCAGCTTTGATGCCTTGGATCAAGCTCTAGAACAATATTACAATAAGCCAGCGAAATAATTTGGAGGCATAATTGGAATTACAAGACGAAAATATTGGACAAATCCAAAGCAGGGTCTTATCAAACATGAAAAAGAAAGCATGGGCAATTTCTTTGAAACATTTTGTAGCCTTGGTAAAGATGACGAGTTTGCTCTCCATCATGAGTTTGTCAAGGCACTAACAATTCAAGACCAACTGTGTATTACAAGAATGTTTTTGTTTATGTTTGATACAAAAAATTTGTTCTCTAAGTCTCATAGCTGTGGGATATCTAATCTCATAAATGGGACGAAAATTGATTTACATGTTTCTAATTATTTGTTTTATTCATATTAGGGATCCTAGATGCCATTGATAATGACAGATTTGTTGTATGTAGAGGGTTAGGACAACATCAACTTCCTATCTTCTTTTTGTTCATAGTGATTTTATTTTACATGGTTTCCTATACTGTAAGCAGCTGATAATTTCAAAAAAACGTTAAATTGAAAGCGTATCTTGAATTTAATAAACTATAAATACTAGAACTACGAAAATTTTTGATATACCTCTTGATTCAAAATTCCATCGAAATCGGTCCAGTACTTTCGCCTTTAGAAGCGTATCATTGCATGTGCAACGTTCAAACCAAAGAAGTAATAGAGGTTAGGAAGGAAGGTTTCGAGTTAGTTGCACTTAAAACACTGTGACGGATGTGACGTCATCGCCGCCATATTCAGACACTTTTGGTGATTCATTTGTGCCGGTGATGTTTTACAAATTTTGTTATTAAATACGGTTAGTTGTATTTGCTGTGGTTGCTCGAGTACTAAAATTAACAAGCAGAAAGGAATAACTTTCCATAGGTAAGTATTTTACCAAATGTAAATAACAAATGTCAATTTGACGTATAAGGTTAAGACAGTGGCGGAGAGGTCAATATTTCTTGTTTCCTTCTATAATAAATTGGCAACTAAAACAGCATACTCATGTTTTATAATTTGTTCGTTATGCCCTAAATATAATTTTCTGACGCCGCCACTGGTGACACTTCCGCTACGTCACAGTTTGGCAGCCATGTTCAGACACCTTTAAGGTTTACTGGCCAATGTGCATAAGCTCCTTCCTAACCTCTATTACTTCTTTGGTTCAAACCCATATTTTAATGTCAATCAACCCCCTTCTTAAAATGTACGCAAATGATTAATACCACAACCTACAAAATTGACATTGAGAAATATCTAATAAGAAACACTAAATTAGTAAAAGAGGGAACGATATTCCCACCTCATAAAGCACATTTTGGATAGTCAGAATGAGAGGAAACGACGACGTGTCCCTAACCCTCTCGTATAACAAATCTGTCATTATCAATGGCATCTGGGATACCTAGTTTATATGAAAAACAAGAGATGACTTACAAAACATTTGTCAACGAAGGGTTAGCTAAACGTTCAAAAGACATTTTCATAAAATGTTTCCAAAAACACTGAAAGCAAAATCTGGTGCTCAATCTATACTTGCAGCAACAGGTGTGATGTTTTTGTTTTGAATGCATAAAAGTAGCACGTTCCAAAGGTTTCAACGCAGAGATATAACTGAAATATCGAATTAAACTCACGTCTTACTACCTAACTTGTTACGGAGCTGGATAAAGCACAACTTTTACCTAATAATGATGTAGTAACTAATCTTTCAGCATCACAAGAGAAAACAGGTGCTGTAATCGATTTTATGGCGTATGCACGAAAAGTGTATTTTAAACTGCTGGAATGTAAAACGTTTGGAGATTATTTTGACTACTTGTAAAACAGTTTTAGCCTTGGCCAAGCTCCTTGAAAAAGTGATACTTACCAGACTACAAGATGACCTACTGCTAAATGACACAATCCCCCCTCATCAATTTGGCTTCCGAAAATCTCACTCTACCTCTCACCAATTGCTTAGAATAAGTGAAGCAATTGAAAAAGGGTTCGAGAAAAAAGAATACACTGCTATCGTATTCATGGATCTGGAGAGAGCGTTTGACAAGGTCTGGCACGAGGGGCTCCTTTACAAAATGATACTCCTAAACATTCCAAGTTACTTAATCAAGATCACTCACTCCTTTCTGACCAATAGAACATTTAGAGTCAGAATTAACTCAACATTATCCAGTACCAAACCCATAAAGGCTGGAGTGCCCCAGGGTAGCATATTAGGACCAACTTTATTTAATCTGTTCGTTCACGATCTGCCTACAGCTATCAACTCAACACTAGCCATGTATGCTGATGACACGGCGATAATAACACAGAGTTCCAGTGCCGAAACAGCAATCGAACACCTCCAAAACTCCATAAACATAACGTGTGAATGGTTCCAGAAATGGAAAATAAATTCCGGAAAACGCCAAACGAAAATGTTTACCCTTGAACGATACGCCCAACTTACAAAAATAAAAATAAATAATAATGAAATAGACTGGAACCCAAAGGACTCAGCAGTGAAATATCTAGGTGTTTACTTAGATGCAAAGCTTAACTGGGGGTACCATGTCAATAAGAAACTCAACGAGTGCCACAGCAAACTGGGTGTATTATATCCGTTAATAAACCGCAAATCCCATCTTAGAACCGAATGCACAGTGCTCATCTATAGAGGAATCCTCCGACCAATACTTACCTATGCATGCCCAATCTGGTGCAACACATCAAAAACAACAATGAAGAAACTCCAAGTAATGCAAAACAAAGTGCTCCGAATTGCAATTAAGTGCCCGTGGTTTGTTCGCAATACGCAAATACATGACGAACTAAGTATTCCACTAATATCTGAGTTTATCAAGAAAACTACTGTGAAGTTTTACCAAAACCTAGTTTTATGTTCCAGTGCTACTGAATTAAATCTCGGACAAAAAGATATCCACACGCGCCTCAAACGCAAACTTCCCCAAGATTTAATCTAAAGCCTGTATAACTTAAAATTAATATTTAACGCGGAAACTGTACGACAGAGGTGTGATTAGTCACTTAATCCTCTCTTGATTATAAGTTAGAGTAGTAGTTAGATGTAAGTACCTATTAACAAGGCCGTGTATTGCATATTGTATTGCAGATCCAGCTATAATAAATTATAATAAAAAAAAACAGTTTTAGGAAACGATTCCAACACATCTCTTCCTGTTAATATAAAAACTTTCTAAGGGTTCAAGGCAGAACAAAACACTTTCAGAAGTTGTTGATTATTGAATGGCTTCTAAATCAGGAAAACCACAAAAAACCCTTATATTTGGGAGGAGGTCACAACGCTATGCCAAAAATATGCTGAAAACGAATAACGAATTCAGTAAAAGTAGTACCCTCACTTCACTGTAAGTGTGAGGACGCTGGTGACAGGATTGTGAAACAGATAGAAAATATCCCGACTCTGTTGAACGAGTCATGATTGTCTTGACTGGTACAAATGTGATGATCTTCTGCTTTATACTACTATAAACACAAATTTTAAAAGGCGGGACTAAAGGATCTGTGATTAATTTAAAACACTCAAACTTCTATCAGTCTATTAACCCCACTAAATGTGAAGCCAAAATCTTCACTCTAAGATTCCCTGCACTACCACCAACTATCGTGATAAATAACCAATCCATCCCTTAGAACCCCTCGGACCAGGGTATCAAATATTTAGGAGTGTACTTAGACAAGCGTCTGACGTGGAAATTACATACAAACAAAAAACTAAACGAGTGCCATTCGAGACTTAATCAACTATACCCTATAATTAATTGAAATTCCCCGTTAAAACTTGAATGCGCACTCCTTATATACACATCCCTTCTAAGGTCAACAATGACCTACGCCTGCACAGTATGGGGAGCTGCTTCAAACTCTACAATTAAAAGGTTGCAAGCATTCCAAAATAAACTTCTTCGAATTATAACAAAAGCCCCTTGGTTCGTCCGCAACAACCAGTTACACAACGAACTGAAAATACCTCCTATACAAACATTTATTAAGAAGTGCGTTTTAACATTTAATAATAAACTAAACGAGTGCACAGGTGCTGTGAGCTATTCATTAGGTCAAAAACGAATTAATAAGCGCTTAAAGCGTAAACTGCCCCAAGACCTGCTCTCGTCTGATGATGAGGAACTCAGCGATTGAAGATCTCCAATGGAGCTGACCTCTCTACGTTAATATTGTGAAAAGTGTAATCAATGTGAACATTTCTGTGTATAGCTATTATAGCTGATCCGGAAGAACAATTATTAAAAAAAAAACTTCTATCAGATACATAACACTTCATAAAATAATGGAAAACATGGATAGCCTTCCATCTTCCAAATATTTTACTTTATATCCATAGCTTAACTGGCTGTGAGACAACAAGCAAAATAGCAACAAAGCTTACGGCACTTAAAACTGCTATTTAGCATTAGGGAAACGTTTGAAAAATTTTGAGATGACTCCTCTTGATGGAGAGATGATGCACAATACAGAACAATTTATTGCTGGGTTCATCAAAACCTGGGAGTCGAGTTCCAGCAGTGGCCGAGGACACACCTGTTTAACGACGCCACTCCAGCATTTAAATGTAAAACTTCGTTTTTGACAGTTTGAAAAGGCAATTGTAGTGTAGTTCCATTTCTCAGAAACAAAGAAGCGAGAATTACCTGCGGGATTAAAGGTACCACCTGGTTTACCTGCCGATGTCACAACAGATGAAAGGAAACCGGAAAATGGATAATCAGCAAACAGTTAAAGCTAAGTTATAAATATAAATAGTAATTTCTAATAGAGAATAAATAGATATAATCCCCAAGATAAATTAAGAACAGGCGGCTGTAAGTAGATATTAAACAATACAAATAATTTAAAAAAGTAGATATTGTTATTCTATTAGGGCAGTCTGTTAGGCAATAGAGTTCTATTTCGTCCAAACCCGACAATAGAGAACGCCAACAGACAAATTCCTGGAACTCGACACTAAAGGTCTTGAAGCAGGTAGATTTCTAAGGGTATTTTCGGCAAAAAAAAAAGGCAAACGAGATCCGTTACAATTTAGGAAAGTTAGAACCAAAATTAATTCACGCTCAACAGACGGGAAAATTCAAGCAAACGAATTCTTTTACGTGCGCCGCGATACCTACAATAAAGTACAATAATTTTCCATTAGATTAATTGATTTAATTACCGATATTTGTATTGAAAATACAATTTTTTTAGTATTATGTTTGTATAGATGGTTATTTATTGTATAATCTAAGGTAGTGACATACACCTAACATTAAGTAACTTTATATATTAAGTTATAGAACGCAGCATCTGGGGAGTACGTTTATGTTCATGTAATTTAAGTAAGGTTTGGAGCGTAATGTTGAATTTAAGGCTCAGAACCGGGTATGTCAAATTAGATTGGTTCTAGTATCTAACATTAACGTCTGATGTCAATCAGAACTAGTACTATTAGAAGGTGCGTAAACATATACCCGGAAGTATACACACCAGCAAACCAACGGAAATTATCAGAAGCAGAAAACACAATACCTAACATGGAACAGGAACAGCATATACGGACAGACACAAATTGACAGTGCAGAAAATTCCAGGTGATGGAAACAATTTATTCGCCTCAATAGCAGACCAAAAGACAAATGTCACAGCAACGGGAGAACAGCTCAAAAAAGACGGATCCGGTGGAGCGTGATCGTGATCACGATCACGCTCCACCGGATCCGTCTTTGCCCAACGGTGACAGCCAACCAGAACTCCGCCGTTCTGCTCGACTGACTCAAAGAGGTTTAAATACCTCCGCTTCTCGGATTTGAATTTAGTGTTCTATTCGCTCTGAAGATGCAAGCTGCAATGTCTTGCAAAACGTTAGTTTGTATGGGTTCACAAACAGCTAACAGGCATAAGCCGATTAAGTATTATTGTCTTGGCAAACAAAATACATTAAGATCAAATCCTTGTCCGCCCCAAGGTTTAAATAAACTAAGAACACGGCCCTGTTTAGGCAGACAGGGCCTACGAACAAATATTGCTCAGACTTCTAGAGCAAATGCTTGTAAAGGCAGACAAGCTACAGGTCGGTCCTTACCTGATTATGCTGGGTGTAGTTCCCAAATGACGACGCGGTCTAAGCCGAAAGTAAATTGTAATATTGACAGTTCGAGAAACCGCGAAAGCCTCAAAGAAAATAAACTTAATGCTAGACCCTTTAAATTATGAGTACGCAGAAGAAAAAGGAACTTATGAGCCGAACATGACACCAGCACATTTGCAACCTCCTGAATTTGTGTACCACCTTGCACCTGCGAGGAATGCGCAAGAGCTGATGTTTGTCCTTGCAGGGCTGAGGAAATCTCTTGCTGTGAATTCGGAAGTGCAAACTGAAAAATATTTTTTTGAAAAAATTTGAAAACAGTGAAATATCATATTTAGTCATTTCTAGAACACTTTCCATATTTTTTTTAGATTATTATAGATGGTACAAAGTGTCTAAAGAAACAAAACTTCTGGCTTTCAACATTCTAACATAACTCTCCCAGTTCTCAGAGACTACTAGTTGACGGAGTTTGACGTCTTATATTGGTGGTAGTCATGGTTATGCATAAAATAGATAAATCTAATAAGTTGCAACGAAAATCACATTTTATATTTTTCAATAAATCATATTTGAATATGTTTAGCTTATCCGCCAATCTGACGGTGATTTCACGAAAATTAATCTCGCCATGGTGATTTCCGAAACTCAACACCGTGTATTTAATTTCACCCATGTTTCCGTTTTGTTTCCTTAGTTACGCACAAAGCAAATAAATAATTGTATCTTTTTATAATTAAATTCCAACCATAAAATGCGATTTTCTAGCTAAATCTATTTTGAGTTGGTTTTAAATTTTTAAGGAAATTTACCTTCTGGAATGTCTCGTTTTCCACTACAAGAAAATCACCACTCGTCTCTGATTCGAGGTAATTTTCGTAGTAAAAAATAACTTGAAAATCCAGGCGGAAAATTTCGGGAAATCAAACCAGCACTTAATAGATTATATTTGAAAATCGTGTTCCGATTTCAACGACCGACGTCTGTAAATACCACGTAATGATGTTGTTGTAGTGTTTATGTATTCTTAAAACGTTCATTCGCAACAAATTTCATAAAGATAAAAGCTTAAATTATAAAAAAAAATCCAATACATTGAATCAAATTGGCAATTCATTCGGGCTCTCTATTTCAAGCGATAGTCACTGAACTGAATTGCCGAACACTGCAAAATTCTCTCGGCAATAAAATCTATAAAAAGACAAAACCTGAAAAGTTTGAAATAAATAATCACCAAGTTGTAGGATTTAAAATGTCTACAAATCTTGTAAAGTTTAAAAAAACATTTTTGAATGATTTCTTAATTGATACTATATTATAATTTAAGAGTCGTTTAACTAGTTTTGCTAAAACGTTTAACAAAGTTCTATGACTTTAATCCGTAACACATTTTTCGGATGTTATATGACACATCCATTTGGAACGAAAGTAGGAATACTTCAACTTCAATCAATCTTTTTTATGTGTCGTGATGAAATATTTAACTTCTGTTGAATAACACCGTATAGAAATATTTGGAAATCTGTGCTTCAAATTTCAGCATTCTTAAATGAAACTAAAATGCTAAACGTCCTAACATGTCACAAGTTTGAATTGTACCGCAGTTAACGTTTTTTAATAATACAATATAGATTATATAATAGAATCCGGACAAGGCTATAACGTAAAATATTTTTTTGATGGTTTTACTGCTCTAGCAATTTACATAAAAGCTATACCAGCCGATGTTATCTTTTTAAATTTGACAGTTTACTTCAATAGATGCAAATTGATATTTGTGTATAGGGACATATACATAACTTCTAACTATATGGTGTAAGTAATTCTAGAAAATTTTTGTTTCAAAGTGTTAGGGATAGATTTATCTTAGTATATAATTTTCTTTATGTTTCAAATATTCAATAGTATGACTTGGTACTGTAGCTTTTAAATGTAGGTTTTGTCTTAATAAATACACAATATTCCACTGGCGTAACAAATTGAGAATTTGGGTCACGGTGCTACTCCGGCCAGAGGGTGCAGGCTGCATAAATAACCCGGCTTAAGTAAGGGGCGTAAACGCTTGTGCTTTGAACTGGGGTAGATCGGCAGATTGGTTTTGCATGTGGAGTGGTTTAGCATGCTTTTGTTTTGATCTGCATGAAAACTGTGAGATTTACCTGTAAAATAATCTAGTGCACTAGTGGTTAATTAGTAGATGGTCAGTATACTGTTCTGGTATGTAACTACAGTGATTGGTGTTGTTTGTAAGGTGAGACCTTTCGAGTTTTGGCCAGGTGTACTTGTACAAGTGTGGTTGACCACGGGCTGGCAAAAGGAATTGTCAATCAAGGCCTCAAAACCTTGGATCCTGTGGCATGATAAGCGCTATGCAATTCTTGCTATGCCACTTGACATAGGCGGTTGGCAATCCACCCCTATTGACCCTTTCGGAGGTGCAGCAGTGCAAACTGGTTTACAGGTGTTAATTTGAATATCAACAAGAAAGATTAATTGCCCAATGGCAAGTAACGTGGAAGTAATTACCATTCAGGTGTAGCCAATAAAAGTGTGATCAGATATTAGAAGTACTGTGAATTATCCATTCTACCAAGGCGTGAGGGGTGGGCCCCCCAGTGCGCCTGCACGACTCAATTCCAACACTCCACCCCCGGTTATAATATATATAAGGCAAGTAGTGATTCATCGCACTTACTTAAGCTTAGAACGCTTAGAAACTACATTAGATGTATTTCAAAGTTAATAAATCGGAAAACGGCCAACTTCACACAAGCTATATAATAAAAGAAACAATATTTATATATTCTCGCGGCAAAGAAAATTTAATTGTAATGAACTAAAAACTAGAAAATAAAATTAATTAGCCAAAAGTGGTGGGGAAGAGTAGCCCCCTAAATACTACTGTATCTATATAAACGGAAAATTGTACAACATCCTCATCTCAAGCCGGGATGAATGCTTATCAGGAGACCAATCTTTTTTTTAGCCCGGTGGCCTTGTATGGTTCACAGATGGGTCGAAGACTAGGGAGGAATCAGGAGCAGGTGTCTATAAAGAAAAACTCCAAGTCAAACTCTACTTTACTATGGGAAAATATCCAACCGTCTTCCAGGCCGAGATCTTTGCTATTTTAGTATGTGCTAACAAAAACCTCAAAAGAGGATATAAAAGTAGAAATATCTACATCTGTACCGACAATCAAGCGGCAATCAAAACCTTGGTCTCTTCTAAGATTGGGTCACGACTGGTCCAAGAATGTCGGCGAACTCTCAGAAAGCTCTCTGCTAAGAACTATGTGAAAATTATATAGGTTCCCGACCATAGTGGCTTTGAGAGAAATAAAGAGGCTGGTGCCCTGGCTGTTGCTGGGGCTAAGAAAACTCTAATGGGTTCAGAAACGGCTTTCGGAATTTCCACCAAATGCGTCGAGGCACGAGATATGTACTCAGAGGTACCTGGCCGTTGTTACAGCTCCAACCATCTTGGTTCTTTCGTCAAACACCAAGACAGGCCAGACTCTTTATCATAGACCCTATGACTAGAATGACAAAAAATCTTCTGAGCCTAAACAGAAGACGAATCAGAATTGCGACAGGCACACTGACAGGTCACGGTCACCTGCAGAAACATCTCCACACTATCAGGGTTGTCAATAGCCCCCAGTGTAGAAGATGGCAAGCCCGGGAGGAAACCTTTTAACACATACTCTGTGAGTGCGCCGCTTTTGTGGTCCTCAGGTAAAAACACCTTGGCTCCCTTTCTTTAGAGCCAAGTGAAGTACAGAATGTATCATTAGGCAGGATCTGGTCTTTTGCTGAAGCGACCAACTTATTAAATGAAACCTAGATCATTGAAGGAGCACAATGGTCACTAGTAGACTAAGTGCGGGGGACGCTTGTCCTCCAACCCATTGTAAATCATCATCAGATTCATGGGTGTCATATTCCCCTGTGCCTACGATAACTACGACTTTTAATTTTATGCTAATATGGTGACTCAGTTTAGAATTAACAAAATTTAAAATTAAAAACTTTTGAAAGTCGTAGCTAGGAATTTCGAACACAAGTTTCTTCTTCTTTTTCTTTACCCATCTCTTATGCTCTTAGGGCGTCGGGTTAAACATGGCTAGGGACTGGTTTTATTGCTATGTTCCAGGAGGTGATGGATTCCTTCGACTTTTAAACCATCACGCTCCATCAGCTTATGCCAAACTCCTATCAGCCGTTTTTTCGTACCTCTGTATTTGAGGGGACTCACAACCCCTTTAACGACTGCCGCGTTGTTAGTGCGACAGCCGGGACCACCTATTTGCGTGCCATTCCGAGAGCATGAGGTACCGCGTTGACTCGGCTTTCGGACACCCATCCAAGTACAGACCAGGCAGAGCTATGCTTAACTGTGCTGACCGCAATCGAATGGTTATTCTAACCGCGCCAACTCGCCACCTCTTACACTCTTTACAAACTTTAGACAAGTTTACCATATATTAATAATTACAAAAGAACTTTCACTACCCGTTACAGGGAAAAGGATGATGGAAAAGTGCTCTAGTTAAGTATGGACTTCAAACTAGGTATGAAAGTATTAAATAGCCGTAGACACAATCTTTCCCTGGTAAATACCTTTAGAAAGTTTTCTTTTGATCGCATACCTGAGCAGGTTAACCAAGAAACTATTAAGCGCTAATAACCGATCAATTTTTCTGCACTCCCCCTCCAGTTGCTTGTATTAAAACAGACCATTGGTCTATAATAAGAGGAAGAAAAAGAACTCATCAGAATGTAGTATTGACCAAACTATACGCTATTGCACCGGCAATTTTTCATGTAGCTTTCTTAAGAACCGATAAGCAAACATTTAGACTGTCTTGGCAATGTCTTTGTTAGGCAAATAATTACAGAGTTATAATTTAGCATTTTTTAACGTGTATTGTTTATTCATAAAATAATTTTTCAATTGCTATTCGATTTTAGGAATTCCTATCTTATGTTACTCAAACTTCCTGCGCAATAACAGCTCGTGTGAGTTTGATAGAAAAACGCCACCGTTATTATTGTTCGGGTGTTTTTATCTGTCATATCATACAAATTTTTAAATTTTTTGGTTATATTACTCAAACTGCAACAGTAACAAATCGTGTCAGTTTGACAGAAAACCCCCACCCTTTGTTTCGGCTAATTTAGCAAACTCTGTTACTATGCAACGAGCATTCGTAATATAATCGGCAATTCTAAAGCTCTTATGGGATTACTAAGTTCCTAGAATTTTTCTATTCACAAAATTTTCAGCCAGTTATCAAAAGCGTATGGTTGTTGGATTTTAGAAATTATGATTTTTAATGCTGCGTGTTCGTGCATATTAAAATACACTACTCAAAACCGCACAAGGATATTTAACAGATTAAAAAATTTTTTTTGCTTCCCAAATTTTTTTATTTTAGACATTTAACTGTTTACAACTAATTTTAAATAAATTGGGAACAAAAATTTTCAAAAATAGTAATTTACGCTTAGGAACTAAATTAAAAAGGAATAGCCATAAACTTAACATTTTTTATAATGAAAAAGAGCTCAACAAATGTAACATAATGTGACTTCTAGTATCTTGTGTGGCCTCCACGATTATTCAATAATGCCTTCATGCGGTTGGGCATGCTTAAAATTAGGCGGTCTAAGGTCACCTTGAGGTATTGCCCTCCACTCTCTTTGAAGGATTGCGAAAAGGGCTCGGGAGTTATTTATGTGGTCGTTAGCAGCCAAAACCCTCCTCTGCAAGATATACCAAGCATTTTCAATGGGAATCATGTCTGGGGATTGAGGAGGCCACGGCAACAATGGCATTCCCTGAACATCTAGTGTATTCATTGCAATTAGGGCGGTATGTGGACGTGCATTATCTTGCATGAAAACAAAATTTTCACACATAGCTCCTGCATATGGCACTACTACAGGTAAAACAACCTGATTTATGTAAACCTAGCTTGTCATATTGCCTTGCAACAAAACGAGATCAATTTTTCCTCCGATGCTTATTCCAGCCCATATCATTATTGTACCACATCTGTAGAATGCACTTCCTGGAATGTATTCAGTCGATTTTAATGATCCTGGAGCTCTCCAAACTCGCACTCTTCTTGAATCAGAGTATATGCCGTATCTGGATTCATCGGAGAAGAGCACAAATGACCATTGCTCATTTGTCCAATTCCCGCGTTCCTGTGCCCACAAAAGCCGGTCGCCGCGATTCCCTATTGTTAAAGGTGGAGCCCGTATCGGCCGCCTAGACCTTAACTCATGCAACCTATTGCGCATAGTTTAGTCACTAACCAGTATGCCATGTGTCCGGTTCAACTGATTTTGAAGTTCATGAGCGGTGCAGCTTGGATTACGGCGAGCACTAAGTTGCATTAAACGGTCTTTTGCTGCAGTTGTCATACGTAAATGTCCTCGATATTGATTGCGTACATCCCCAGTATCCCGATAACGCCGCCATAACCGAATTATGACGCTTTGCGATACTTGAAATTCTGCCGCAACCTCAATTTGGCGTCGGCCGGCTTGTATCATTCCAACGGCACGTACCATTTCTTCTCGCGACAAATGTTGCCTTTCCATTGGTGAACAAACCAAGTTTAACACTAATTCAACTGTAATTTAATTAAATTTCTAACACAAAACGATGTTTTTCTATTGGTGGAAAGCATAAAACTCGTTGTTATGACATTTACGAATAAAAGATACAAGAAACAAAAGAATAACCAGTGGTTACGCTATAATATTAAAAACGATTGGGGGTTATTGTTTGACAAACTAATATTTAAATATATTTTAGTTTTTACAATTTTTGCATTTATATTTCAAAATATCCCTGTACGGCTTTGAGTAGTGTATATTGAAATATGTATTCTCCGAGTACACAAAATTCAGGACTAAATCTGGCATAATTGTAATGTAAATTTTGTGCTGTATGTACAATAAATAAACATTAAGTTGAATTGATTTAAATGCAACGACTGACTAAAATGTTTTAACGTTGATATCTCGTGGGAATTGATGACCCCTAAATTCAATGCTACGTCAACACGTTTTGGGTGTTCATATATCGAAGGGCGGAAACGACACCAATAAACATTCAATTTTATCGAGTTTTTACATTTTCTTCTTAAGGATAGCGGCCTGTACCAGAAGCGTATGCTGTAAAATAACTAAAAGGCGTCTGTGAAATTGTTCATATTACTTATATTTAAGTTTCAGAAGTAAACGTCAATATTGCTTTACATCAATAAATTAAAAACCTTGAATTGACGAAAAACTTTGCACAATAATCTGTTTACTTTAAAAAATAACTTGATAATCCTGACATTATTGTTCTTTATTATATACAAATTTTTAAATCTTTAGCACAATGTAACTAATATCTTACCAACACTAACAGCCATGCAAAGTAGTCACAATGACAATTGTTTGCTTGTTGGGTTCTTTATACCGGGTGATCGTAAAAAAATTATTCAGAGCAGGCCATGATCGAAGTGTTAAAGTTGGCAATACTTAATATAAGCCAATTGCCAAATGTTGACAGCTGTAAAAAATTTTGTTAGATACATTAAGTTAAATGTGTAGCCGTGTAGCCTAATACGAATTCTAGCACTACAGACGGATATTGTTCGAGATCAGTTTTCCTACAAAAAAGAACAAGGTCGTTTTAATACAGCTTTTACGTATAATGAGGTTTACTCTCTTAGCAGGAGCGCCATTTGTTTTTCAACAACTTCCTGTGTTGACCAAGCATGGAAACAATAAATGTTTGGAGCACGACCTTGTTTAAGAAAGCAGTCGTTTAAGATGTAATGCATAATTCAAGAACGTTAATCAAAAGCCTGCACCTGTTGACCTGTATGATATGATAATAAATAAGTTCAAAGTTCTCTTTATAGCATTAAATTAGTTGCAGATAACACTAGTAAACATTTAGGTTATGTTATTTATAAGTTCGAGCTTTACTTCGTTGAAGTTCATTTTAATTTTATTGTAAATAAAACAATTCTTAACTTCAACAGGATTTGTATTTTAGCTTTATGCGCATTTCAACGTGTTTACACGTCCTTATTAATCGCAAGATTAAAAGTAAACAGTTGGTGTTGCTGTAGGAACAATAAATCTTCATAAAATGATCTTGGTTTTCTATATATGCGTCCAGATGACTTGATTTCTCATTCCAAAACGTCTAATAATGGTGAATTTAGGAGATCAATTTGTTCATTCATTAAAGGTATAGATTTTAAATGTTTATGAATTTCAAATGCTTCTAGTGTATATCCAACTTACGTTTGTCATCACAAAAGTGTAAAAATTTCATTAGATGTCATTGAATGATTGTGTTCTAATAAGTGTTTAGCGTAACTGGATTTATGTTGGTGTTTGTATTTGTAACAAGGTCCGTGTTCTTTATACCCAATATCAAAATTTCTAATTGTTTGTCCTATATAAACCGAATTACAGTGCGAGCAATTTAATATGTAGATGCCTGATTTTAGTAAATTGTCTGTTTTCTCTTTAGCATTGAACACAGTGTTTAAAATGTTTTTTGTTGTTTTAAAAGTTATTTTACATTTATTGGTTTTGTTTATAATTTTGGCAATTTTGTCTGACTTATTGCCAAAATATGGAACTGAGGCGTAGTTAATTTTATCTGATGAAGTAAGTAGTTGGATAAATTTTCTAAAGAGCTAAATTATATATTTTCTCTTTAATTAGTGTACACTGTGTCCATAAAGTAACCTCCCCCCCCCCCCCCAACTAACTTTTAAACGACTTGATATTTTTTACAAAATTTGGTGTGCTGTAATGGGAAATTAAATACTATTTTTCAGACCATATTAAAATTTTGTATCATCCAAAATGGCGACTGGGCGCCATTTTGAATTTTTTTTAAATAGAAAGGGGGCCGAGTGCACCTCATTGGAAAGGTCTTTTAGTTCTGCGTCTGATCCTAGAGTTTCAAAAAAAAAAATTCAGCCATAACAAAATGACAGTGTTTGAAGATAAAGAAGTCTATTTAAAAAAACTAAGAATTAAAGCTTAAATTAATTAAATTAAGTGTTCGAAATGTTTACCATTCACTTCTTGCCACATAAAACGTTGGTTATGAACTTCTGCAATGCTTTGCTCCAGTTCTTCAATTGTTTGTGGACGGGTTCTGTACACTTTCGATTTCAGATATTCCCATAGAAAAAAATATAAGAAAGTTATATCTGGGGAGTGAGCCGGCTATTCTATAGGCCCCCGCCTACCAATATCTTCCAAGAAAATGTCCGTTGAGAAAGTCAGAAACAGGCCTATAATAATGAGGCGGCGCACGGTCTTGTTGGAACATAACGTTTTTAATATTATTTCCAGCCACCTGAGTTATTTCTGGGAAAATTTTGTACTACAAATGAAAAAGTGGACTACTGGATAAAAAAATTAAAACAATTTTGAATTGAGTGAGTCTATTTGTTTAAAATCCACCATTTTGCTATGGCTGAATATGTTTCTTTGAAACTCTAGAATCAGACGCAGAATTAAAAGACCTTTCAAATGAGGTGTGACTCGACCCCCCTTCCTATTTAAAAAAAATTCAAAATGGCGCCCAGTCGCCATTTTGGATGATACAAAATTTTAATATGGTCTGAAAAATAGTATTTAATTTCCCATTACAGCACACCAAATTTTGTAGAAAAATATGTAGTCGCTCAAAAGGTAGTTGGGGGGGGGGTTACTTTATGGACACAGTGTATATATAATAAGTTGAGTATTATAACAATTATTGTATGCAATTTGTTTAATAATCGAAATTTCTCTATTATAATTAATTTATGTGTTTTATGATGACAGGAATCGTGTGGTATTGTAATGTCTGTTTGTGTGGGTTTTCTATAAACAGAATATCCAAATTTATTATTTAAATTAAAGTTTATTTATTAATGTTTAAATCTAAAAAGTTAATAGACCTGTTTTTTTCCGGTTTCTAGTGTAAATGTTATTTTTGGGTGTAAGCTGATAACAAAAATCAAAAATTCAATTATTAACTCAAATGATAGTTCATTTGAGTTAATTAATGAATTTTATTTTTTTTAAATTTTATTCTAGGAAAATATGCTTTGTATATCGCAGTGAATTTTAGAATTATGTATTGTTCTATAGTAAGGTATAATCAACAAAATTTCAGATAAGAGTCAAGCGCATAAAATATTTATTATTGAATATTATTGTCGGAATGGTGTTCGCGAAACAGGTGAAGGGGTTTATAGTGTGCAGCCTTGTAATAGTGAGTTTTGACAAAACATTTCCAAAATTGCGGTCGTTGTTTTGCAACACAATTAGAAAATCAATTAATTTAGGCACAGGGAGTATTGCGCGAAAATAGAGAAGTGGCATAACATCGAGTCGCAACAAAGAAACTGACAATTAAGACAGCATTTGGTAGACGATCCAACGAAATTTTTCAAAAAATTTTCGAGTAAAGTGTAGTTATCCTTTGGAACTCGCCATAATATAGTAAGCAGGAGTCAAATATTCGGCTTTATATTCACAAAATACAGGTTTATCTTTATCAGTAATTACTACCCCCATATTACAAGGGTCCGTTTTATGCAGTTGTAGTTTACTGAAAAACGACGCATTCTTTTTTAGTACAACGTTTTATTTGAACGAGCCTTGGTTTCACCTTTTTGCATAATATGTAAATGTACAAACGATGAAAATGTTGAGTCCTGAGGATTCTCACGCATGTTGCGAGGCTCCTTTTCACTTTACACTTGAATGCTAACGTATCGATTGTTGTTTGTCGACGACGCGGACAATTGATCTGTTTGGATTATTTATAAAATAAATAATATGTTATTTCTGTGAGGTATCGAAACAGTATTTCACTTTCGTTCTAGAATGTTTAGACATTTTGAAAGACTTTTTAATAATTCTTCACTGATGACATAATGACAACAAAACAGCAGTATATGTGTATGAATTAACTTTGGAAATGCGTTTCAATTTTTATGGCCAATCTCTATTTAACAGTTTGTTGAATATACTACATAATCTAACTTTTGCAAGAAATAAATACTTCCTCTGTGTGGCTGGTGGTAAAGTAGTGGTCAGAGTCTCTAGCTTTAAAGCTACTCTGCAAAAGGCGATGCTATAAATGAGGAAGCGTAACCTTAATAATTGAATCTCCCGTAAGCATCATCATCATCATCATCATCTGACATGGAGCTGACACGAGGGTCGATCCTGGATTACGCCAGGCCCACCCCATGCCAGTAAGGTGGGTAGGAATTTATGTGATAGGTGGGATCCGGTGCGGTGTTGAACAGTGTTAGCATGTCTGCAATGCATACCGCAAGACACCGCTGCTGCAACACCGGGTAGTTAGTAGGCTACGCATCAATAGGGTTTTTGAGTACGCAACCAAGACCGTTATGCGATTATGCATTTTAACTTAATAAACTTTGGTATCAAAGTTTCACATTGTTCTTATTTCACACGTATCTATTGTTCTAAGATTACAAATTGAAAATATCTTAATTTCCTAATAACTAATAAACTACTTAATATTACGTATCGTCCGGGTGGTATTGCTACCCACAAATATCCTACAAATATCTTAATTTCCTAATGGCTAATAAACTGCTTAATATTTACCCCAAAACTTATTTAAACTTTATTGTCACTTAATTGTAAAGTTCCCGCAGCTCGATTATACTTCCTTCTTTTCTAAATTTTCCCTCTGCAGTTGACCACTATTTATTCGTCGTTTTCTTTCCCCCTGGTGCGTACTTGTGTTCCTCTTACTTTGTTTTCCCCTTCTTCCCCGTCTTTCTGCCACCTCTTCTCCGTTTGCCTGTTCTTCTTCAATCGATTCTTGATCCGATTCTTCCATTATTGCATAAATTCCTCTTGTCTCTCTTCGTATATCCTCTTTTCTTCTTGCCCATTCCTCCCATATCTGCTGAGGTATTTTTCCGCACTCAATTTGTGTCTGTCCGTATATACTGTTTCCTGTTCCATGGTAGGTACTGTGCCGCTTCTGATGATTTCCGTTGGTTTGCTGGTGTGTACACTTCCGTTTATATTTGCGCCGTTAGATTATATATACATATAACCTATACCTATATACATACATACATACCTACACCCTACACATTACACTATGCTAGTATCATTAATTAATTAACTCAATAATCAAATAAAATTTACATTGGAAAACTACGTTTAACAGAGTATTTTAAAATTTTTATTTAAAGTTTTTATTCCTGTGTTAACCATCGGTTTGAAATTCAATAGGTCCGGCTTATACAAAAGAATTTTAGTCTTTTAGTTTAAATAGCTTGTTTAAATTGTAATCGATACTTTCTCCCCTGCTACCTAAAAGTCCTTTGTTAGAAGTTTACTACCTGCTCCTCGACCCTTGTGCTTGGCCACCCTATTCCCGGAATTTGTTTGAGTTCTTGGCTGCGGGGTTTTGCAAGAATCGACCCTATTGCAAAGCTAATGAAATAAGATAAAATAAAGCTCCTACTTTTTATAATTATTTTGCTGTTTAATATCTATGCCCCCCTCATCTACCGCTATCCTGGAGGAATTCTATATGTTTTCTACAAGGTATTAATTTTTACTTGCCTATTCTATCTTATTGAGTATGTACTTATCTTTTGAGTGTTTGCTGGTTAACCGGCTTCCTTTCACCTGTTGTTAGATGAGCAGGGCAGGTAATCCAGGTGTTCCACCTCTCCTTTCCGGTATTTCTTGCCTCTTTGTTGGATTGTCCCTGAGCACTGGCGCACTAAACACTCAAAAGCACAAATGCACCTGCTTTGCTCTGGCCGAACAAAGGATCTTCGTGACGCGCTATGCTTTTACCTGTTTTACCTGTTACGTTGAGCCACAGGTATCAATTCACGAACCCTGCTTTTGATGTTCACTATAGGATCGAATTACACTAAAAAACCGTTTTAAACGGCGAAAACCCTCGCTTTTACTTCCAGAAACCAGAGCTGCGCTGTTGCATGTCTGCTCTCGACCGATGTTCAAACTGAACTCCAATAATTGAATCTCCCGTAAGCAGCCACAAAAAAATATTATAATACCTCTTACTTTCAAAATTTGAAAGAAATGGCATACTTACGCAAAAAAAATATGTTTGTTGTTATATAATAACATACTATCTTTAGATCTTATAAACAAACAAAACATACTTTTTCAACCCAATCTGACTTCAACCAGCAACCAACATAACAAATCCTAAAAAAACAAACAACGAACTAGAAAATCCTTGAACCGCTAAATATCAAAATTTTTAATTTAAATTTACAATCTTTAAATAACAAAACTGACCAAGTGGAATTAATTTTAAACAAATTAAACGTAGACATAGCATATTGTATAAATATAACAAATTACTCAATAGCCCCATATATCTCAAGAAATAGTGGTAATTATGGAGGAGTCTTGATACTAGTAAAAAATCAATATGTAACCACAGAAATTGAAATAATGAAGTGAACAAAAGTACACTAAAAAACAAATATACCCTGCCGGTGATTTTAATATAAACATCAAAAAAAATAACAATACGACAAATACTTTTCTAAACCTAATGTAGCAATACTCACTCTTTCCAACTTTTGCCGAATCTTCTAGAGTGCGAAAAGGTAGACAAAGCAACGTAACATCTACATGTATTGATAATATTTTTACAAATAAAAATGAAGATAATCCGAAAACAACAACAATAAATCTTCTTCGTATCAGACCACAAAGGTCAACTTTTTGTAACACACGTGGATTTTTGCAATGTAACAACGGAAACAGTAGAATATCGGAAAATAACTACATACAATCTAGCAATTCTTATTAACAAATTGGAGAAAGTGGACTGGTCTATAGTTTACAAAGAGAAATCGGCCTAATACGCTTTTGAAAAATTCTTCAAAATACTTCAAGCAGAATTTCACGCAACCTGTCCAGAAAAAAAGAAGAAAAGCAAGGAAGGAAACCGCAAATATAAGAAAATGGAACACTGAAGAATTAAAGACGATAAAAAATATATTAGATGCTTTAGCTTCCAAAGCAGAAGTTAAAAAAGATTATGAATTACAAAATTTCTATATCACATGCAGAAATTACTACAGAAAAGAAATAGTAAAAGCCAAAAAAAGCAGCCAATGCAAACTTCATAAGAACAAGCCATAACAAACAAAAAACCCCTTTCCCCTGGGAACTCATAAATAAAGAAAGAGGAAAAAACTCGAAAAAAACGTATAAACACAATATTAACACCAAATGATTTTACTAACTACTTCTCGGAAGTTGGAAATCATAGTAGATAAAATTACATCATCCAACATAAGCGCTGAAACCCCACCTTCAGTTACAAAATATAAATACAACAAATTCGTTCAACATGTTCGATGTCACAGAAGATGAAGTGTTTAAAATCATTAAAAAATGAAGAACAAAAAGACCAAAGGTATTTATGGGCAATCAGCGGTTCTATTAAATGCCATAATTAAACCGATAGCCGTACTACTCGTTTACCTTCTAAATAAATGTTTTCTCAGTGGAACATTTCCTAAAAAATTAAAAATTGCTAGAGTTACGCTAATTTTTAAAAAAAGAGAAATAAACCATGATGAAAACTAGCGACCGATTTCAGTACCTCCATGCCTGTCTAAGTGTTCGAGTTTATAGTGAAAAATAGATTGGTAAGATATTTTGAAAACAAAAGCCTACTTACCAGCCATCAACACGAATACAGAAATAACAAATCAACTATGACTGCAATGGTAACCATGATGGAATACATTCTAGAGGCAATTGACAAGAAACCTCAGTAAACCTTTCGATAGCGTACACCGTCAAACACTACTACGCAAATTACAATATTACGGAATTCGTGGTATCTGTTTACAACTTCTCGAGTCATACTTACAAGATCGATATCAAATGGTTACCTACGAACACAACAATTTCCAACTTAAACATACTACACATGGAGTACCACAGGGTTCGGTGTTGGGGCCGATTCTATTTACCATCTATATCAACGACCTAATTGCAAACGTAACAGCAGATGCCGCATGTCTCTTTGCTGACGATACAACTTTTATCAATACTGGACAACTTGAAATGGAACTATTACAGAAAACTAGCTGTACACTAAACGAAGCAGAAAACTCAACAGAAATAAACTCAAAATTAACGTTAAAAAGCGTAGTGTCAACGTTTGCAGCAAATAAAAATAAAAAAAAACGACACAATTAAATTTTTGGGAGTGATCTTTGAACCAGACCTACATTTTAATGAACATATTAATAACACACTAAGCAAGAAACTTTCAATTTCAATCTATTGCATAAGAAGAATAATGAACATTGCTACAAAAGAAGCAGCAAAACTATTACGCCAGTTTCCATAGCCTGATTTCTTACGCCATTCTCATATGGGGAGATTCACCAAAAACCCAAATAATATTTAAACAAATAACCTGCATTCGAATAATCAGTAGTGTTAGCTACCGAACAAGTTGTAGAAACTTTTAATTTAAAGAATTAAAAATACTCACCCTAGCGTCTATACATATAATTGAATGTTCCACTTTTATTCATGAAAATAAAATAAACTTTAAGCAACACGTGGACTTCCACTCATATAATACTCGAAAGAAAAATGACTTTGTAATACCCTACCACAGACATGGGCAACCTACGGCCCGCGGGCCGTATGCGGCCCGCGTACAAGGTTTTTCCGGCCCGCCGGACATGTTTCATTTAACCACCAATACGGCCCGCGAGACCGATTATTATTTTAAACTGATACAAATAAACGACAGTAACGAATTATTTCTTTTGTTTGAGAAAAAAATGCGGACTACGCCGGCTTTATGCGAAACTGAAATATTATGTATACTTTTTACTTTTTGAATTTTCGCATTTTAAAAAATTTCTGTTTTTGTTGAATATATTTCTGTATACGTTTTTGTATTTATATCTTTAAAAAATATTTTTCCAAAAGAAATGTAGTTTTTTATCTTATTTACGGCCCGTGATACATAAATGGATCTTCAGTTGGCCCCAGCTACTCACAAGGTTGCCCATGCCTGCCCTACCATATTAAAAAAATTGTTTCCAATTTTTTGGTCAACATATTTTTTTTTAATTTCCGTAATTATTTCACTTCATATCATTTACCATTTTAAAACTATTTCTGTGTACAGCAACATTATGTCGCTATAAAGCTACTACTATAAAATGTTTGAATATCTGTCAACTTGTTTTTGAGTAATGAGGCGCTAAACTCAAAATGTTGAAAAAATTGTAGCGGCCGCCATTTTGAATCTAGAAAGTTTGGAAACAAAGTATTGGATTTTCCCAAAGGTCTTCTATTGGATCTAGTATTCAAATTTATAAACTCTGGTTTCGGAAAAAATGCTACCAAAAAAGCATGTCTAACTTCCGCTTTCAATTTCAATTTTTTTAAAAGCTGATTTCCCCGATGAATTTTGATATACCCCACAATGTAAAGCTCATTGACATTGTATCACACGTTTGGGAGCGCACATACCTACATACCTACCCACCGACAGACAGACATTTTTATAGACCACTTTTTTGGATTCCTAGCGGTCCTAAACATGTATTTCCGTTAATATCTCGATTTCGGCAGTTTTCGTGTTTTTAATACTTCCCCTATACTTACTGAAAGTATGGGAAAGTAACAACAGATAAACCTATTTCAGCATGTTAACATGCCATTGTCAAAGGTTATATGAAGGTAAACAGTTAGCGTTGTTATAGCAATAGAACTTTTTTACTTATCTTGGTAATCGTCTGCAGATGACTTGATTTCTTATTCCAAAATGTCCAGTAGAGGAGAATTTAACAGATCAATTTGCTCATTCATTAACGGTACAGTTTTTAAATGTTTGTGAATTTCAAAAGCTTCTAGTATATCTAATTTACGTTTATCATCACAAAAGTGTAAACATTTTATGGTGTTATTAGATGTCATTGAATGATTTTGTTCTAGTAAGTGTTTAGCGTAGTTGGATTTATGTGGGTGTTTGTATTTGTAACAACGTACGTGTTCTTTATACCTAATATCAAAATTTCTAATAGTCTGGCCTATATAAACCGAATTACAATGCGAACAATTTAATTTGTAAATGCCTGATTTTAACAAATCGTCTGTTTTTGATTTTGCATTAAACAAAGTATTTAAGATGTTCCTAGTTGTTTTAAAGCTTACTTTATATTTATTTGTTTTGTTTATAATTTTAGCAATTTGTTCTGATTTCTCACCAAAATATGGGATCGAAGCATATTTAATTGTATCGAACGAAGTTAGGATATTCGGATAAATTTTTTGAATGGCTAATTTATAATCTTTTTCTTTAATTAATGTATCAATAAGTTTAGTATTATAACCATTACTGTATGCAATTTGTTTAATAATTGAAATTTCTCTATTATAATTAATTTCATCTAAAGGGACCGTCAAAGCCCTATGTATCAGGGACCTGTATGCTGCTAATTTATGTGTTTTATGGTGACAAGAATCGTGTGGTATTGTAATGTCTGTTTGTGTAGGTTTTCTATCTACATACAAAAATAATTTTTTTGGTCAATAGCTTTTGAGTGATGATGTCACGCGGTATTTTCTTAAATCCGAACTTATTAGTTTTTTTTCTACTATTTGATAGGGAATTTTTTTCTCTTTTCAATGGTATGAAATTATTACGGGGTTACATAACTATTTTTTCGAGAAAACACCGCTTAAAGTTTGAATCTAACAATTATCAACTACCTCATGGAAAAACAGATGCTGTTCAAGGTAAACAATAAAGAAGCGTTATAAACAAAAACCGCGCGATAAATAAAAGATAGCGAGTTAAAAGTATGGAGACACCGTTTTTTTTTTGTTAATTTTGTTATTTTATAAAACATTGCTTGTAATACTAATAAAGTAATAACTAATAAAGGGAAATTTTTATCTACATACCGGGAGATCGAGAAAGGTCCGAAAAAAACTACTTTCTACAGAGAGTATATCAATCTTTACATCCTCCACCTGTCATGGTGCTGTCATGTATGAAATGAAGTTAGATTCAAAAGAGGAAAATAATTATGAAAATAAGAAGTTATTTGCAATCAGTTTTAATTACGGTTAATAATGGAATTAATTAGAACGTTATTTGTTTTATTAACTAATTAGAATATTAAATTTTACAAAAATAAATTAACAAAATTAGTAATTAGTAATTACAGTTCATGTTCGAAATGAGCCCCATTATTGTTGATACAGCACCCTACTCTTCTTTTCATGCTGTTAAAAACATTTTGTAGCTGTTGCACAGTTATATTTGCAGTAGCGGTAGTAATAGCATCCTTCAGTTGCGCAAGTGTGTGCATGGGGGTCTGATATATCGTGTTCTTTAAATGCCCAAAAAGAAAATAATCCAGGGGTGTCAAATTGGGTGACCGTGGGGGAAATGCAATGATACGATCGTCATAAAATTGTTCTATATATTGATTTGTTCGAAGGGCTGTATGTGCAGGTGCATTATCCTGCTGAAAATATCCCTGACGTAATTCATCATCGTGAAGCTGATTTATAAATGTGCTTAGAATTCCGATGTAGCGGTCAGCTGTTACGGTATCTTCAAAAAAAATGGGACCAATTATGCGTCTTCTGGAGATGGCAATCCACACGCCAATCTTTATCGGATGCAGTGGAGTTTGTAAAAATTCACCAGGGGCCTCTGCAGACCACATCCTGTAATTTTGTTTATTTACGTAACCGGTGAGATGGAACCAGGCTTCGTCTGAAAAGAAACTTGAATCCAGCATTTCATCGTTATTTAAATTTTGGTTAAACCAATTGCAGAACTGCACACGTTTTTCATAATCGGGACGAAGTAATTCTTGCATTACTGAAATTTTATATGGGTGCAAATGCAGTTTTTGTCTTACTGCCTTTTGACACGTTCCATAGCTTAACCCTGCAATTACAAATTATAATAAATTTTATATGCAAAAATTTATAGTTTACAAAATACACACCTGTTTGTTGCGCTAACTGTCGTAATGGTTTTTTAGGGCTGCGTTCGATACGCGTCTGTATATCTTCTAATGTGTCTTGAGTTAAAAGGGTTAGTCTTCCAGGAGATTTTTGTGTATCTACACTACCCGTTGTTTGGAAACGATGTACGATGCGCTTTACATGCCTGCTTAGATTATCGTAATCAAAGTCGACGTCGGGGAAACGATTAACGAATTAATCTACACACAAATTTACTGAATATTTCCATTCACCATCATTTTCATTGCGTTGGCCATTGCGGAAATAAGATTCAATAATAAACTTGTTGTGTTCAACGGAATACATAACCTTAAATTTACAAACAATTATTACTGTTTTCAATTAATTGGAAACACTGTACTTACTGTAAACTTCGTTTAACAATTCCTAATTAGTATTGAAAAATACTATTTGTATAATAATAACAGCGTCCAAGAATATAAAGTGAAATTAAGAAACGTAAACACACGGAACAAGCATAAACAAACGACGGAACAAACGTATTGCGCAGTATGGCTAATATCACACTAGAAAGAAACATTGATAACTACTTAGAAGGTAGTTTTTTTTGGACAACCTTTCTCGATCTCCCGGTATTAACATACAAATTTATTATTTAACGGTTTTTGAGTTGAGTTGATGTTACGCAATTTTAATAAAATAGAATTTTTAAATATTTTCAACTGATTGATACAGGATTTTCTCTCCTTATGGTGGTATAAAACTATTGTGGGGTTACGTAACAACCTTTTCGAGAAAATGATATGGAAAAACATACTTAATGAGCTTTATAAAGTAGAAAATTTAACTCACGGTACTCCTTAGTAACCATGGTTTCTCTTGTAAACGGACATATTAACCTCAAACGTTTACAAACTTTTTAAATAATTAACGTTTGGACAATAATTGTGTTGTAGGTTATCATAAAATAATAATTTAATTAAATAAATACAAGAATGTTGTTACAAACTAAAGAAACATTAAGAATAAATTCACCATAAATAAATACGAAGACACTTAATTCTAACGAATTAAGTGTTCAAACTTTCTTCCATTTACAATTTAGCATGACCCAATCGATTTACAAAACTCCGAAGGCCTCGGAGGAAATTTCTTAAAAATTCACGGAGAATTTCATTCATTGTTCGGGTTATTTGAATTTTTAAATCTTCTATGTTATTATATATCTTTATAAACTTTGGTTTCAACGCAACCCCAAAGAAAAAAATCTATAGGGCTTAAGTCGGGAAAACGGGCTGTCCACTCAATTTCTCCTCGTTTTCTAATCCACCTGTTTGGAAACACATGATCCAGATGTTGACGAACATTTAAACCATAATGCGGTGCGGCACCATCTTGTTGAAACCAGATGTTGTTGCTGGGAAGGTGTTCGTTGTATTCATCGGGATAGAAAATCGCACAGGCAGGTATAATCTGATTTTGCATTAACTGCAAATACAGAGTCGAAGTTCAATTGCCTTCGATGAAAAAAGAACCGATAATATGACTCCCTAAAACTCCCGCTCAAACGTTAATTTTTTGGGGTATTGAATGTGGTGTTCCTAAACCCAATGAGGATTTTCCGATGACCAGTATCTGCAGTTATGTCTGTTTATGTCACCATGAATACAAAAGCGTAGTTTCGTCCAAGAAAAAAAAATTGTTGACAACATTTTCATTAGAATTATTATAAATTTCTGACATTTCTGCACCAAATTGGAGTCTTCTATCAAAATGATCCTCCATCAACTCATGTACAAGTTGTACTGTATAAGGTTTTAACTTTTCACTTTTGAAAATTTTAAGAACCGATGACTGGGAAATATTGTGATTAGCCGCTAATTGCCTTGTTGGTAAATGGGGATTTTTGGATATAGCTAATAAAACATCAATTTATTTATCATCTTTTCTCGATGTTCTAGGTCTAGCACTCTCTGGTACATCGTTTGGCACACGGGCGGGTAAGTACTACTATACAGTCTGTTTCAACTAACTTGCGCCTACATCATTATTACGGTATAGAGTATAGACTATAGATTTCATGAAAATTTTCTAAATCTAGATTTTAACGGAAATACACGTTTTGGGGCTCAAGGAACCCAAAAAATGGTTTAAAAAAATGTCTGTGTGTGGGTGTGTAGGTGGGTGGGTGACGCCTCTGCAGGCGAAAGTACTAGACCAGCTTTGATGAAATTTTAAATCAAGAGGTATATCGAAAATTGTAGTTCTAGTGAGACTTTCCAAAAAATCTAAAACCGGATGCAGAAGTTAGACATGTTTTGTTGAATAATCTGAAAAATATCGCAATAGCGCTGCTTCAAAATGTTGAAAATAACAAAATTTCTTAAAAACTGCCCACACGATTCTTTTTCAACTTTCTGAGCTGATAGAGCTTGCATTGAACTACAAATTTACTTTTTTACTTATCTCCCAACTTATACTCTGACGCCTTCCAGGTATTTTTGTAAAATTTGAAATTGAATATCTATTTATTCAAAAACGCAAACGCCGATCGTTATAAACTTTTATCAGTTCGATAGACTATTTAAAGTACTTTATTAGGATTTGCTAAAATTATCAACTATTTTAAAAATTAAGAAAAAAGCGATATTTTTTAATATCAACAACTCGTTTTCTGGCATTTACGCTATTTTAACTATGCCTATTAATTAACTCTAGATAAAAAATATATTTTTCATATTTTGCATATTTTTGATAACTTTCCAAATAAAGCTAATATATCCATTTTGTCCGACATCCGAAGCAGAATTTGTAATCCGCCTATAGGCGCGGCGGCGGGCGCTTACCTTGCTTTGGTGCAGGTAGTCGCTGCTTCTATGGGTAAAGTTACGGTACGGAACCAATTAAACAGGCTATCGCAAATTCAAATTCCCGCTGCTTGCTTTCTTAGAAATCTAACACTCGCTGAACTGTACAACGTTATAATTATTAAAAGTTACACTTTTGCAAATACGGCAGCGGCAAGTATTAGTATCTAGTATTGTCTACAATTTGTTTTTTTTTTGAAAGCTATTATTTCACTGTGGCGTTTTCTAGGAATTTTGATGTATGGAATGGAAGGTTATAATTATAAAATTTACACTTTTGCAAATACGATAAGTTTTAGTATGAGAAAGTCCACTCAAAATCCACACTTCAGCTTTTTTTACAGGTGTTCTTAATCATTCATTACATCATTACATTCTGTCTGTTACGTTACATTTCTGTATGCATATTTTAGATTTAATTCACATATCTGAAGTAAACATTGTATTAACATGACCTTATTGAAAAAAGTGATTATGCAAACATAGACTAAGTAAATAGTTCATAATTCAGATATAAAATAAATATAGTATACAAGATGTAAAAAGTAACAACGGTGAACATGAGTTCAAATATTCCTCATTTAAAGTAGATGAGAGTGTTATGCAGTTTTTCATTCGTCAGATTCAACATCTGAGTAATAATAGAAAGAAAAAAGTAATAAGAAAAAGTGTACATTTTTACGTACGTCACATCAAAGTTAATACACCGTTTACTCAATCGTTACAATTTTATCGTTCTCATTTCCATCCATTTACAAATTATGCATTATCGGTTTTGTATTAGATTAAACTACTATCAGTAGTGTAAGGTAGTGGACTAAACAGCCATTAATATTACACATTGAAGTGATAAAGTTCCCATTATGCATACATCGTGAAAGGCTCATTAAATCATCTGTTTAAGATGTGGTTGTATGTATGGTTTCATACAAGAGCTTTCAGGTTTACAACCTTTGACATTTAACTTGCAATTAAATTTCAAGTACTTATTCGTAGTATCGATTTCAGTTCAAAAGCAGTACTAAACATGCTTTGACTAACCATAATTTGCTTTATAACATAAAGACTAGAGCTGGTGGGCATGGTAATATTTTTACATGTAAACGTATTGGCAAAAATTTAAAATCTTGTTAAATAAAAAAATTTTATATCGATAGTAAAATTGATGTCAAATAGCGCTGCATTTATAATTGCAATCAGTGACATTTTTATTTTCCAATACCTGCAGTATAGGGAAGTGTTGATTTCATGAGTTCATCCAAAAACCCAAAAAAGTGATTTGCAAAAAAATGCCTGTCTGTGAGTGGGTGAGTGGGCGAGCATTGAGCGTGGAGCATCATCACCTCCCGAAAAAATGATTAGATTTTGATGCGCTTTGAGATGCGGTGAAATAAGCTTCAAAATAATTCGAAACTGGAAAAAGCAAGTTTTTTGATAAATTTTTCCTCGGAAACGGAATGTTTTAAATCTGAACACGGAATCTGATTTTAGCACACTTTAGGACAAATTTAAAGATTTTTGCGAACTATCTAGCTTTAAAATGACGGCCGGTAAGAGCTTTTAAAGATTTTGACTTTAACACCTAATTAGTATTACTCAAAAGCGAGTTGGCAGATAGGAATCAAATTTGGTATTGCAATAGCACCAGGGGAACACAATGTTACTACGCACAAAAAGTTTAAAATAATAAATACCATAAAATAAAATGAAATTTTTATTTAAATATTCCTCAAAAACCGGCAACAGAATTTTTGTTAAATTTTGTAGTCTAATAAAACTAAATATGAGCTACAATTTGATTTAGGTCTCGATCCTCTTATTTCTCTGCGGTGCCTTCTATGAACTTTACAAAATTTTGGCTTTAATGCCTATTTACTTAAAAACGAGATCAGCATGAAGTTTTATATTAAAAATGCTTCATGCAATTTTAAAAGCTACGAGAACTTTTAGAACTACTAAATCTGTAAAGTGAAAACAATCAAATCTTTGATACAAAAAAAATAATATGGCTCCAAAACCGAACAAATTATTATTTTTAAGTTTTGTGGGCTTATAGAACTGGAGATTTGCTACAATGTGTTTCGTGTCCCAGTGTGCTAATTTTTTTGTGACGCCTTCTCTGAATTTTTGAATATCAAAAATTAATGCTTCTTTATTTAAGAAATGGTAGCCGTTAAAACATTTCTGTTCAAACTAAATTGGTAGTAAAACAAGATTACGACATACTTTTTAAGTGCGGCTATATTAAGTGGCTTAATTTCTTCTCCCAACAAATTTTTGCTGAACCAATTTGTCATTCCGTTTTTTGGTTTTCTTTAATCCAAGAAGACCTTTTCCCAAAAATTAAAATCTAATGTTTTTCACATAAAACACAATAAGGCGAACACCGGCTAAACGGATGGTCATTAGTCAGGTGATAGTTATAGCTTAGCTTGTTTTGACTGTACATTATATTATATCTTTTTTGATGTACGACCGGTATCTTCCATTATATGTACAACGCGACGTGTTGTATTTGCGCTTTGCGGAGTAATATCAATGTTCGTTTATTTTTTACTGTTACTGTTGTGGGGCTACGATGTTGTGGGTAAAACTTTTGGACATCGGAAAAGTACAAGTTTCTGAAGTATAGGAAAGTCCAGGCGAGGTACTTCGCCTATGTTTTCTCAAGAAACTCTACTTAATCTAACAATAAGGTGATAGTGGCGTTTGTAACTAGGTGTGGTTACCAATTTTTTCAAGTAGCTGTTACAGCAAAAATTTTTTATATTGTACGATAAATACCGTTCCTTAGTGCAGTTTCTAAATACAGTTGAGGAGGAATCGCCTTTACGTTAAAACATCTTAATTATTTGTAGTACCTACATCGAATTTCAACTTAATATGCAGACAAACAATTTGTTCATTGAGAAAACTGTTATGTTTTGTTACCATCTATCTATACATATAATAAATCCCTAACTGTCTCACAATAACACGACGATGGGGGTTTTCAACCACAAAATGTATCGCAGATCGGCCTTTTTATCACAATCGGTTTGTTTTCAACAATTTTTTCAGTTGGAAGCACTACTCTTGCTACGTTCTGCTTATTTACGACTGACTATATTTTGAAGGCCGATAGAAAATATTGTTATGAGCAAATGTTTATGAACACATAATCAGTAAAGTGGGCTTGACCCACTGGTCGCCGTGTTCTGCTAGTAAATTTGAAAAACATCTGCAAAGACGAACTGCACGAATACTGGTAAGCTTGAATTCATCGAGTTGTAACACTCATAACGGGATAAGAATATTTATTTTTTCCGTGAAATAACTCACTTGGTTTGTTTCTTTCTCAGCGCGTCCACCGACAGACTATAACAAATAATAATAATATTCATCGCAAAAGTACCTTTGATTAAATAACATGAATAATAAATTGAGTAAGTACTTTTATTACATCTACATTTAATTGAGTTACTGCTTGACGCGAGATGAACTACATTAATTCATCTTTAGCTTTCATATTTATGTAACAGACCGAGAAGATACGGGAGCCGAACTGTCAAATTTATGTAAATACATTAAGTATAATTTCATATTCCAAGATTTCAAATAATTCTTTCTGAAATTTTACTTTACAAACCGGAACTGGAAACTAAAGTTAGACATCTTTTATGGTAGCTTTTTTTTTACAAATGGAATTTCATAGATGGAAGAACATAATATGATAGAGGGCGTTAGTAGTTATTTGTGCAATTAGTACGCGTAATTATACTTTAGCGCACGAAGATGAAAGTTTTTTGGCAAGGCGTTATCCAAATCAAACAAGTCATTCGAGGACGCTAAAGGCATTTCTCGCACAAGCTGCACACACTATTCTTTGTACAACTGAATTCCAATAAAAGAAATCGACGTAAAATCGATTTAAAATAATTGCAAAAAATAGAATTGTTAACGCTACCCATGGCAGAGTGCCATAAAGTACTGTTTTGCACAATCGGTTTTTTTGTTTACTTACTAGCGTTGTTGTCAACGCAGTAAGTTACTGTTATCGCCCTAGGGCTGTTATATCCATTACGTACCTATGGCGGTACAAAATTATGTTTAACCCTAGCAACAGCAACATGGAATTCTAAAAATTGTCAAATTTAGCTGACTTGAGCTGATTTGATAACAAAATATTTTCAATGTGCATTTCAATTTTACAGTTTTTTTGTTAATTAACTCATCGATCGTGCAAAAAATAGTGTAGGCCGCGCGCGTGTCAGTTGGCTTAGAGGTCACGGGTAATTTGAAGACCTCAGTTCTACAAACATTACCCAGGGCCTGGTAAGTTTCACTTACCACTCTTGTAGCCTAATTTACCACAGCGCACGCTGCCATCGGTAACGTTAAAAAGTTACGTTTTTTTCACGCTCCTATGGACAACGTTAAAACAACAGCCACCGTTAGAAAAAGACATATTTCGACAAACAAACGCTGACCTAAAATATTCTTTTTTGGACAGTTATAGATTCTAAGCACTTTAGCTTTAGAATGGCTGGCGCTTTGATTTTTGTAAACTTGGGGCTTAAACGCCTATTTACTCAAGAAAGAGTTGACAGATCGAGATTAATTTTGGTACTACAACAACCCTAGAAGAACTCAATGTTACTATGGAAGAGAATGTCTGTACAAATAAAAATTGGAAAGTAAAAATATTTTAAAAATTTAGGACATTGTCAAAAACCTTTTACTGAATAACTGACCAAACTTTTGTTTTGAAACTTTGTAAGCTTTTAGGGATGGAATATAGTTTGCTGGTTGTCTCAGTTTGCCAATTTCTCTGTGACGCCTTCTATACATTTTGAAAAATGTAAAGTTATGCTCCTCTCTTTAATAAACGGAGGGCGAGATACAATTTTCTGTTTAAGCTAAAGTACTCATTCGTAATAGTAGAATAAGACTGAGAACTTAAATTTTAGGTGCAGCAATATCTATGGGGATTAACTTTCCCTCTCCCTAATTTTGGCAAACGAATTAGTCAACATTAGTTTATTTTCTGAGTTCCTAAAAATATTTCAATTTACTTAGATCTTTTGATGTAATTACCTTTATATCGTTTTACATTACAAAAAGAGAAGTTTTCATACGGATCCTAATTTTTTAAAAAAAGATCAATCTTCTGAATCGATCTAGGTCCAGACATAAGTGATCGATTCGCGAATAAATCGGCATTATAAAGATCGATTCTCCTAAAATCGATAATATTTTAATTCGTTTTTTACCATAAGTATTTAATTAAAACAAATGTAGACAAGTGGAAAGACGTGAATTTTCTTAAATAAAAGAAATGGAAAATTAATGCAAACAAAATTACTGGCACGCACAAGTAAGGGAATTAATTCACTGAAAACAACCAAAATTTTTATGAAGTCTCGGCATAGGATTGAAAAGGAACTACTACTTGTAAAACACGAACTTATAAAGACAAACAGGGGAACAAGTACAGTACAATTTTATTATAGGGGTTACTCATTATGATTATCATCATTTAATATTTATTAATTTTTCAAAATCAGGCGCCAAACAGCTAGCGCCTCTGGCGGTCCCTTTATATAGCTCCTTGGTACTGGTAGATGCAAACAGTATTGTTTCATGAAACATGCAAAGGAAAGCGACGGAAATAATATTAGTCAATTTTACAAATTAAGGTTTTTTTTTACATAATATGTTTGGCGTAAAACCAATGAAAACGTTTTTGTTGTGCTAGCTATGCTTATCAATAAATAAAAACTGTTCTTTAAAAATAGATCAATTAGATTTAGAATCGTAACTCTTAAAAGATCGTATTTATTTAAACTTTTTCTATTTTATAATGTATTAAATAAAGCATATTTAAACGAGTTGAGTTCAATGTTAGCAACAATATCAATTTATATCTGTTGTATACTTTAATAAAAATAATACTTCTATTCGTATAGTTCAGTCACTTTAGCATTAAACGTGTGTTGACTGTTTCTGTAATATTTTTCTTTTACATTTCACACATTATTTCAATTTCACATTAATTTACAAACGGCTGGGTAGATGTTTACAACAATAAAATTGTTAAAATTTAACATGATCTAAGTATGCTCATAAACCGCTCGTTTCTTTAAAGCAATGTTTGTTGGTTCTATCAGAAAATAGCTGCTAGAACAAAGCCTTCCTCTTTTCTCCCCGATTCTCTGATTCAATTCAGCTCATTTTTACTTTCACGGTCGAAGTGATAGTAATCAATCCAACCCCTACAGCCTGCAGCCTATTTCTTTAATCTCAGACTATGGTTATTTGCTCAAATGTCCTAATCGAGGGTATGCTGTGTTTACGCGGGTGAGTCCACTTACTTAAAGTACTTTTGAGATTTAAACCGAAGTTTCGAAATTTTTAAAAGACAAACAATGTTTCAGGAATGCTCGTATTTTATTTTCTTATTTTTTTGCGAATTTATCTGTTGTTTATTTATCAATTCCAGCTTTACTTCGTTAAAGTCCATATTTAATGAGTATCTGTATATAAAATACTTAATCACTTTAACAATTTCTATTTATTTAAACCTATTACGTATTTCAGCATGTTAACATGCCATTGTCAAAGGTTATATGAAGGTAAACAGTTAGCGTTGTTATAGCAATAGAACTTTTTTACTTATCTTGGTAATCGTCTGCAGATGACTTGATTTCTTATTCCAAAATGTCCAGTAGAGGAGAATTTAACAGATCAATTTGCTCATTCATTAACGGTACAGTTTTTAAATGTTTGTGAATTTCAAAAGCTTCTAGTATATCTAATTTACGTTTATCATCACAAAAGTGTAAACATTTTATGGTGTTATTAGATGTCATTGAATGATTTTGTTCTAGTAAGTGTTTAGCGTAGTTGGATTTATGTGGGTGTTTGTATTTGTAACAACGTACGTGTTCTTTATACCTAATATCAAAATTTCTAATAGTCTGGCCTATATAAACCGAATTACAATGCGAACAATTTAATTTGTAAATGCCTGATTTTAACAAATCGTCTGTTTTTGATTTTGCATTAAACAAACTATTTAAGATGTTCCTAGTTGTTTTAAAGCTTACTTTATATTTATTTGTTTTGTTTATAATTTTAGCAATTTGTTCTGATTTCTCACCAAAATATGGGATCGAAGCATATTTAATTGTATCGAACGAAGTTATGATATTCGGATAAATTTTTTGAATGGCTAATTTATAATCTTTTTCTTTAATTAATGTATCAATAAGTTTAGTATTATAACCATTACTGTATGCAATTTGTTTAATAATTGAAATTTCTCTATTATAATTAATTTCATCTAAAGGGACCGTCAAAGCCCTATGTATCAGGGACCTGTATGCTGCTAATTTATGTGTTTTATGGTGACAAGAATCGTGTGGTATTGTAATGTCTGTTTGTGTAGGTTTTCATGGTCAATTTTTATTTAAAACATTTTTTTCTAAAATGACTATTACGGACAGAAATTGCCAGAAATTGTCTCCATACTTTTAACGCGCTCTGTATATCGACCGCGTAAAGCGATGTGTTATTTTTAGATACTTGACAGGCAGTTTTCATGCTATTAAAATTTTGAGAAATAACGTCGGCATCACTGGCGATTGCAATGTTCATTTCAAATTAAGAGACACGAAAGACGTGCATTTCTCTAACTTTATGAAAACATATGGAATAAACGTCCTGATAAACGAACACTACATTCTGCTAAAAGCATGTGTTCCAAAACTTATCATATCGGATCACCGCAGAAACAATTAACCTAAATAGCAATAATTTCAGAACAAATGCAAGAAGTTTGTGTATCAGACCAATAACAGATTCGCAGGCTTATGTATTTTTTATAACTTATAGTAATGCTAACTAGAATTTTGTTAACGAAAATCGGAACTCAAAACAAAATTTAATTAAATAAATATTCTGACGGACGCGCACAACAAAGCATTTCCAGAAAATCTTATAAAGTTGCGCAACAATAATTTGGTGGGAAAATGGTTCAATGAAGAACTGCGTATGGCACGTGAGCACTTTAATCTTTTATATGAACTACACACGTTTTCTGCGCTTGCAGGACGTAAAAAATAGGCTTTACAATTTCCGTAAGCATTAAGGCAGATGATAAAAGCAAAAAAAAAACAAATGATAGATTTTTACAAAACTCTAAAAACAATCCTAAACGAGCTTAGAACTTAATTAATTCAAAATGTAATAAAAGCAATATTACGAGTACCCTAAATTCAAATGACTCTAATAATTTTTTGTCAAACTACAAAAGATATCCCAGTCAGTAACCTAAACCCAATTGATATGATTAACTCCCAAAGTTTTAATACTCGGTTTAATTTTGAACCAGTTACCTTCATTGAATTAAGGGAAGTAATAAACTCAATGAAAAATAACTTAAGCTGAAACTTTTATGACATAAATGTCAACATCCTGAAAAATGTAAAAAATTGAATTATAGTTCCCCTCGACAGATTAATAAATCTTGGTTTCAAACAAAGTATTTTTGCAGAATGCCTGAAAATTGCTAAGGTCATCCCAATTTACACAAAAAGAACTGAAACGCGAACGACATGTGTAATTACAGGCCCATCTCGCTGACACCAGTGATGGGTAAGATTTATAAAAAGTTTGTGCATAAAAAAGAATGCAATGGAAAAGCAGGCTGTCATAACGACCAACGGAACGCCACGTAATCAAATAAATTTATGTTTAATTATAATATGTATCAGTGTAATGTTGACGTTTATAATAAATTTGTAACTGGTGATTGAATGTGTTCATTGATTAATTTATTCCACAATAATCCTTTTAGTCGAATTCGACGTTCTTATTTGGTCGAATTCGATAGTGGCAAATTTACTCGTTTATTAGACCGTGGTTCAATTCGATTTCACCCGATTAAAATGCAAATGCACAAGTTTAATTTTTGGGGTTACGTTGCGTTTTATTATGAAACACCAAAGCACTCTACAGGTAATCAATCTACTTTGTATGTTAAATATAGACGTATAAATAAATTTGTAAAGAAATTCAACATACGGCCATGAATTTCAGGATAAATTGCGCAAAAAGTGTGTTTTGTATTTGTATTAAATTCTCTTAGAAATGAATATTTGACAAAACACGAATTAAATTTAATTCATGTTTTGATTTGATAAGCTACCACGAAAATCTTCTTAACAAGAAATGTATTCTATTTTAAGTTGTGTTTATTCCTGTAAAACATTTCCACTGTTTTTATAAGACTCTGAACGTCTGAAATTCAATAAAACTCTTTCTTACGTGCTTTTTTCGTCAGCACGTTTCAGGTAAATAAATCTATATACTTGTTTTATAAATTGAAATTTTTGCTTTACAAAACACGGAGGAGTTTAATATGCAGTCGATTTTAATGAAATGTTTCATATTCTATTTGTTTTTAATAAATATTTTCTCTGGTCGTTTTAAGTGTAAATCATTCTAATTGATAACTATAGATGTGACATTCAGTAAACTGTTTGTACGTACCAGGGGCGTGCGGTGGGATTTACAGAAAGGGAAGCAAATTTAAAAAACTTACTTATTTATAGTGTAATTCGATCCTCCTGTCCTTTTTAGCAAATTCAGTAATAACGTTGTCGTAAAATTGTGGATGTTCAGACATTTCCTTAACGAGATCTTTTTCTATAGATAAAACTGATAGTTATGAAAGTCTATCTTGGCCTCTCGAATTTCTTACAAAGTTTTTAGTGCGTTTTAGTACAGAAAAACTGCGTTCAACTGAAGCACTAGTGGCGGGAATTGTCACCGCTAACTCGCACAATTTAATCACTTCCAAATACGCCTTATTTAACCCTGTCTCGTTTAAAAAGTTCAGTAAGTCACTAGCATTATTTTTTGTATTTACTTCTTCAGTAGCATATATTACGGTAAGTTCAGACCGCAATGCAACTATATCAAAATTATTTCCATAACTGTCAATTAAGGATTGAAAAGCTTTTTCCGGAAAAGGTTTATTTTTAAATTCACTAAAATTACATAGTTCGAGAAATTGTAAATTATTAATATTTTCAAATCTATTATTTAATTGTTCAGAAATCTGGTCTATTATTTCAATCAAAAGTCTTCGATATGAAGTTTTAAGGTCCCCAACATTGTCAGTTCGTATTCGTTTTCTTTGGGGTTGTAGATGTTCCTCGGTGTTAACTGTATTTTCCCAAAATTTATCAAATTCATTTCTTTGTTTATTTATAATGTTTTTAAATTCCTCCACTTTTTTAACACAGAATCCAATGTCATTTGATTTATTTTGTAATATATTAAATAAATTATCAGAAAAGGGAAATATCTCTGAAAAAATATTTAACACAAAATTAAAGTTAAAGTCTCTTTTTAAACAGTCTAAATAACCTCTAGAACTATTCAAGGTCTCAGTGTCCCAATCACAACTGTTTTCTAAAATATTTTCAAATAATTCAATTAAAGGATGTGGATATTCACACACCGTTAAGAGAAGCCTTCCATTGTAGTTCCATCGTGTAGGAGCAACTTTGGACAATCTTTTTTGTACTATCAAATCTAACGCTCGAGTACGTTTTGAAGATCTTGAGAAAAAGCAGCCATTCCACTAAGGGTCGAAAAAAAGATTTTACATTCCTTAATGTGTGCTACTGACTGCGACAGAACTAAATTTAACCGATGAGCAAAACAATGTACAAATAATGCACTTGGAAAAGACTCCCTTAATTTGGTTTGAAGACCCCTTAATTCTCCAGCCATAACTGCCGCTCCATCATAACTCTGGGCAACGAGTTTAGCACCGCATTCAATATCTTCGACAATATCACACACGATTTTGTATAAAGATATTGCTGTCCTATCCGCTGTTACGTCGAGGAATCCTAAAAACCGTTCTTGAATTTTCCCATCAGTTTTTACATAGCGTACTACCGCAGAAAGCTGACTAATATTTGTAGTGTCGGTTGTTTCATCTAGGACAATTGCAACAAAGCGTGCTTCTGTTATTTCTTGTTTAATTTTTTCCCAAAACAACTGCAGCAACAGCAGAAATTAAATCATTTTGAATGCGATTTGATGTTCCCCGAAATACGCTAGACTGTTCTAAATGGCATTTTAAAGGTTCGTCATATTTGGATAAGAACGTAAGCAGATCCACGAAATTTCCCCTATTTGTGGAACTACTAGATTCATTATGACCTCTAAAAGCAAGTTCACGTTCTCCAAGAAAACAAACAGCATCAATTAACCTTTTTAATATCACACGATTTTTTTCCACCAGTTCATTATGTTGACGATGACTTATTTTCAACTGATTATCTATAACATGCTCGATGAGTGACTTTCCAAATAATTTTTCCTTAATTACGGCCTGCAAGTGAGACCGAGATATTGCATGCCTCTTTATAACTTTATGTACATTATTTAAGTCGGAAAGCCCACTTTTATTCCAAACGCCTTTTTCATTTATGAAAAGTAGACACGGCCAACAAAAAAGTTTATTTGAAATATCACAACCCGTTAACCATTAGTTATGTTCGTACATATCCACATTAAAATATCTAGTGCACGTTTTCACTTTAGTTGTTAAATGTTTTAGCGCGGGTTTTGGTCTACCTTTTTCTATTATTTCTAATTTTTCCCTAAAACTGTATGTGGAAAATCCTTTTTTTAATACACCACACACAACACAATTACACACACTTGGCTGTATCGCCTGAATATTTATCCCGGACGTAGAAAACGAAGTTGAAGCCATAGCTATGAGGACAATTTTGTTAAGAAGCAATTCAAAAATTGCTTACTTGAGTCACTAAGGGGCAGCGGCTAAATCGGCAAGGTCACCAACCTGCAGCATGCTTTGCACTTGCGCCCTTCATACAAAAAGCTTAGGCAGTAGGCAGACTTTCGAATTGCTGCCATAAATTCACCACAACGCACATGCGACACTCGATAGAGATGAGCTGTGGGTGGGCGGTTTGCATTAATAGAGATTAGTGAATTGTGTGGCAGCGTTATATTGTTTTATAATAAATTTTTATTTTCTAACAAAATTTAAAGGGAAGCAATGCTTCCCTTGCTTCCATGGAGCGCACGCCCCTGGTACGTACCAACGCCAACGTCGCGTAAAATGATATTTATTTAACTTAACATTGGTTGCTATGTAAATAGATGCATCCCCTTCTCACTAGGAACATATTTTATACTGTTTTGTTGTGATAAATTTAATGTCGAGTTGCATAATTTTAAGTTGAAATAGAAACTTTAATGACTTACGTAATTGTTACAAACTACAACAACTTTAAGCATGCAACACAGCTACAATAAGCTTCTTACTTTATCAGTATGCTGTACGTGTGCAGCTGTGAAAAGGAATTTAAATATAGTAGGGTTTCGAAATGTACCTAATCCAATTTATTTTTCACACTAGTCCCAAAATCTGCCTATCAGTTCCTGGATAAACTGCAGTTAACCCAGATACCCAAAAATCCCAATTTTCTAAAAAATACCAACTAAGATTCCAGAAAGAACAACAAAAGACGCAGATCCTGTTTAAGATACTTACTGAATACAAACATTTTCGAATGCCTTGTCTATTTACTGTTAAAGGTCAGTGAATTAAAACTTCAAACTTCTTTGTTAGTCAAGTTGTATATTTAAACATTGATTCAGCTGTAGATTTCCCTAGATTTAAATATTCCCGTAAAAGAAAACTTCTAAGCCGTTTATCCAATATCCTTTCACATTAACCCTGGCGTTTAATAAAGATAGGTTGAAGCAAAATTAAATTCATAAGACCTCAAATCCTAATTAAAATTCCAAATCGATTTTGTCCTTAGAGAATGGGCTTGAACGCCTGCATAAATTACAACCGTTCTCTTATCAATGCTTCAAATATTTGAAATTGTACTGCAGTTTGACTTTTTTAAAACTTTTTAAAACAATTCGTTTAGAAGGCAGTTACATTACACAACTACTATACAACTAAACAAAAAGCCATTGGTGTCTTAAATAGGACATTCTTGCATTTATATTTCCCCTTTCTTTCTTCCGCCATTAGAACTGATACCATGTGACAAATCAACATGTAAAAATGTACTATTTTTATAGTTTATTGTAAATAAAACAATTGTTAACTTCAACAGGTTTTTTGTTTTAGCCTTATACGTATTTTAACGTGTTTATACGTCATTATCAAAGACAAGCTTAAAAGTAAACAGTTGGTGTTGCTATAGGAACAATAATCTTCATAACTTGATCTTGGCTTTCTATATCTGAGTCCAGATAACTTGATATCTCATCCCAAAACGTCCAATAACCGTGAATTTAAAAGATCAATTTTTTCGTTTATTAAAGGTAAAGATTCTAAATGTTTGTGAATAGTATATCCAACTTACGTTTATCAACACAAAAGTGTAAACATAGTTGATGATGTATATTAGATGTCTTTGAATGATTGTGTTCTAATAAGCGTTTAGCGTTATTGGATTTATAAGAAAGAGTGTTTATACTTGTAACAACGTACGTGTTCCTTGTACCTAATATCAAAATTTCTAATTGTTTGTCCTATATAAACAGAATTACAGTGCGAACAATTTAATTTGTAGATGTCTGATTTTAGTAAATTGTCTGTTTTTTCTTTAGCATTAAACAAAGTGTATAAAATGGTGTTTGTTCTTTTAAAAATTGCCACATTAAATTGCTTTGTTTATAATTTTGGCAATTTTTTCTGATTTATTGCCAAAATATGAAATTGACACGCATTTCATTTTATCTGATGAAGTAGTTGGATAAATTTTCTGAATATCTAATTTATAATTTTTCTCTTTAGAAATTTTGATATTAGGTATAAAGAACACGTACGTTGTTACAAATACAAACACCCACAAAAATCCAATTACGCTAAACACTTACTAGAACACAATCATTCAATGACATCCAATAACACCATAAAATGTTTACACTTTTGTGATGATAAACGTAAATTAGATATACTAGAAGCTTTTGAAATTCACAAACATTTAAAAACTGTACCGTTAATGAATGAGCAAATTGATCTCTTAAATTCTCCTCTACTGGACATTTTGGAATAAGAAATCAAGTCATCTGCCTACGATTACCGAGATCAAGTCACCAAGTTCTATTGCTATAACAACACTAACTGTTTACTTTTTCATATAACCTTTGACAATGGCATGTAAACATGCCGAAATACGTATAAGGTTAAAATAAATAAATACTGTTAAAGTAATTAAGTATTTTATATACAGATACTCATTAATCAAAATAAACGTTTTAAAACTCATTTTTAAATTATAATGATTTATTAAAATATGAAGTATTAAGCTACATGTGTATGTCTGTATGTATAATAATCATTGGAACATCTATATATCAAATCCGAATCTGTCTCAACTTTACGAGACGACTGGCTCTTACATCTCGACACAACTTATTTATTACTTGAAACGAATGTTTATGTAACTGTCACGTAGGCCGATGCGGCAGTAACAATATTAAAAAAACTGAAGTGTGGACTTCGAGTAGACTTTTCCATACTAGATATGAATACGTGTAAATTTTATAATTATAACGTGTTAGAGTTCACCGAGTATTAGATTTCTAGGAAACAAGCAGCGGGTATTTGAATTTGCGATAGTCTGTTCAATTGGTTTCCGTACTGTAACTCTACCCATAGAAGCACCGACTAACTGCACCAAAGCAAAATAAGCGCCCGCCGCCGCGCCCATTGGCAGATTACAAACTCCGCTGCGGATGTCGGACAAAAATGGCTATAATAGCTTTATTTGTAAAGTTATAAAAAAATAAGAAAAAAAAATGATTTTTTAACTAGAGCTAACTGATAGGCGTAGTTCAAATCACGTAAATTCCAGAAACCGCGTTGTTGATATTAAAAAGTATTGTTTTTGTCTTAATTTTTAAGATAGTTGATAATTTTAACCAATTCTAATAAAGTACTTTAAATAGTCTATTGAACTGATAAAAGTTTATAACGATTTGCATTTTTAAATAAAAAATGAATCAAATTCAAAGTTTTCAAAAATTCTTGGAAGGCATCCGAGTAAAATTTGGAAGATCAATAAAAAATGAATTTGTGGTTTACTGCAAAGTCTATCGGGTCAGAAAAATTAAAATAATCGTGTGGGCAGTTTTTGAAAATCAAAATTTTTTTATATGTTCAAAATTTTGAAGCCGCGCGATTGTTTTCAGATTTTTAAAAGTAATCTTCCTTCATCGTATACTGCCTAGAAGGGGCTTTGAAACAAGTGGTAGCTGATCCCGACCAGACAACTACTTTTTGAGTAAATAGGCGTTAAAGTCGAGATTTTCAAAAAACTGTAGCGGCCGCCATTTTAAAGCTAAAAAGTTCTGTAAAAAAATTTTTAATTTGCCTTGAGTTTCTCTCTCAGATTCCGTGCTCAAATTTTCCAAATTTAGTTTTAGGAAAAAGCTGTACCCAAAAAAACCTGTCTAACTTCCATTTAAATTTTAAAAGTTTAACTAAAACTACAAATTTCGATACACCTCTTAATTTAAAATTTTATCAAAATCGGTGCAGTACTTTCGCGTCACCCAGCACGGACAGACATTTAAAAAAAACAATTTTTGGGGTTCCGTGAGCCCCAAAACGTGTATTTCCGATAAAATCTAGATTTCGAAATGTTTCATGAAATCAATACTTCCCTATATCCAAAGTATGAAAAAGTAAAAAAAACGTAGGACGAAGACCGCGGGTTCGGCTAGTATTAGATTAAGTCGCGCATTTGTGCCTATACACGCATAACGTTTTATTTAATTACCACAACACAACTTCATTATTATATAATTTTAAAGTATATTATATATTATATGTCTATCGGGTCAGAAAAATTATAATAATCGTGTGGGCAGTTTTTGAAAAACAAAATTTTTTTATATGTTCAAAATTTTGAAGCCGCGCCATTGCGATTGTTTTCAGATTTTTAAAAGTAATCTTCCTTTATCCTATACTGCCTAGAAAGGGCTTTGAAACAAGTGGTAGCTGATCCCGACCAGACAACTACTTTTTGAGTAAATAGGCCTTAAAGTCGAGATTTTCAAAAAACTGTAGCGGCCGCCATTTTAAAGCTAAAAAGTTCTGTAAAAAATTTTTTAATTTGCCTTAAGTTCCTCTCTCAGATTCCGTGCTCAAATTTTCCAAATTTAGTTTTAGGAAAAAGCTGTACTCAAAAAAACCTGTCTAACTTCCATTTAAAGTTTAAAAGTTTAACTAAAACTACAATTTTCGATACACCTCTTAATTTAAAATTTTATCAAAATCGGTGCAGTACTTTCGCGTCACCCACCACGGACAGACATTTAAAAAAAGACAATTTTTGGGGTTCCGTGAGCCCCAAAACGTGTATTTCCGATAAAATCTAGATTTCGAAATTTTTCATGAAATCAATACTTCCCTATATTGAAAGTATGAAAAAGTAAAAAAAACGTAGGACGAAGACCGCGGGTTCGGCTAGTATTAGATTAAGTCGCGCATTTGTGCCTATACACGCATAACGTTTTATTTAATTACCACACCACAACTTCATTATTATATAATTTTAAAGTATATTATATATTATATGTAACCATATAAATATAACATAATAGGTAAGAAAAGAGAAATTTATTTCGCGCTAGACCTATTTCTCATAATTTAATTACTAAAAATGTTTGATATGGTGCAAAAGACAATTACATTATTGAATACTTAATGTTGCGGGTGTTAGCTCAATATTAAACTTTCTTCTCACAGCTTTCTTAAACAAAATGTAAATTAGCGGTGTAACGAATGTTTAGCAAATCAAGCTGTTACAACCAGTTTACCTACTTCGCTTCAAATACGTATTTACTAAGCAATGAGTAACTAATTCTAATTTCACCGGTTAAATACAAGAAAGCGATCAAATTGGTATTCATCAATTATTATTATCGTTTCATAACCGACTGAAACTGTATCTAATCTTCTCGTTAGAGAGCAGCTATTGAACTACTTGGAAAATACACCTGTCGCTCAAGTGTAAAACATTAGAAATGCGTGAATTGTGATGAAAACCTGTAACGCTTACAATTAATCAAAGACGTAATATAATGAATCCAGAAATACAGCAACATCTTACGAAAATTTTAAACATGTTTGTTAATATCTACCTCATCGGAACCAACACAGCCGGATAGAGGTAAATGCAAGTAAATATTCCTTAAATTTCAGGCGTACGTATTTAGCAAAAACAAGGTTTATTTTTTATTCTGCATAACTTAACAAAAATTGTACAAGTTCAAGTATGTAGTGTATATAAACTTCTCCGAATAAATATCATGTGTGCTGTTTGTTGGTACCTACATACATTGTTAGCAATATTTTGTAGTGACAATATCTTGGTTGAATTTTGCCAACGGTTTTCTTGCCTACGTTTTGCTATGTGAATTAAATTAACTTTAAGATAAAATTTTTTTAGAAACAGGTTTATTGATCAACAAATGAAGTTTGTTGTACACAACATGGATGGTATGTAAAATCAATTAAATAAAAATAACAGCATTAGACATTCTTAAGAATAACAATAGACACAATAAAAATAAAAAAATCCAAATATTTTCGAAGTCTCCTCACATTCCAAGAAAATGACAAAAAATAATGAAGTAAGCAATGACTCAAAAAAATTAAAGAAAAAAGAAGGAAAGGGGGGGGAGGGGGGCAAGAACGAAAAGAAGAAAAAGGATATAATAAAAATAGGTACTTGGAACGTGAGAACGTTATTGGAAATAGGAAAAATTAATGAAATAGAAATGGAATTACAAAGATATGGGATTGAAATCGCGGCGCTGTAGGAAGGATAGATAAAAGAAACAGTACGATAATTTACGCAGGAAAACAGAAACGAGGGCAGCAAAGAGTAGTTTGCATTATTTTTGGAGAAGCTAGAAAACAAATAATGGAAACAAAGCAAATAAATGAAAGAATGTGGCATATAAGATTAGAAGCGAAGCCGTGTAATTTAGCAAGATTAATATATTAGCACCCACAGAAATTACTGAGCAAGAAGAAAAAGAGCATTTCTACGAAAGGTTGGAACGAGAAATAATGGAAATAAAGAAGGAAGATATAGGAATAGTAATTGGAGATTTCAATGCACAGATAGGCAACGAGGAGTACCTGAAGCACGTAGTAGGGAAATTCACAATACACGAACGAACAAATGGCAATGGACATAGATTCTATTTAATTTAGCAACATCAGCGAGTATGATAATAAGTAGCACAAAATACAACCATCCCAGGAAACATAAAGTCACATAGGTGTCGTCTTATCAAAGAACGGAATCACAAATAGATCACATGTTAGTAACGAAGAGAAGACAGTCATCAGTAATGGATGTGCGTACATATCGAGGAGCATGCGCAGACTCCGATCATTCCATGGTAATGGGCAAGGTGAAACTGAAAGTTAAAAGAATTAGGGAGCGAATGCAGTGTCAAGGTAGGTGGAATATCGCGAAATTAGGAGAAGAGAAAGCAAGAGGGGGGTGTATAGAGAAAATAGAAAAGACACTAGCAAATGACAATAGTCAGGAGCAGGGAAATAGAAGAGAAATGGAGCACGATAAAAAACACAATAAATCAGGCGGCAAAGAAGTAATAGGAAGAGAGGTAAGTAAAAAAACGAAGGAATGGTACAATAATAAAAGCAAGAATGAAATCGATAAAAACGGGGAGGCAGGAACACAGGGATGAATATGTAAGAAAAATAAATAAGTGTAAGAAAGTAAATCGGAAAAGTAAAAGGGAGTGGTTGGAAGATGAATTAAAGGAAATTGAGAAGAAGAGTAATAATTACAATACAAAAAGATTTTATCAAAAGATCAAGGAGCAAAACAAAACATACAAGCCAAAATCAAGCGGAATGAAAAAACAAGGAAGGTAAAATAATAGAGGAAGAGCAACAGTATGGAAAGAACATTTTATGGATCTATTGAAAGAGAAAGAAAGCCGAGAAGAACTGAAAGTTGAAGACACTGATGACGCAGAAATTGAGGAACCTACAATTGAGGAAGTTAAGGAAGTTATACGCAGCCGAAATGGAAAAGAGCCAGGAAAACATGGGATAAATATGGAGTTAGTGAAATACGGTGGTGAAAATCTGAAAGAAAGTATATACCAATTAATAAAAAAGATATGGAAAAAGGGGAAAATGCCAAAAAATTGGAAGGAAGGGCAGATAGTATCCTTACATAAGGAAAGAGACCAGAAGGAGTGCACAAATTATAGGGGAATAACATTATTAAATACATCATACAAAATTCTATCAGCAATAATACAAAAGAGGTTAAGGGAAAAGGCGGGTGACGTAATAGGAAAGTAACAATATGGGTTCACAAAAGGCAAACCGACAACGGATGCAATTCATGTGATTAATCAAGTAATAGAAAAGGCATATGACTATAAAATAAATATTGAATTGCTGTTTATAAACTTTCAACAAGCCTTTGATTCAATTAATAGAGAAAAACTAATGTATGCCCTCAAAGAAATAAGGGTACCAGCGAAACTCAGAAGACTCATATGTTTAACAATGAAATCAACAGTAGCGAGTGCTAAAACGCAAAAGGGTATAACGGAGCAATTTGCAACGGATAAAGGAGTAAGGCAAAGAGACTCATTGTCCGCAACGATCTTTAATATAGCACTTGAGTATATATCAAGAAAAATAAACAGAGGAACCGTAAGAACAAGAGCGGGACAAATGGTGGCATATGCAGACGATGTGGTATTAATAACTAAAAGAAGAGATACAATGACCCAAATGTTGGAAGAGATAATTAAAGAAGGAGAAAGGATAGCACTTAAAATCAATATGAATAAAACAAAATTACTGAGAATAGGGAAGGAAGCAGGAAATAAAAAGATAAGAATAGGAGGAACAGAATTTAAGGAAGTGAGCCAATTTAAGTATTTGGGAGTGATAACATCAAACAAAAATAAGAGAACAGAAGAGATAAACGAAAAAATTATAAATGCGAATAGAGCTTTCCATGCAAATAAACATTTTTTAAGAGCCAAGACATCACGCGAAAGATGAAGATGAGAGCATATAAAACATTAATTAGACCTATAATGATGTATGCGGCAGAGGTTATGACCATGACAAAAAAAGAGGAAGAGAAGTTGAAAATAGCAGAAAAGGAAATTTTAAGAAAGGTGTTAGGTCCAATCAGGATAAATGAAAATGAATATAGATCGAGGTATAACGAAGAACTACTACAAATACTTGATGGTGAAGGAAAATATGACAGCAAAGAGTTAAGTGGCTAGGACACTTGTGGAAAGCTGGGGAGGAGGAAGTGATAAATGTAGTGTTTAACAGGGAACCAGCGGAAAGACGAAAAAGGGCAGACCAAGATCTAAATGGATTCAAGAGGTAAAAAGTGATCTAGACAAGGCGGGAATACACAACGCAAGGGAAGTGGTATGGAATAGGCAGGAATGGAGAAGACTGTGTAAAAAAATAGTGTAATAGTGATAGTGTAGAAAGAGTGCAAAAGCGGAATGGGGATTGATCCACCCCGTGAAGTGGATATAGAAAGCTTTAAGCGGCGATACCCCACCTAGGGGTGTTAAGCAACACACACACAATAAAAATAAAAATATCCAAATATTCTCGATTTCCTCACATATATTAAATAAATAAAGTTGCTACAATTGTTTCAACCGAATACATCGGCCATCTTCAAGCACAAAAAAAAGGGAAAAAACCAAAATCTACATAGATTTTTGTTTAAAATACATGTAACTTACAAGAAAGTACACATTTTAAAAATTCTAACGTACCTTAAACTTGAGGAGTCATCAAAAAACTTAGCATTACGTAAATATACAACTAATTACCAAAAACATGGCTTAACCTAAAAATCGAAAGAAGAAAATTTTGTTTAAAATCTATAGAGAAGAATACCAACCGTTATATAAAACCTACCTCACTGGAATAAATAACACAGGCGAAACTTTACAAACATTTTTCAGATGCACTAAGAGACCATTCCAACAGGAAATAGAACATAAAGTAAAAACAACATAACCTGTCTGACCAAATTACAAAGGCGCTAAATTCAAACATTATACACATATCAAAAGGTTATAAATTAACTATAAAAATTAAAAAACTAACAAATACAACAAAGAAATACAAATGAGCAAAGAGGATATAAATTCAAAATTTTCGAAGGAATAAATTTAAGAGACTGTCCTTGTTCCAATTATTAATGTCATTAACACAAGTTACATAAGGGTTCTTAATAGCATTTTGTATTCTAAAATCTTCCACCAAAATGGATTTCTTAAAATTATCAGTGGGATACATCAGAGCACCATCCACAGCCGGATGGAAATCATGTAAGGATTGAGGTAAATGAAGGGCAAAAGATAATTTAACAGATAGGGGATCGCTGGGAAAATTATTAACACGGAGGCCTGTTAAATGCTCTTTGATTCTTACACTAATCGTACGACTAGACCTATCAATATACACGGTAGGTTTTCCAGAAATTTTACAAGTAGTACAAGTAAGTTTATAAATACCACTATTATTCAAAGGATTAGACTTAGTTTTAAAATTACAGAACAGGTTCGATTAAGTATTACTAACATTAAAAAAATATTTTAACATTAGAATTTTTGAAAAGGTTAGTAATTTTATAAGACGAATGGCCAATAAACGGCACACTACAAAATTTTTCGAGACTATTATTAATGGGGATCAAAGAAGTATTCGAGTTAATATTAAATTTCATAATTTTCTTGGTAACGACTTTATCGGTTAAAGAAAGGGGGAAATCGATGTTTGGGGCAATTTGTTTTATAGTGAACAATTCTTTAATATAATTATTAGGGGTTAAAGGAATATTTAACAAACGATGGAAAACATTATGAAAGAAAGCTAATTTATGTTGAATGGGGCGGTTAGAATTAAAAGGAATAATATTATCGGTATTAGTGCTTTTTCTATAAATATCAAAAACGATCTGAGAATTAACAATAGTAAAACTCAGATCCTAAAAGGCAATATTATTATTAATAAAAACTTCTTTAGTAAATTTTAATTTTTGGTGTACGGAATTCAAAAACGTAAAAAAATTATCCAAGTCATCAAAACTACCAGTAAAGCTATTATCAACGTTTCTGAAATAAGCTACAATGTGTCTAACCAAAAGTTCATTAATAGAAGTTTTTTAATTTCAATATTACGTAAAAACATATCAGCCAGAAGAGGGCTAAGATTACCACCCATAGGCAACCCATCATGCTGTTTGTAAAATTTATTATTATATTGGAAGAAATTTTGATCAAGGCAACAGCATAAAAGAGATAATAATTTGTTAGCGACATTATCACTGATATCAATGTTAAACTATAACTCTAAATTTAGCATTATTATTATTAATACATGTGAGGAGACTTCGAGAATATTTTTATTTGTACCAAAACCCTCATTTGAAGATTACTATGAATCAATTCCACTATAAATAGGTACAATGTTGCGATAGGTTGCACTAATCACTTTTTTTTATCAGAATATACCAGGTCTTGTGGGAGTCTACGTTTAAGTCTGGTGTGTATTTTTTTACCCAGATTGTACTGAACGGCGGCGCCGCTACACTCACTAAAATTTTTTAAGAACTGTTTGGCACATTTTTGAATAAAGTCTTGAATTGATCATACACCAAGTTCTATATGTAGTTAGTCGTTGCTTACACACCAAGAGGCGTTTATTGATATACGCAGCACTTTATTTTGAAGTCTGCAATTTCTTGATGTTGGATTTGGACGAATTATACCACACTGGTGATGCGTACAATGCTAAAGGTGTTAGTAGGGCTTTATATAGAAGTACTGTGCATTCGATGTTTACATGCGATTTTCTATTAATTTACGGATAAAGCTGTTTGAGTCTGTTGTAGCATTGCGTTAACTTTTGATTTATGTGGTAGTTCCAATTTAGTCGTGTGTCGAGATAGACACCTAGATATTGAATAGTAGAGTTTTTCGGATTCCATGCTGTTATATTTCCGTTGATTTCGATGTTGGGAGCATCTGCAATTTTTCTCAAAATGAATATTTTGGACTGGCACTTCGTTGGATTTACTTGTAAGTTCCCCTTTCTGAACCACGAACAAATTTTTTCAACTGCTTGCTGTAGGGCCGCAATTGCTTAATTTAGATCGGTGTGTTGTGTGAATATAGCCGTGTCGTCGGCAAATGAAGCAACTGTAATTGCGACTTCAGGCATATCCCATGTAAAGGATGTTGAATAGTAGCAGTCCCAAGATACTGCCTTGTGGCACTCCCGCTCGTATAGTTTTCACTTCGGATCGACAATGATTAACTCTGGCAGTAAAGGTTCGGTTTTCTAAGAATTTGCTGTTTCGCAAGTTGAATGTTTTCTCCGAAATATAATTAGGAAGGTATGTATGTTATGTGTGTCTATGTAGACTATCGTGCATTTGTATATGATTTTTTCTAGTAACTCTAGAAAACGTTGTTTGAAGGGCAATGGGCCTATCGTTTTTAAGTTTTTTTTTGTCTTTGCTTGGTTTATTAAACATAAGTGTTTCTGCATATTTCCATTTTTGAAGGAAATAACAGAGTCGCAGACATGCGTCTAATGTAGAGGTTAGATATGCCAAGGTTGTATTTTGGGCGATAGTAAACTCGGCCGCTCAACAGAACATATACTAATCCCACAGGTAAACTCGGCCTACTAGAAATTTTCTGCCTTAATCTTAATAGGTAAACTCGGCCGGTAGGAGATTAAAATTACTTAACTTATCGGCCCAACTTATCTGCGTCATACTACATATGTGGCCCATTAAGAATTTCCTAGAAATATCAACAACCCTATTTCTAAAATGATAACACTTTCATTGGTTATTTTGCATTATGAAGGCGTGGCGTATAACTTTCCTTCTTTGTTCTCTTCAAAAAAATTACTATTTATAAAACTGCAGCTGAAGTTTCATTACGTACAATGCAGAGTGTTAAAGAAATAGTTAGTCAACGAGGCAAAGTTATGCTCTTGGTAGATAACCATAAGTTTTCTTTTAAAGAAGAACTCAAAAGTGGCGAGAAAAAGTGGAGGTGTAAGACCGCCAAGTGTCTGGCAAATGTTATACAGTGGGCCCGGAGAACACAATATCGAAATCGAATTTAATTCATAACCATTTGGCATGTGACATTCGCAACATTCAAAGAAAATTGATTACAAGTACAGCAAAACGTAAAGCTGTGGAGGATATTGGCAGTCAATCAAGTAAAATTGTGCGTTCCCTTATTGCCGAAGAAGATTCAACAAGTATTACAACAACGGATATGTCCTGTATAAGGAAGAATATGTATAACGCAAGAAGAAAATTACAACCAGTACTTCCCAAAACAAAACTAGAAGTTCACAGTTCGATTAAACCAGAGACGCAATTTTTGACCAGCCGTACGGAAGAATTTCTTTTAGTCAACAGCGAAGATTCCAATATATTAGTGTTTAGATGTTTTACAAATTTAAAGCATCTTTGCTTAAGCCTGAAAATTTATGTGGATGGTACTTTCGACTACTGCACAAAATTTTTATTGCAGGTGTTCACCATCCATGGCTGCCTTAACGGTCATTATGTACCATTAGTGTTTTGTGTGCTACCGAACAAAGCAACAGAAACATACAAAAAGTGTTTCGAATTTGTGACTGAAAAGTGTAGTGAATATTCTCTGTCGTTTTGTCCCACCGAAATTGTGGCAGATTTTGTGATGGCTATCCATAATGCAGCTAAAATTGTTTGGCCACAAATAAAAACAATTGGATGCAGATTCCATGTAACGCAAGCTTGGTGGCGTACAATTCAAAAACTTGGACTTTCAGCAGATTATAAAGAAAGAAGCGAGGTTGGAAAATGGATTGGTTATTGTTTTGGATTGTTGTTTCTAGAACCACAAGATGTTGGTGATGTGTATGTTTTTACATTATCTGCTATTCAACCAGAAAATGATAAAGTTACTTTGTTTGCTGATTATTTAATCAACACTTACATATCCGAGGATGCCGTTTTTCCACCCCATTTATGGGCATCAAAAACAGCAAGCGCCGCTCGCACCACCAACGCATCCTAGTCGTTCCATTCGCATATCAGCAAAACTTTAAATTCTCCTCATCCTTCTCTATTCATTTTTATTGATTTCCTAATTAAATTTCAAAATGAAATATATGTAAAGTTACAAAGTATTCACAAGCCATATGTACCTAATTCGGACACTCGGAAAAAGCAAGAATAGCTGCAAAACAAAATTAATGATTTTAATAATGGGAAAGTGTCAACGTTAGAATTTGTTACGTTAACTTCGCATTATTATAGTTTCACTATGTAATATTAAAATATATTTTGAATTGGTGTATATTTCTATGTGTATTGTTTTTAGAGTTTTATTTAATAAATTTTTATGATGTCGTATGCATTTGTAATTTTATTTAACAAAATTAGTACAGTTATTGAGGTAATCTCGGCCGCTTTAGATACGTGTGCTAATCGCCTCAAATTATATGCTTGGACTACTAGGCCGAGTTTACCTATACAGCTTAAGACTTATTTTGACCGCGAGGATTAAAATATCTAAAGCGGCCGAGTTTACCTCTGCCCTGTATTTTTAAGCTGCTGCAATACTTTGTTGGGTATTACATCATATTCCAGAGATTTTATTTTTGGCAGGGAGTCTATTATTGTACTTATTTCCTTGTGAGAAGTTGAGTTTCTGTTTTCTCTAATTACAGGTTGGTGTTTTCAATACTATTCGTTATTTGCGTTGTATGTGTTGTATTCACAGTGATGACTGGTGTAAATATTTACTCTAAATGTATAGCAAATGCAGATGACTCGTTCTCGTCAGTTGTATACGCTGCATTTCCATTCGCTGCGGTTAGGGACGGTAATTCTTGGCGTTGTTTCAGGATTCTTCTTGTGGATTTTCACATTCCCGGGTTGCTACAGTCTATTTCCTCAATGAGCCTTTTCATAGGAATTTATTCTTAATTCGTAAAGTTCTCTTTTTTCGGTGCGTTATATTATTTAGTTGCCTTTTAACTTCTTGGCTTTGCCCTTTTTTCCATTCAATTACGTATCTCAGGATAATTGTAATTAAGTAATTGAGTTTTTGTTTACGTTTTTGTGGTTGATTTTCTCTGCTCAGTATGTGAATGGTGATGTTAAAGACTGCTAAATTAACGTCGTTTTTTGTGCCGATTCAAGTTGGATATTTAAGGCGTTGGTCGAATACTGTTTTGAATATATTTCAATCTACAGGTCCATTGGGTAATCTACGATAATCTTATTGTATTTGTGGTATTGTTGAAAATTACATCAGGACCGGAAGATGATCAGAACACAGTTGCGTAACAACCTTTTGATATATTGGCTTATCAAAGTTTTTCTGCAGTACAATATCTCTAATGTCGGGCTGGTGATCGATTCTATACCAAAAATATGTGTATTGTTTAGGCGTTAGAACTTGGAATGAGTGCTCTATAGCTAATGTGTCGAGTTTTATTTCTTACGGATTGGTTACTCTGCAGCCCCAAAGGCTGTTTTTGCTATTTAGGTCGCCAATTACAAGGAGTGGATCTGATTTATTAAATATTGATTGTAGATCATCTTTTTCCAGTTTTTTGTTAGGTTGTCTGTATGTGCTTACCAATTTTCCTTTAACTGCTACCGTTTTTAGGCTTTTAGTCGGAATTTCTAAGAGACTGCTATGTATTGTTTTCTGCTTAATTATGATTGCTACTCCTCCTGATGCTATTCTGGTATTTTTATCCTTACTGTACGTATTATATCCTGGTATTTTTAAAGAGTCATTTTTTGGTTAGGGTGTTTCTGATATACAAACAATACCGAAATAAGAATGCTATAAATAGAGAGCGTTGTCTTATGATGCCGTTGCAATTGCAATTAAGGATGGTTACATTTTGTATGGCTTATTGATTACTATAGTCTATTGAAAATGAGAAGGATTGTGTTTGTGATGCATGATTTTATTTGTGAAATGTAAGAGGTTGTTAAACAATCTATTATTATTTTACTCAGGTTATTTAATGTGGGAGATTCGGCAGGATAGGTTGGTTGCGTTAAGGATAATAAAGAGGTTAACCTCACCGCTCTCACCCAATTTGTCTATCTGTGGGTGGATGCGTTCGTAAGTTGAAATAAGTTGTTAACTAATTTAAGTTAAAGAAACTAAACAATCAAACCAACATAAGTAGCAAAACAATTAAAAATCACAATAAATGTTGTAAAATGTTGTCCACTCGTTTCTAGGCATAAACGAGCACAGTTTTCTCATGATTTCAAGACCCTTAAATAAAAGAAAATTAAGAAATCCAAAAGAGGTTTGCCACGGGATTTGAACTGGAGCCGCCAGATTACTATCTCACGCCTTTACCACTAAACCAGCACGTTCTCTACTTTCTTTCTATTATGTAAGTTAAATAGATCACGGTTGCCAATTGACATTTATCATACGTTTGTAAAATAAAAATAATAAATATAAATATAATTTACAATGCTCACTTGCTAATTGTTAATAGTATATTACGCAACAAGTTTAGGAAAGTGATGTTTTACTAAACGAGTATGGCTGGTTTGAGTACGAGCGAGCGAAGCGAGCAAGTAACTTAAAAAGCCATACAAGTTTAGTGAAAACACTTTTCTAACGAGATTGCGTATACTGTTTTTTCGCATTTCATGTGAAAATTTAATTTTAATAGTTTTTAATAAAAGTGACATTGATAACTGTCACAATTACTGGCATTGAAAATAAAAAAATAATAGCAGGTAGTTGTTTCAATAACATAGTAACCTAATTACAGCCAATTTTGCGATTGGAGAAATCCGTTGCTATGCTGTAATGGTTGCTATGCTGTAAAGTACCACTTTACAGAACGATTTTGAGTATAGAAATGCGAAAAAAATATGATATATAAGCAATTATGATTTGCAAACTACAATCAACAAATCAACATGAGGCGCTTTTTCATAGGCGACTGCTATTAATTTTTTTAATATATTTATATATCTGTATATACAGAGCAATCAAATAAAAACTTAATCGCAGTCGCCTTTTGAGTAATCGCTAAACCAAATCACCTTTCAAAGTTTTTTCCATTATGCAAGTTAAATGTGTAACGATTGCCAACCTACATTTATCATGTACGTTTGTAAAATAAAAATACGAAAGTTATTTTTAAAAATGAGTATCTGTATATAAAATACTTAATTACTTTAACAATATCTATTTATTTTAACCTTATACGTATTTCGGCATGTCAAAGGTTATATGAAAAAATAAACAGTTAGTGTTATAGCAATAGAACTTTGTGACTTATCTTGGTAATCGTCTGCAGATGACTTGATTTCTCATTCCAAAACGTCCAGTAGAGGAGAATTTAAGAGATCAATTTGCTCATTCATTAACGGTACAGTTTTTAAATGTTTGTGAATTTCAAAAGCTTCTAGTATATCTAATTTACGTTTATCATCACAAAAGTGTAAACATTTTATGGTGTTATTAGATGTCATTGAATGATTTTGTTCTAGTAAGTGTTTAGCGTAATTGGATTTATGTGGGTGTTTGTATTTGTAACAACGCACGTGTTCTTTATACCTAATATCAAAATTTCTAATTGTCTGGCCTATATAAACCGAATTACAATGCGAACAATTTAATTTGTAAATGCCTGATGTTAGCAAATCGTGTTTTTGATTTTGCATTAAACAAAGTGTTTAAGATGTTCCTAGTTGTTTTAAAGCTTACTTTATATTTATTTGTTTTGTTTATAATTTTAGCAATTTTTTCTGATTTGTCACCCAAATATGGGATCGAAGCATATTTAATTGTATCGAACGAAGTTAGGGTTTTCGGATAAATTTTTTGAATAGCTAATTTATAATCTTTTTCTTTAATTAATGTATCAATAAGTTTAGTATTATAACCATTACTGTATGCAATTTGTTTAATAATTGAAATTTCTCTATTATAATTAATTTCATCTAAAGGGACCGTCAAAGCCCTATGTATCAGGGACTTGTATGCTGCTAATTTATGTGTTTTATGATGACAAGTATCGTGTGGTATTGTAATGTCTGTTTGTCTAGGTTTTCTATAAACTGAGTACTCAAATTTATTAGTTGAATTAATTTTTATGTTTAAATCTAAAACGTTAATAGACTTATTTTGTTCAGTTTCTAGTGTAAATTTTATGTTTGGGAGCAAGCTGTTAATAAAAATTAAAAATTCATTAATTAAATCAAATGAACTATTAAAACATGCTAAAATGTCATCAACATAACGAAACCAAAATATAACTTTCTCAGATTGATTTGATTCGAATATTTGATCTTCTAGATTTTCCATAAATATGTTAGCTAAAAGAGGTGAAATTGGGGTAAACCATCTTTTGGGAAATAAATTTTATTATTAAAAGTAAAATAATTTTGATTGGTGCAAAGTTCAAATAATTGAATCAACTCAGTACGTTTTATTAACTCAACATTTTTGTTAATAAGAATATTATTTAACAAAGGAATACACTCTTGAGGAGGTATTTGGGAAAACATATTAGTAACATCAAAACTAACTAGCTTGCTTTATGGTGGTAAATGTAAGTTAGACAATTTTTTGATTAATTCGGAAGAATTTTTAATTGAATATTTTGGTTTATAATCAAAACTGGTAACTATACTATTTAGTATTTCTGCTAGCATATGGTTGGGTGCATTTATGTATGATACTACTGGTCTGATGGGCATGTTGGGTTTGTGTATTTTTAATAAACCGTATAGTTTTGGTGGTTGTGGATTTGGATTTGTTATTTGTCTTTTTTGATAATCTGTTAAACAAACCTGGCAATTTTCTAATGTTTGTTTTAATTCTTTTTGATAATTTTTGGTAGGATTACTAGTTAAAGTTTTTAAGTTTGAATTGGTTATGATATCATTAATTTTTTGTAAGTAAATGTCATTGGGTAATATAATTAATGTGTTTCCTTTATCTGCCTTGACAGAAATCAGATTATTTACTGAAATTTTTTCTTTAATCGATTTAAGTAATAAATTATTTTGATTATTTATTTTATTTTTTGATTTATTGGTATTGATTGACATCTCTTTTAATAAATTAGCAATTTGAAATTTTGCATATAGGAAATGTCTTTCTTTAAGAATCAGTTCAGAATTCACTGCTAAAATTTCTTTAACATTATTGGTAAATTTTGGAAAAGGGGCAAACTTAAAACCCTTATTTAGGAATTTTATCTGTTGGTCATTGAAATCTGTGTTTGATAAATTTAGAAAACGAGGATGAAAATTTAATATTGTGTCAGGTTTTGTGTGTGGTTGAAGTGCACGTGTGTTGTTCTAATCTCGAAAGTTTATTTTTCTGTATTGTGTATTTTTTAAATTTTATCTACTAACTAATTCTCTAATGTCATTGTCAAACTCAATTGGATGTAATTTGTGAATGAGTTCTGTGTAAAGTACCTTTAAATAAATGTGCAAATTGTCTCTAATTCTAAACCATCTTTTTGATTCTTCTTTCAACCATCTTTGTTTAGCATTTCTGATTATCTTCTCAGTTATGCTGTTCTTGGTTTTAGTGGAGATGTTAATGTAGTTTGGAATGAGCTTCTTTTTCTGACATTGTTGATTAAACCAAACGTTCTGTGTTGCTACACCATATATTTCATATAACCTTTGACAATGGCATGTAAACTTGCCGAAATACGTATAAGGTTAAAATAAATAAATATTGTTAAAGTAATTAAGTATTTTATATACAGATACTCATTAAATATGGACTTTAACGAAGTAAAGCTGGAAATTATAAATTTTTAAAAATAATTGGCAATGCTCACTTTGTTGGTTTTTTAAACATGTTAATTATTAGCAAATGCGGATAAATATTAAACTGCACAACTATTATAACGGCTCCACGATTTGCAAACTAACCAACGATATACCGCGTTTATTTCTAAGGCGACTGCGATTAAGTTTATATTTGATTACACTGTATATAGATATTTTAGCAAATGCGGTAAGTAACAATATTTAAAGTAATAGGCATGCATGTGTTTGTGTATGAAAGTCGAGGCGAAGTGCAGCTTCGCTTTTTTTTTTCTCAATTTTTTCATTCTTTGTTTATCTAGAAAACAGTTAATCCACTCTTTCACTGTGACCTTAATATATATATATTAAAGAGATTGGCACCCTAAGTAATACAAGTAAAGATCACCATCAACTTCGTTTTCTGAGATATAAAGTTGTTAAGATAAATTTAATACTACAACTCCAAAATTCCTGAAATATTTGTTAAAAGAAACTAAAAGATAAATAATCTTTGGGAGGCAATTATGTAACATAAAATATTTTTAAAAATATATAAACTAATAAGTATAATACATAGGTAAGGCAAAATGTTTACATCCATTTTGATCAACATTCCATCGAATAAAGTTATTTGTATACTTCAGCAATGTAGAAAACGCTGAAAGCTCATTTGAATTTACAATTCTAGTTTTACCTACGAGAATGCAAGATTCATAACGACAACAAAGTTACGGAAACTGTAAGTATCAACTTAACTGTTTTTACTAAGATGACGTGTGTTACACAAGCGAATCCTCTAGTTATTTATAAGCATACTTCACCTTCAAATAAGAGTGTAGTTCATTAGCAGACAACAATATTTTGTGGAATAAGTAGGTTAATTTTAATTGGCTAATACATCATGTGTTAAATAATCAGTTACCTTATGAGTTGTGACCAACATAAATCAGAACTACATCATGTTATAACGTTATGAGTAACTCGTTTTTTAGTCTATGCAACATTTTAATTACTAATTATAAAATCATCTTTTGTTTTAACAAACATGTTACATATTCTTTGAAGCTTTCGCGGTTTCTCAAACTGTCAATATTACGATTTACTTTCGGCTTAGACCGCGTGGTCATTTAGGGATTACATCCAGCATAATCAGACAAGGACCGCGTTTACAAGTTTTTGCTCTACATGTTTGAGTCATAATGGTTCTCTGAACCCTGCCTAGTTTTAGAAGTCCTGAATATTCTTTAAAAAAACTCAAGTGGGAAATTGGCTTGGTAATAATAAAGTAAATGAAATAAGAGAATATTTTCAGAAAATATTCCTGTTCTTGAGAATATAATCGATGAGAATATTTTTTAATATTCCAATGTTAGCGTAGGGAATTGGTTAATTATTTAGCTTTCCGCTGTTAGTATCAAGAAAATCTCAGTATTTCTGTATCTGTAGGGTGTGTTCAGGTTGACTTATTATTTGTAAACCTATTTTTTCTATCTCCTTATTATTGTTTTTTATTAAATTTATTAGTTTCTCTTAATATTACTTACTACATACTCAGTTTTCAAAGTATTCTCGGAAATATTCTTAAGATTGTTCTCGGAAATAGTCTGAAGAATAGTTTCCTGAACCAAAATTACCGAGAATTTTACATTTTAGCCCTGCCCGCTGAAACAGAGCCGTGTGCGTACATTGTTTGAAACTTGGGACGGACAAGTATTTGATTTAGTATATCTTGTTTGTCAGGACAAGAATACTTAATCGACTTATGCCGGTTAGCTGTTTGTGAACCCATACAAACTAACGTTTCGCAAGACATTACAGCCTGCATCTTCAGAGTGATCAGAGCACTGAATTCAAATCCAGAATGCGGAGGTATTTAAAGCTCCTTCGAGCCAATCTGGTGGAGCGGCGAAGCTCTAGTTGGGGGGAGACAGAGCCGACGGAACGTAACCGTAAGATATATGCTTATGAGTTGTTAGAGAATAATCCACTGGAATCCAAACTTTATAGATTCAAAAACCACCTTCTCTGTTTCTGTTGTTATGTTGCCTCTCATTTTTATTGCTTCACGTATGATTCGAGAGAAATAATGAGATACTCCGGCGAGTACACGAGCGTTTTCAAAGTTGATTTTATATCCAGTTAAACCAGTATGTTCAGCCACCGCAGATTTAGGGATTCGTCTGTGTATGCACTCACCTTTGTGCACTTGTAATCTTAACTCATTAGAGCGACCAGTTTGTTTAAGGTAGCTTTAACTACAAGTGCAAGGGATGTTGTAGACTCCGACCGATTTTAAGCTTGATATTTGGTCTTTTGCGGATTTGAAACCGTTTCCCAGAGTTTTGTTAGTTTTATAGACTGCTTCTATGCGGTAGCTTCTAAGAACATGTCCTATTTCATCATCATACATGCTTTAGCAAGATACGTAGCCACTAAACTCCACCCACTTAGTGGCAATACAGAATCTTACATAAGGGATTCCTGCGATGTTGTCAACAAGTTCAAAAGCTTAGGGCTGTGTGAAGGAGACATTCTAATCTGTGCGTTGAGGCTCTTTTCACAAAAGTACCGGTAGGTGGTGTGTTAGATATCCTAAAAATTAAACTACCTACAGACCTAATCCAATTAGTCGAAATATGTTTGAAAACATTTTTGTTAGTAGGAGTGATAACTTATATGAAAAGGTTGAATAAACGGCTATAGGTTCACCGCTATCACTTGTAATTGCAAACATATACAATAAAGACTTTGAAACCAAAGCTTTGGCAGCGGCTGATCTAAAACCTAAATCCTAGTTCACACATATATACGATACCCTCGTTGTTTGGTCTCACAGCCGCCAACACTAAACCATTTCCTGGAGCGCCTAAACTCAATTCACAATAACATGCAAATCACCATGGAAGTAGATCATAATAGTAGTATTCCGTTCTGAGATGTACGTTACACATACCAACAGATATTTAAATACAAACTCTAATCATCACCTGGCGCAGAGAACTACTGTGCTGAAAACTCTAACAACCAGAGCAGTCCGAATCTTAGATATAGAACACCTATAACAAGAGAAAACACATCTATTGATGTCGTTACAACAAAACAGATACATCCATAGACATTCACAAAACAATCCGCAATACTAAACAGCTTAGAGCTAAAGAGAAATTGGCCCATTTGGAATGCTTACCTTTTTTTACCTTACAGTAAAGACATTACTGGTAAGATAGGGCATGTTCATAGAAGACACCATACAAAGACAGTCTTTAAAACTAATGAAACTCTGGGAAACAGTTTCAGATTCGCAAGAAACTAAATATCGAGGTCAAAATCGGCCGGGATCTATAACATCCCATACTCTTGTGGTTCAAACTACATCAACCAAACTGCTCTATTGGGTTAAGATTACGAGAGCACAAAGGTGATTGCCAAAACAGACGCATTACTAAATCTGAACATCCTGGCTTAACTAGACATAAAATAAACTTTAAAGACTCTTGAGTACTCCCCAGAGTACCTTATTACTGCTCTCATATAATACGTAAAGCAATTGAAATTGGAAAACAACCTAACAACATAAACAGAGAGGCTAGTCTCAGACTCAGTAAAACTTGAACTTCAGTAGTTCATCCTCTAAGGGCTTATAAGCACCATTGATCTGACGGTCACGCTCCACCGGATCCGTCTCCGCCCAATAGTGATAACCAAGTAGAACTCCGCCGCCCTGCCCGACTGACGCGAACGGGTTTTAAAGATATATTGGACATACAATTTTCGACAAAAGTAACTGAAAATCGAAGTTTAATTATATTACTTTTAACGTTAAAAAAGTGCGACTACAGGCACGCGTACGAACGCACACACGCATTAAAGCACGCGCGCACACGCTCCTATGCTACACCAATTTTACCACATTTTTTTATATTTTCCAATGATCCAAAAATACAACCGCAATAGTTATAAACTTTAACCAGTTCATTAGACTATTTGAAGTATTTTATTAGGTTATAAAAAAATTAAAAACCATTTTAAAAGCTATTTAATTATTCAATTAATTAAAAAGAAATTTGGAAGTTACAGTATTTTAACTACGCCTATCAATTATATTCGGTTAGGAAATCTAATTTTCATTATTTGCATATTTTTGATAACTCTTTAAATAAACTGTTTTTAATAATTTCTGGTCCGAAATCGGAAGCCAAATCTGTAGGTATATTAAATCCTAACCTTTTTCACCTTTTTCAAGTTTTAGAGGTTAAGGGCCCCGCTACTAGATGCCGCATATTTGCGCGTCCATTTTATAAAACGCACATTCTTTTGTATAGCAGGCCGCTACAGTTTGCGATGCAGATAAACAAAGTTGGATGTATACGTTTTGTTTGTTTTGTTAGAACATAATCCGGCGATAGCTGGCATTCCCACAACACTCCGCGGCATCACATATATAATGTTAGTCTGATAGTCGAATCCTTTTTCAGGCTCAATTTTTAGCAAGATCCGGCACAAAACAATACCAAAAACGACGCTGCACGAAGACGTAGGCAAAACGAAGCTGTACACGAAGATAATATTCAACTCACAAAAGGGTTACGTACAAATAGCGTTGATGCTGGCATTTTAAATAAACAAATATCTTACAACGTTGCTGTATCACCCTTGTGTACTGGATTACTATTGACAGTGCAAAAAAATCTATACACAGTCACCATTAACAGGGACCAAGAACAGACATTCAGTTCTACACTTGAAAGGGTTCCAAGTGTGGAAATTTAAATTTAAATTTAAAACATTAATAAACGGGGCCAGTTTCAAGAAAAAGTAAGTATATTCATTTTCAAGATTATTTAAAGTCGATCAAGCGAGGAAGGGATGTTATTATAAAATAATAAACGTTCGCATGATTAGTTAATAGTTACGCATGTTCAATTCAGTTGCTGACTTTGTGTATTTGAGAATTTACCATACCGCAAGGCGCATTCAGTGTATGCATCGCGATACAGTTTAATTACTATGTGTTAAAAAGAACGTGGGGCGTAGACCAAGGGTTTCGCTAATTATCTAATTAAACCATAGCCGTAGAATGGTCACCTTGGCACCACGCGGTTCGGTCGAAGTTATCGCCGCTTACTATGTTTAAGTTCCATATATTAGCGTTTGCTGCCAGCAGTCGCAATAGCACAGTGTTGGGGAGCGCTGATATGGTATTCTATCGCAAGTTCAACTTCCCGCTGAGACGGAACCTTATTTATTTTTTTTTTTAATTTTTGTTAAAACAATGCTGTTCAGTCATTAATTTGCGCGAGAATATTTAAAAAGTGTTTTGCCCAGTTTTGGCTTTCTGACAAGTGGTCTATTTTTGCATGCATTTTAACGATACTAATGCGCCTCTATCTATTTTTCTCTAATGAAATAAGATAATACAGCATAATAATATTAATGTTTTTAATTATTGAGATTTCGGAAAACAATATGTAAAAAATATTGTTGACATTTTAATTTTCAAAAACATTTAGAAACTGCTTAGCAGCGTATTGCTATTATTCTCTTGCCTACGTAAATATTTATTCTGTAGCATAATCTTAGACAAGTAGGGTTCTAGACATACTGAAGTTAATTTAGCATATTTGTTGACTTTGAACTTTCTATTTGTATTAAATCTAAATAATGGTTTACTTTGAATTAAGTATATGACTACAACCACAACAAACGTTTGGTAAAAAATGAGCGAAGCAAGTCACGGGTACTTCCCCATACTTTTTATAATGAAATATTCTCCCGCCAATAAATTATTGAATAACATTGCTTTTCTTTTCACAAAAATTAAAACAAGAATAGTGCGAGCAGTTTTTGAGGAATAATTTGTTGAAAAATGAAAAATTTAAGAATGTAGCATATTTGCAATTTGCATTTTTTTCCCAAAATATGATTACATCCTTTGATTATACTTATCAAAGCCTATTAAATAATATGACGATTTGTATTGATTAGATATTTGGTTTTTAGTGATCGGGCATTAAAAATCAAAATTTTCAAAAGTTAAAAAAGTTTAAAAAAAATCTTTTTCCAAAAACATATCTAATTTCAGTATCCGATTCTGGTTCCGATTAAAAACCTTATACAAAACTACCTGCAGCTAAAAAAACTTCTAAGTATAAAATTTGATCAATATCGGTCAAGGATTCCCGAGATATACGGAAACGAACGCTCCCACGCTATGTCGCTTTGATTCGCACGCCAGGTATTCATGGTTACCAAAGAAAAATAATAAAGGTTATGTCTACTGAAACTGCGTTCAGTTAGCACTACGGTTGGGAGCTACCAGTTTTCACCAACCCTTTTCAGTTTGCTACAACAACGCTTCAAAAAAAACGCCACAATCCATTGCAACACCCTGTATAAAAAAATATAGTAAATATTCTAGCAGTATGAGCATTCCCAGACAGCATAGGATATCCTGTGGACATCCCATTTTGAAGTCTAATCTACAACCGCGTGTCCATGGACTTAGAACGGATATCTGTAGAATATCCAGAATCGGATGTCTATAAGACATTCTACAAGAACGTTTTATAGTCTTCTATTTTACGTCCGGTGGTAAACATTTAATTGTATTTTATTTTTTTTAATCAAAAAAATAAAACTAAACCATAAATTTCAAACCCAATTTAATAGAAAAGTACAGGACATCGGCAATCTCCGTGACAGAAGTTTGCAAGTTGTGTGTTGCGTCAACTGAGTCATCTATTTACCTCAGCGTTCACATCAGTGCCGTTTAGTGTTTGGTAGTTGTGATTTTAGTGGCAGTTTCAAGTGTTTATCTCTCTTGAATTCATTGGGGTAAGTCTTCATAGTTGATTTTGCCATAGCTTTAAGCAATTAAGTACAAGTTGGAGGTTGAGTAAATTTAGATGTGAAAACAAAGTTTCGTATTTTACTGTAGATTATAAAAAATCATTTTCCTTTGTTATCGTTTTTTTTTGGTAAACGTATTTCTTATAAGAAATTGAAAATTTCTTTACGGAATTATTGCTCACGTTTAATATATTTTACCTATCTTTGTGAATAGTACTGTTTAAAATTAAAAAAAATATTTTATTAAAGCTAGATGGAAGATATTAAGAATGTTATAACGAAGGAGTTTGAAGACATCATTAAAACTAGGTTGCGGCGGGCTAAAGGAAGTTGAGATTTAGCCGGTCAAATTCATTTATTAGTAAATAAAAATATGATAAATATCTATTGTTGTATTATTATTATTAATATTTTTTGTAACATATAAAATTTGTGTGATGTTCAATAAAGATGTCCTATAAACATCCTCCGAAAATGTCCTATCCGTTTAAGATATCCTATGGACGTCTGTTGAGGATGTTCTAGGGACGTTCATAGATGTTACAAACGGACTACGCCCTTAGGGTGTCATAGAGATCATAAATGGATATCCTATAGACTTATGCTGTATTGGTTGCAGATGTTCAACACAATAACCCAGTAGAAAACAAAGTAGCACAAGAAACTTCAAGGTGCCATTATTGCTAACGCAAAGCGTAGGTATTGAACATTATAAAAAACATATACTGCTACACTGCACATCTACTCTTGGAAATAATGCAAATGAAATTAAACTGCTGACATAGCTGTATTATTATTTTACATTTACACTAACTTATATTTTAAATTTGTCGAAATCTATTCTTATTATGACATGGAAATCAACTGTAGAGCAATTAGATTATGAAAAATAAATTATATGTATGTACAGCATGCAACATAAAAATATTAAAAAAATATTTTGTTATACAAAGAAGGTAGTATTTTAATTGTTAAGTTTAACTGTTGATGAGCCACATACCCGAAATTCCTAATAAGCGCAGAGGAACTGAGATGCGTTTCTTTGTCGAGTGAATAGTTACAACTAGCAACTGTATCACGAACAGATTATAAAGAAATCATAATGCTTTCACCACGTCTCTGCTCACGGCACCTAGCCGTTTAATAATAATAGAATCGGAAATGATTACAACTTTGGGCCTTCGCATTTAGATCATGTTACATTAAAATCAATAGTTGCTATTCATTAATAATTTCAATTAAAAGCTTGTAACAGACTAAGAGTTTTTTTAGATTAAAGTTTCTTACTAAATTTAAATAGAAAACCTAATACTTAAAATTGTCAGGTTAAGCAAATTAATACTAAAAGGTTAACGTAAACGATTTAGGCGCTGTAAGAATTTATTACATAAAAGTGTCTTAATAGCCCAGTTTCTTGTTGTTCGTAAAATTAGTACATTATAGAAAATTTGCCATTTAAAACTGATAAACATTTGGTTTAATTTTTTATTTATAAATAAATACCAAGTTACCATGTACAGAAATAAAAGTAAACAAAAAATATTATTCTTCGAAACGTGCTTAGTTAATATTTAACTAAGCTATATAAAGTCTGTCTGTTGAGACATTATTTGTGTTACATTGTTTTATACAACGTATTTACCTTAAAGTAGAACATTTATAATCTTAAATCAGCTGCTTACTAATGGTAGTAGATTCTGATTTTTCTTGTTGTACTTTTCTTGTACTACTCGTTAGATAAAAATACTTATTTGTTATAAATCGATCTGAATGCACATTGCACAGCCTATTGTTTCATCAAAATAACGGCGCACATGTGTATATGGTTGCACTTTTGAAACAACAAAAAAGATTTTCCAATTACTCCGTACTGTTTTATAGTCTCGATATTTAACAGCCTGCAAACTATACGAGATCGGCAGAAAAACGTGCCAAATTGGATTACAAAGGGCTATATTTAACATTAAATATATCCCACACATTCCATTTAGCCAATCATGGTGCTCAATTTCCGCCAACAAACCATCAAATCATTTTATTGGTGATTATTCCACTCATACTATATCGACGATATACGACGTCGCATTTGCCGTTTCAGTGGCCCATTCGGCTGAGACAGCGCTCGCCACGGCGCCTTGCGGCAAACTTTGTAACTACACGAAACGGAATTATATTTGTGTTATTGTTTTGTAACTGTGGGTTAAAGCAAAAATATTCGCTGGTAACAAACGTAATTAATTTAACAATTTTCAATGTTTTGATCAATGCTCTTTAAAAACTGCAGCTAAGCAAAAACATTTTCGGTTATAGATTTACCATTTTAGCAATTTTACATTGTTATACAACAAAATCGGGTTCTTTGAAAGGTGATATTTCGGAAACTATTAGGGCTAGAAGATTCCTCTTTTTAGTTTGACGCAGAATTTTATCCTTTTTCATTTTAGTTTGGCTCATTTTAACATTGGATGCACCCAAAAAGAAAAACTACAACCCTACGAAACAGTCTTAAAAAACGCTCGAAAATGCTCTACTTTAAGAGGTCATAGCTCACGACCTGTTAGGGTTAAAAGATTGTTTCTTTTTGAATTTACAGAAAATTCAGTGTTCTTTAACCCATTTTTGGACCACTTCTACTTACGATCATCACGGGCAACGGTATTTCAAGAAATAAAAGAAGTTCAAGTTTTAGGCCAAAAATTTAAAAAACAATTGGATTTCTTTGGAAAGCCGTATTTTAGTAACTATTAGGGCTAGAACACTCTTTTTTTTTAGTTTTAGCAGAATTTTATCAGCTTTTTGTTTCTTAGGACTACTTTTAACGTAGGATGCAGTAGAAAAGTGAATAATTCACGATTCTGTGATTTTTTCTAGGTTCCCGGCCATATTAGAATTCACAAACGCAGGGTATTTGTTGAGACGCCACAAAAAAAGTTTTGAGCAAAAAATTCCATTCCTGGGTTATTTCCCTACAAAAGTACTTTATGACTGGATTTTGCATCACGTGCGGTGTTCTTTTTAATTTTGAAGTCTGTTGACACAATGCCCTAACCGCACTATCAGCACAGTCCAGTAAAATACTAGACTGTGCTGTCACTTTCAGCATTAACGCCGCACATGACAAGATATTCAGAACTTACTATAGCTTCACCTTCTATCAACGCCTTTGAGAACTAATTTCAATATAAATCAAAATATCAAATAAACTTATGTAAAACATTTAAAACAGATTTTTTTCTCTGAAACCTAACAAAGTACATCATCAAGCAATTATAGCACGTCAGCTTAAAACGACCCCGTTTATAGCCACCATAGTAGGTTCATTTGCAGCGCCACCTAGATTCAGTTCCACGACCGAATAGGGAAGTTTAGCGCGGATATTTTTGACGTACAAAACTTTATTGCAAATAAATTTAATCAAACTGCTGGTTTGTTTTATCTGCTACTTTTAAAAACAGAATTAATTTAACAATTTGAAATATCGTGCGAGAATTAATCCACTGATATACCACTCGTGAATGAAGAAATTGTTTTTGATGTACAAAATTTTATAACCGATAAATTTAAGTAAACTAATTTGTTATATTTGTAAGTAAAAACAAAATTAATGTAGCAATTCGATATATTATTTGTGAAATAATTCAATTGCATACCACTCGTGAATTGAAAACTAACCCAGAAAATTACTCAAACTTCCTGTGTAGCAACTCGAGTGTGTTTTGCTTAAGATAATTATTTTCTGCGCTATAGAGAATTCTGTGAATAGAAATAGAAAGCAGTTTTGTAATATTGACCAAAATCAAATATTTTTTCAGGTATACTCCCAACTTTAACCAAAAGAAGATTAAGGCAAGGAAGTCAACAATTCATAGTATTGCTAAGTAATAAAGTAACCTGCATATCTGGATGTATTCTTATGTCTAAATTCTAATCGCACATCCCATTTCGCCATTTAAATTAATAAAGGTGTTCCGATTTAATTATACGCGAACAACCAGGAAACTAGCAACGAACACTTAATTTACCAATCACTTGAAACAATAACTAAGCACTAGGTAATACTTATCATCTAGTTTTAAACAATAACATTTATAGTTGCTCTAAATATCTAAGGGACTTCAACATCGTGTTACAGTAAATTATTAAGACTAGTTTCAAATTGCTTCAGCTTAATGGGAGAAACGAATATATCTAAAACCTGGTATTGTATTTCTGTAATATTGTTGTTAAGCACTAACGTTAAACTGTAAAGAAGTTCTCCATTAATGTACAACGTTTATATGAAATATTAAAGCAAAATTCTTTAAAATAATTAATAATTTTAGTGAGTATATTTTAAATATTAGCTAGAGCACTGACTGGGATTTTGTGTAAATTATTTAAATAATTATGGTTGAACAAGAAAACGACAAAACTAAGTCGTTCGAAGTTATAAGAATGTGATCCACAGACTACCCTATCCATAAAAATAAGTTTGGTGAATAAATCCTAATTTCTAGAATTAGGCTATTGTCTTATCTTATAGAATAAAAAACACTCTCCTTTCTGCATTTAAAACAATGTCTTATCTGAGCTATCACAATGCAACGTTGTACAGCTTTACATTTATGCACGCTCATTGCTATATTTCTCAAATGCCGAAATTGTCTATGATCGCGAAGTCCCAAATTTTGTTTTAAACGTTCTAAAAATTCAAGAATTTAGGAAAAATAGAATTTGTAACCTTTTCTTAAGTTCCAAAAAACACTTCTTCAATGATAAGGAAAATAAATTTGTTAAAAGCGGGACATTTATTAACACTAGCGGAACCCGTGAAAAAATGTAATGCGTTGAGATTATGAATATGCTTTCCGTATATCCGTTTTGTTTCCTGGAATATTAAGCGCTTAAGCATAGCACTCTTTTTGGTTTTCTATCTGTTTGTATTAGAACCTCTTTAAGAAGATAAAAGCGTGATGTCTATAATGTGAAAGAAATAAGAGCGAAATGTATTTATGTAAAATGTATTAGACTACTTATGCAAAAGCCCATTATACTAAACGAAGTGGGTTGGGTGTTTCAGTGAAGAAAGAAAGCCATTTTTATGCCAAATATTTTGACTGATAAGCAGGTTTTAAGACTCCGGGAGACCCATAAAGTGGATGTCGAAGAAGTGTCTGTGTGTCTGTCTGGTGTCTGTATGCACTTTACAGTCCAGACGACTTAATACACAAAAACCAAATTCGGTTCAAAGATTGCTACTTGCAGTAGAATAACACCGGAAAAAACTAAGGTTGATCCACCAAAAAAATAGGAGAGGGGAAGGATAATCTATTTCAAAAGAAACGCGCTCGAAAAAGAATCTAAAATTCGTATTCTACGCATGAATATCGAATAGCGATCTGCGTAATCCGGATTTCCATATCACCCCGCATTGCCCCATCGATTTTTTGTTTTTTCAAAATTGTAGCAATTGCTAAGGGGAAAGAAATAATCCAAAACCAATTGGCTTAAATATTAAATCCAATGGTAAAGTTAAATATAACACAGAACTCGTGTCGTGCAAAGTTGGTTGAACTTTTACATATTCCCACATATTAAAAAGTGCAAGTTATAAATTACGCTAAGTAATGTCCGGTGATAAAGCTGAAAACTTAGAAATTGTAACGAAATACTAAAAGCTATGTCAGGACTTCAACACACATGGGCAATTCCTAACATCCAACTGCATGTGGGAAATGCAATGTTTGCAATTAGAAGTTCAAGCAACTTGCGGGCACCTGGATTAGCTAGTAAAAGACAGTGTGTAATAAACAAACGACAGAAAATCTTAATGCCTCGGAGGGTAAGAATTTACCTCAAAAAGAACGCGAAAACTGCACGACAGTTCGAGCTTACATCTTTAAGACGAAAAGTCATTTTTTTTCTCGTACTCGCGAAATCGGTTTTGGTTAAATTAAATTCAAAAAATAGGTTCATTTTTTAATACTTAATACAACTGGTTTTATTCTATAAGAGCAAGTGCAAAGTTAAAAACATCAGAAAATATTATTCAGTCTAATTTAAATTAATTTATTCGCTTCGTCAATAAAAGTACTTGTGCCAATTTCCCACACAGGGGCGCACTCACTCGAATTCCGTCGGAGGGAAAGTTAAGGATTCGGTCAAGTCAGATAAGTCTAAAATAATTGTACTAACATTTATTAGATCAACTAATTGGTATCTTGAGAAAATTGAAGTAAAGATAATCAAATTAAAATATTTTGCTCATTGGTCAAAACTTTATTCAATCATTCAGCGTTTAGTTCATTTTCAAATTTAAATTTAAGTCGCTGAGAGCAATCAGGCTTCTCATTGTGTTGTACAAACTAAATTCCTCTCTAATTATCAATAAACTCTAGTATATTTTACTTTATTTCTTTGGTTTTATTTTCAATTATTAGCTTTTTTTTTCAGGTCCCCTTAAGGGAAAATTATTTGATTATTTTATTTTAACTACTTTTTGGACGCTACGAGAGAAATCCCAAATAATCATAATCCTAAAAAATAATATTTCCATAAATTTGATTTAAACAACTCCCTTAAAATTAAGTGCATATTCCAGGATCCTGTGTAGTTGACTAGATAGAAGTTTCCAGTTCCAGGAGCAGTCCAGATTCTCGGCAATCGCACATAAAGTAAACATTAGTAGTTTCAGATTTTTAGGAGTTTAAGAGGACAGAACCTAAATGTAATCCTACCCACGGATTATTACAAAATTTTGCGAATTTCGGCTAAACAGAGTAATTGAGTAATAACCAAAGTAAGAAATAGATTTTGAGATTTCAAGGGATAAACATTAGTTGCAACTAGGAAACACAAAATATTATAAAAGCACTCGACTGTTGGAACAACAATGGGGAAGGGAGAAGGCTACTTAAAAATAGATGCGCGCGAAAAAGAAGCATAGATTCGTATTCTATAGATGTCTAATAGCCGATCTGCTCAAGCCCGATCTTACCCTCCCCCTCAGCGGTTGTTCGATATTTAAAAAATGTAGGAATTTCGGCTTTAGAATCTGTATGAACATGTTAAATGACAATAGGAACAATCTTCCATTGAGAAAGCACCTCTGGGAGGTTTCTGTTTGGGCGCTCACCTGAAAAGTTTAATTAGATAATTGCCAAAATAAATACTATAACCAAATAATGTAATCTATATTAGATTTCAACGAACAAATATTGTTTACAATTAACAAATACTAAAATCAAAGATTTTCAAAATGTCTGGTTTTAGGAGCCCCCTCCGCCCCCTACGCAAACTTTTATAATAGGCCTCCACCCCTACCTCCAGTGTTGCTATCGGCAAATTAAAAAAAAACATCTACGTTTAACAGTCATATACTAGAATTTTTATTATATATTTTAAACATTACTAAAACTGCAACACTCTAGCAGGTAAGCTTGCGTTATTTTTGTTATTGATAATCTTGTGCGGTAAAACCACAACTTGTCTATTAACAACCTTAGTTGACAGAAAACTACTTGCACGTTGCGTATTTTTTCCAATTTCTTAACCATCAGTTACTGCATTTCAATAAACAGCCATATATGTTTTCTGTTGCGGCTTGGTCTAGTACTTTAAAACTTTCATTTGGTTTCTCCACATCACTGACACTAACATATTCAGAAAATTTACTTCTGCTACCAGATGCAGAAACTGTTAATTTGTGGAAATTTGTTTTTTAATTTTTCGTCCCTTGCTCAATTTTTCTTGGGCGCCACTTAGTGGTTTAGCTAGATTTATATTTAATTTAAAATTACAACAATTATATTCCAAATATTTAATTAGTTGAGCCCGTTGACACGCCCCACGCGTTTCTCCTAATACAATTGTTAGCAAACTGTATTAAAAATAAACTTCACAACAGCTGGGGCGAGACTGAACGCAGGTGAAGAAGATTAATGAGGGAAAGGTTGGCCGCGCACGCAGGCAGCCGAGCGGAAAGTTAAACCAAACCGAAGATCGGCCATTAATATATAGGCTAGCGGAGCCCGTGGGGTAAGTTATTAATAAATGTGGGCCACGTCTCTGTATTGCGCACATGCCCATTGACAGCGAGTCCGCGACTGAAGCTAGAACTGGAACGTGGTATGATCAGCTCGAGGTTCGCGTGTCCTCTACTACAAAAAACTAAGACAACGACTTTCTGTTTTTGATATATAGATACATGCACATTCACGATTGAAACCGAAACTGAACTAATTATTTTTGAATTTTGCTGACATGGAGATTTATGCTTTTATTTAAACTGCAGATTATTAAGCTGACTGACAGGTGAGATCATACATTTTGGTAACGCATCGACGCAAAATATTAGAATGTTAGAATATTTTTTTTATGGTTTTATGTTTTGAAGTATAATGACCATGTATGCTTTTTCCATTATTTTTTTTAAGTTTCTGACGACCTTTGATCACCCTGAGCCCCTAAATAGCTTGCACCCCTCCCCCGCGGTGCGGAAATTACGGGGGTGTTTGTTACGCTACTGCTTAAACTTCAAAAGTGATACCACATAAAAGCTATGGATTGCATAAAAATAATACTTAAGCTGGCATTAAGAAATTACGTTTTCTTTTATTTAGTTGTGCTGTGTAGAACGCTAACACTTAATAATAAAATATTTACGACTTCATAATTATGAATCGAACGAGTTTATTTGTTATTTATATCTTCGGGTTAGGATTATGCCATAACTCATAAATCAATGTAATATATAAATACGGACGGAAACATCGGGAAAATACAACACTGGACCTTTATTCTTCTTGTGATCGTTAATGTAATGGTAATTTAAACGTGAAAAAGCTGCTCATGTCTTACTTACTCTTCTGATTACTTCCACAGTTTGATTTTCTTTAGTTTTCTAATATTATTTTTCCGTTCTCTTCCATATTGATCATAACTTTCGTTTTCTTCCGGTTAATTTGTAGACCTACTTTTTGTACCTTTTTATCAAGAAGTCCTTGTATCATTGTTTGGAGGTGTTCTAAGTTATCTGCTATAAGTAGTATACCGTCTGCATGTGTGAGGTTGTTTAACCGTTCTATTTTTTGACCAGTCTAACTTCTTGAAGACGTCCTCTAACAATAACGCAAAAAGCTTTGAGAATATAACATCCCCTCGTCTCACGCCTCTTTTTATTGGTGTTAAGTTTGTGTCGTTCTGCAATCTGATAGTGGAGGTCATTCTTTCGTATATGTTATATCTATAATCAGTTCTGCAGTTTTGTAGTGATTTTTCTGCTGCTGATATTTCCACGCTATCAAAGGCCATTTCGTAGTCCATCAGTGCGAAATACAATTACAGGTTAAACTTGCTGGCTGTTTCAATTACAAAAAAAAAACTATCAAAGAAATCTACAAAAATTTATACAATACAAAATCATCTGTCATACACCAGAGATTTAAAAAAAACCAAACAAAGAATCGTAAACGTTACCTCTGAAGACATGCCAGAAATAGATGAAAATGAAATAGTAACTACAGTAAAAGATCTGGGATCTTCCTCGCAACTATTAAAATTTTTGAAATTTTTTGATGATTTTAAACTTTTCAAAAATTTTAAAAAAGGTTCAAATTTTTTAGATTTTGAAATTTTAAAATTTTCAGAAATTGTATAAATTTTATAATTTTAAAAAGGTTTTAAAATTATCACAAGTTCAAGAAATGTCAAACATTGTAATTAATATTACAAACATTTTTTAATCCTTTTAAAAATTATAAAACTTTTTAAAATTAGATAAATTTTTGAAAATATGCAATTTCCTAAAATTTTCAAAATTTCAAAATTTTGAAAAATTAGTAAAACTAAGTTCAAATAATTTCAAAATTTTAAACCTTGCAAATTTTTCAAAATCAAATTTCTTGTAGAATATTTTAAAAAATTTAAATTTTCATGTTTTTAATTTTCAAAAACGTTTTACTAACGTATTTTTAAAATTTCCTAAAATTTTCAACATTTCCATAAGTTTTCTAATCTCAGTTTTTTAAGTTAGGTATTTTAAATTTTTAAATTTTTCAAACTTTTAAACTTTTTGAAAAATTTCATAAATTCTCAAAATTTTATAATTTTTAAAGTTACAAAACTCTTCAAAATTTTAAAAATTTTAAGTTGCTCAAAAATGTTAATAATTTAAAAAGATTTCGGTCAAAATCTGTAAAGAAATTTGTTAAATATGGTATAATAGCTATTTATGTAGCAAGTGAGGAAATGAGGGTGTTTATTATTGCACGAACGATAGAAAATAATCACCTCTTTCCCTTACCTGTTGCATACACTATTTTTTCTACTTTTGTTCGAATAAATACAAAAGTGCATTTGTAATTATGAATTTTTGACATTTTCATAACACATATAGATCAATTCGAAAAATCAAGATGTCTATGCCTATGTCGGTTTTTACCAAACAATCTCATTATTTCACTGAGTGAAATAATGGAGTTCATTACCTAACTCAATCAGTGAAATAAAGTGACTATTACCTAACGGAAGTAGAAAAATATGTTTAAAATATTTCGAGATATTTGGAAGTTTCTTAAATTTTCTTAAAACCGTCAAAAGTTTCGAGCTATTTTGAAAATTGTTAAAAATTCCAACATAAGCAAGGAAGGTCCCATGGCGGTTGCCCGGCAGCTTTTTTTGTATGGAGTATTATATAGGAGGAATATAAGTTGTATGTTCAAACAGGTAATAGGATTAGCGTTAAAGCTCTCTGTCATTATTACAGCGGTTTCCTACAACAGCTTTATCATATTTGCTTCGTTAAACATGCTATGAATCATAAAGGTATAACGACGAGAGAAACATGGCATTACAAGTTCATACTAGAGCACGCAATATTTCTACTAATGACTGAATAAAGGATGTTATTTCTAGAATTTTATCAAATTCAATAACATACTAACTGCCAACAAGTATGCAGGTAAGCTAGCTCTTATTCAAAGTGGATGAAAGGTCTGCAAAAGCATTTGAATTTTAAATTAGTGCAGGAACGTGGAGAAGTAATAAAACCAAGTGTTTTATTTGTATGTATTCAGCGGAAACATGGCCACCAAGTGATATTTTATTCCACGCTTTAAATAAGAATTCTATTTTTGTGTTAGTTGCGCATTCTACATGATGTTACTTTTATAAAAACTTATTTAAATTTGTTTTGTTAGTTGTAAAGGATAAGGAAGCTTTTAATTTTATAGACAAACAAGATTGTGACGTAAGTACTCAGCCTTGCCATAGAAACGCTTTATAATAGGTTTGAATGTTGTTACAAATTTCTGACTTTATAATCTGCTTAAACCCTTTCGGTAAACCATTTAATTTTCTCAATGAAGCACAAATTGTATTTGACAACAACGCTACTCGTAGGTAAACACATGTTTAAATAGATTGTGCAATTCTCTTGTAATCGACATACAATACCAGTGGCGTTTCCTGGGTTCAAAATTTGGGTAGGCGTAGGAAAAAATTATTTAACATTAAGATTAAAAAGTAAAAAATTACAGCAACTTCAGTTTACCAAGACCTGTTGTTAAATGAATTAATTTACGCATAAAACTTCTCTTAAATTTCACTTTGTCATTATGCATGTTAATTTGATATAGTAAACCTTCGTCCAGTTGCAGATAACTGTTCTTCGGTCGACGCATGTCTTTCAATTGCAGCTAAAGAATTTTTTCAATCAGTATCCTGTTTCAGACCATACTTTTGAGGGGTTAGATGTAGAGGAAAATAGTAAGCAATTCCAGCAAAATAACTTATTTTAATGTTGCTAGCAGTCAGCCAGTCTATTCTTTAATACCATTCAGTATTAAACGATCTAAATTTTTAAGTACTGTCTGCCTGTAACAGCCTTAGTAATTTTGGAGTACATCGCCCATGTTTCTTAATTTCTATTTGCTTTTCGTAAGAGTAACCATTCAATTTTTTTTTAAAAGCTGGTCAGCGAGATTTACCATATTTACAAACTGAAATAAATAATCACTCAATAGCTTCACGCTGGACGTGAATGCCTCTGACCGACGCTAGTAATTTAAAGAACCGAGTGAGGTCGTGCTTTTTCGATGCTAAAAACGTACTGAAATTTCTACTAATTCTTTATATCTGATTATTGCATTGTTTTATAAACGTACATACAAACGTATTAAGAATAATAGACTGGCTGATTGTGTCTGACCTAGAGTTATCCGGCCCGATAAGCTGGGTCTCGCGTAAGCAAAACGGTGTTTTAAACGCTTGTTTGTTTATTTGGGGTCATTTTGATTCAGAACTATTCTGCTATTGTTGCTTTAACTGTAAGTGAAATTTGATTACATGCTGGTTAATACATTTACTCCCACTTTTATTTGGCGTCCAATTTTTAATATGGCGTTAAAAAGTAAAAATTAAAACTGCATGTAAAAGTAGCTTTTTTTATTGAAATTTAGAATTTAATTTTTTTATTTGAACAATTATAGGTAGGCACTGCTTACCCTGAGAATACATACAAGTTTACAAACATACTTGCTGCTGATCTAAAGTGGCCTTGTTTTTTAAACTTCAACCTGCTTAAAAAACAGTATAAAAGGGAATTCCAATTTCAGTATGTCAATCAGATACAGTTTTAAAAGAAACACGCAAGTAGGTAAATCGCAAAAATAACGCATCCCACAGAGTCCAATAAGAGAAAAAATCCTTTCTATAACCAAATGTGGGTCTTACGTAGGAATGAAAGCAGTCAAATCGAATAATTTGAAGAGGAACACAAACTGTCAGGTACTGAATCTCAAAGGAACGGAATTTAATTTACATCGTAGAGGAGAAAATTCCGAGGCATTTGCAATATCGAATACTTATTAAGATTCGTGGAGAGTTTTTTCAAATTATGTACTTTAATTGATTTGACGGCATTTTGTGTTAAAAAGCCGCGTATCAAATTGTTTTAAAGTAACAAAAAGAAAACTAAGTTTGATCTTTAGAAATTTTTAATAAAGAACATGTATAAGATGTACTAAATTGTTTATTTAGTAATTTTCTCATTACAAATACGAAAACGCAAAATTGTTCATACAAAATACGAAAACAAATTTTGCATCAAAATGCCGCAACAAGAAACCATTTTCTCTACACAACGTGTTTTTTCCTACTATTGATTTTTTCACAGCTTCGTTTAGTTTATCCTCTTACCCAAGTAAGCCTCACTTTACTAAAAATGATTTACAGATCGTGGGAAATAAGCAGATTAAGAAGAAGTTTGTTCTTAATGATGAGGATTTATAGAAAAGGGTAAATAATTAAAATGTACCGTAACAGTAAACAGCAGGTTGGATTCCGCTGATATGAATGCCGAATTCCATAAACAAATTTTAAACCATTCGTAATTTACAATAAATAACGTCTTTAAAAATTAAATGTTTACTTTCTAGGATATTTTAGGAAGTAAAAACTATTGCAAAGTTTGCTTAAATATTCTTCTTAGTTATTAAATTACGACACTTTTTGTAATTTAGCCTTTTCGTATTCATAAAGATTAGATAAAAAGTATACCTCAAAATCTCTAAATTTAATTTTCACTATTTTTTTTAATACTTCGTTTAGCATATACAGTATAGAAAATGTCAAAACTCTCGAGAAAAAAAAAGTAAAAGAAAACAGGTTTTCACAAAATTAAGGAAAATACGGAAAGTTTTTTAAAAATGCGCCTTCAACCTGCTCTTTAAAATAATTCAGAGAAAATACTACGATCGTGGCGCTAATTCGGCGGAACCTGCATTCCCATTTTTCAGAACCATTCTTTCTTAGGTTAAATATGACAAGAAGAGCGATCTGTCAATTAGTTTGTGTTTGACAGTGCGCCAAAGTGACCGTCTCGAGTGATTTCGTAAATAATGGAAAATACAGAGTTGCGAGCAGTGATAAAGTACTTTCATTTGAAAGGCTTTACACCAACCGAAATCAAAGCAGAGTTGGATTCGACATTTTTAAAGTCCGCTTCTTCATTTTCAATGGTTAAAAACTGGGTTGCCGTGTTTAAAAGTGGTTGTGTGAACACAAAGGACGAACCCTGCAGTGGACGCCCAAAAGCGGCTACTACCCCGGATATGATGACCGTCGAGTAAAAGTGCGCGAGATATTGGGCATCTCAAATGACAGTGTGCACAGAATTTTAACTAAAGAACTGGAAATGAAAAAATACTCCGCGCGTTGGGTGCCGCGTTTGCTCACACCGGAGCAAAAACTGAATCTCGCGACCTTTTGGTACGTTTTCGGCGCAATCCGAAGGACTTTTTGCCCGTTTCATAATCGTCGATAAAACGTGGGTCCACCATTACACTTCCGAAACAAAGGAACAGTCCAAATAATGGACATACAAAAGTTCTCCGCCACCGAAGGTGGCAGAAACGGTTTTGTCAGCAGGAAAGGTTATGACAACTGTATTTTGGGATACTCATGGAATTATCTTCGTCGACTACTTGGAAAAGGGAAAAACAATAATGGCGTGTATTTTGCCAATTTGTTGCGCAATTGAACGTAAAAATAAAAAGAAAACGGCCTCATTTGGCGATAAATAAAGTGCTTTTCCATCAAGATAACGAACCTGTACACACTTCTGCAATCGCCACGGCCAAAAATCATGAATTGGGATTTGCATTAGTGCCTCATTCGCCCTATTAGCTAGATTGGACTCCCAGCAATTTTTGTCGATTTCCAAACCTGAAAAAATGGCTCGGCGGTAAAAGATTATCATCCAATTCCGAGGTAATCACTGCTGTAAATAGCTATTTTGGGGACTTGGGTTCATCGACCTACAAAGACGGCATTGCAGCTTTGGAGCATCGTTCGAATAAGTGCGTTGAGCAAGCAGGAGACTATAGTGAAAAATAAAATTCTGCTACTGGCTGACTTTTCAGTTCTTCTCTTATTTGGACATTTCTTATTGTGTCTCTTCTCGTGACTCCTTTTACCCTTCTTAAATATTTCATTTCGCTCGCCTGTATCCTGTTCCTGTCTGGTTGCGTTACTACCCATGATTCACAGCCATATGTGAGAATTGGTCTATAGATAGCTCTGAATACTTTCATCTTTGTTTGTTTCCTTATCTCTTTCTTATTTATAAATCCTTTACTCATTGCATAGTATACTTTATTCGCTTTTTCTATTCTGTTATTTATTTCTGTGTGTTGTTTGCCCGTTTGATCGAATAAAAGCATTATATTAAAACTTTAATTGTTTGATTCAGGTACCTAGCCGTACTTATCAATTCACGCGGGAAGACATTTCTTTGCTTATCACAACTGAAAAATGCAAAGCAATTTTTTGTTTATCCGCATTTAGGCTACCAATCACTACATTAATAAGTTCTATTCTAGGTCAACTTGATTGCAGTTCATATGAATAAACAAATTGATCTAAATTCGCGTTGTTAGATGTTTTGGAATAAAAATCAAGTCATCTACAGACAAAGATAACCAAGATCTACTGTTTACTTTTAATTCCTCTTTGCTAATGACCTTTAACCACGTTGAAATATGTATAAGGATTAAATAAATAAATATTTCTTGAAGCTATAAATTATTTTATTTATAGTATCAGTCACTAACTTAACCTCAGCAATGATATTTGATTTCGATGCCAGCCGCCCACCGTTTAGCAGCGACTCTGAAACCACATGGAACTTGTACGAAAACATAATGGGTTCAAAAAAAATAGTTAAGTAAGGTTTGAATATCACTGTTTTGCCGATTCTATCTAGTATAGCATATGCATTGCAAATACTATACTGGTTAGGATTAGCAAAACTGTGGCCTCCAAAGGCCTACTTGTCCCTCTTTTTGAACAAATATTATGATGCGGCAGGCCATATAGAGATAAAGTCGATATTAGTGATGGGGGATAATCGCATGATTACAATTCGAAGGAATTTAATAAGCAAATGAGTTATATCAAACAAAATTATTCGGATGTATCTATACGGCAAAAAGTAAAACCACTCTTGATATGATGTTGAATTCTTACTCATCGTCTTTCCTCGGACCGCTCAGCAAAAACAGTTGCAAAAATCGAATGCACATGCAGTAATGCACCGCTACTCATCACTCCTAGTTAAACTCCCCGTGTCTCCTTTAAAGCAACGTTAATTTCTTGCGATATTTTTAGTATTTTCATAATTTGAGTAATATTTCTTTAAATAGAGAACGTAGATACATTTTTCCATTTTATTCATCGATTATTTTTTAAAACGAAACCAGTACAGAAACATCTGTTGTTGAGAAGTATTTTTTAAAATCTTCTGACAATAACTTTGCAACGTGCAATTTGATGTAAGACTTCTCAAGCAATCCACAAATCTTTATTTGTAAAAAGTTTTACTGCGATTTTTTATTATGGAGGTGCGTGAGGCTATCTTCAGGATAAACAAATTAAACCTACATAAATCGTAGCTACGTACTAAGGTCATATGGCCTTTCCATCTAACATACACAAAACAATGCGAACATTTATGGCTCTGACTGGGATTTGAATCCCAAATATCCGAATTATAGCTCCCATTCTACCGTACCGAGTCTCTGGCATACAGAGGTCCTCAAATCGTAATTTATCCCTAAAAGTTCTTAATTTTAGTTGTTTGTTAAAGCTTCTATTGGAATTATGAAGTCAGGTCAAGCCATAATAATAAGAGAAAGAATCCGTGAGCTACGCTCAACACTGTTATGGTAACTTCTTAAAATAAATATACTAATACTAGCTGTGTCGATATGTCAGACATGTACTTAATGTATCCAGCAATATTTAATATTCTCAAATACGCAAGGGGTCAAAGACTATAAAATAAATACTGAACCTAATATGCGTCTAATCACGTTAATGTTTATTGTTTTGGAGTATAATTACGATCTAGCAAAAGTCACATCACATATTCATTGAAACTAACGTATTGAAATTATATGTTTAGTCCTAGTTTATTTGGTACCTAAGGTGTGCATAGTAGCGGCATTTTACAATTGCCACGTAAACTATTTTGCGAATTTGTGTTTTTGAGTAAGTTAAACGGTATTCGTATGCTGACTATAAGTGCCTTAAGTATCGACCGCGAATAGTGAACAATTGGCTGCAACAAAAATGGTTATTTAGTGCTGATCAAATAAACCAGTGGGAAAACAGAAATTACCGGTAAGTGGCAGTTTTCGTCTTTGCAGTCACTTTTGCTTGACCCAATGTATATGGATTCTGGATTTCGGGTTGGAGGGTACCCATGTGGGTACACGCACTTAGGCCGCTGAAACGGGCCCATTGTGCTGCCTCCACAGCAGCTCCTCAGCCCGGGAGTCACCCAAGCCACCCAATTCTTTGGATGAACTTGAGGACATCCGCGGTTGGGGTGTTGCTGATACTGGCCATGTCGGGCCAGAAGTCCCCCAGCATGGATCCTCTGATTGTTGCGAGAGCAGGGCAGTGGCAGAGAACATGTTCTGGCGTCTCGTCCTCAAGGTTGCATCCGCGGCAGTTGGGGCTAGTGGATAGCCCCATCCTGTGCATGTGTTTCTTTAGGGTGCAGTGCCCCGTTAGGATTCCTACGACCAGTCGGAGATTCTTCCTGGACAACTGCACGCAGTACTTGGCTATCTTCAGTGAGGGTGCTGCAAGAGCAGCCTTCGCTTGGCGACAGCTTTGAATATTTTCCCACCTTCTTGTGAAGCTATTAAGGGTTTCTTGATGTAGCATAGTGCTGAGTATCGTCGGGGAGATGGGGGTTATAGGTTCTGGCCCCCAAGGGAGTTGTTCCGAGGCCAGTCTTGCGACCTCATCAGCTTCCTCGTTGCCTCGATTGCCATCATGTCCCTTTACCCAAACGAGTGAAACGACATTGTCTCTAGAGATATCTTCAAGAGCTTCGTAGCACTCCAGTACTACTCCTGAGGTAATCTTACAATTACTAAGGGCCAATAAGGCAGCTCTGCTATCACTAAAAATACCAATACTTTGGTTCCTTATTTGTCGTTCAAGGACTGCGTTTGCACCGTGCATTATTCCCACTACTTCCGCTTGGAAGACGGTGGTGTGTTTGCCTAGTGGTATACTTTGGCGAAGGTTTAGGTCAACGGAGAAAACCCCGGCGCCCGTACCGTGCCTTGTTTTGGATCCATCAGTGAAGATGGATATATCCGGATGGTGGGTTGCCCCAGCGTCCGCGTGTACACTAAAGTGTCGATTGAAGGTAAACTTGGGAGGGGGGCAGTCTACCACCGCGTCAAGAAGAGGAGTCTTTACGACTGCCTCGTCGAGGATGCGAGTGTGCTTGCCTCCCACACCACTTGTATACCATAACCCCCTACGGCGTAGCCTCAAAGCAGTCTTAATGGCTAATTCCTCCACAAGAAGATCGAGTGGAGGTATGCACAGGACCGCTTCTAATGCCGCCGTGGGGGTTGAGCGCATAGCCCCTGTAATGCTGAGACAGGCAAGACGTTGCACATGTCCCAGTTTAGTTGCTGCTGTAGCTTGTCTGGCTCTGGGCCACCAGATCAGTGCTCCATAGCATAGCATAGGTCTGATAACGGCAGTATACAGCCACAGGGTGATTCTGGGGGAAAGTCCCCAGGATTTACCCAGCGCGCGGCGACACTGCCAAAAGACCATGCATGCTTTTTCGGTCTTAGCCTGTAAGTGCTTCCCCCAATTCAGCTGTTTGTCAAAAATAACTCCCAGGTATTTGACGTCGTCTGATAGATTGAGAGAAGTACCAAATAGGGTGGGTGTACGTAAAGGTCCAACCTTCCTCTTTTTGGTGAATAGTACCATCTCTGTTTTCGAGGGGTTGACAGAGAGGGATTGTTCATTACACCAGTTTTCTGTTATTCGAAGAGCCGTCTGCATTAAGGAGCAGAGCATGTTCTCAAATTTCCCTGTGATGAGGATGGTAATATCATCCGCATAACCAATAGTATAAAAGCCAGCGTCGTTGAGGGAGTGCAGAAGGCTGTCTACCACTGTGTTCCATAACAGTGGGGACAGAACGCCACCTTGCGGGCAGCCCTTCGTTACAACACCTCTTATGGAGCTGTCGCCTATATTAATCTGTACTGCTCTCATCGTGAGGACGTGTTTTATCCACTCACAGAGAGTGGGCGCGACCCCGTGCCTGCGAAGGGCAGTATTAATGCTGTCGAAGGAGGCCTTATCAAAGGCTCCTTCAATGTCGATGAAAACTCCTAGGGTGGACATTTGATTGTCTAGCGATCTCTCTACCCGATTTGCCACAGCGTGTAGTGCGGATTCGGTGGATCTCCCTGGGATGTAAGCATGTTGATTTTGGTGCAGTGGGTGTGTGAATAGCACCTGCTCACGTATTTCTCTGTCGCATAGTCTCTCAAGCGTCTTTAGTAAGAAGGATGTGAGACTGATGGGGCGAAATGATTTTGCCAGGGAGTAGTCACTACGACCCGGTTTAGGTATAAATATGACCCTCACCTCTCTCCAGCTCTCCGGTATGCATCGGAAGGCGATACATGCCCGGTAGATACGCACCAGGTGAGCGAGTATATAATCCAGACCCCATTGTAGAAGGGCTGGAAAAATACCGTCCAACCCGGGCGACTTGAAGGGAAGGAAGGAGTTTATAGCCCAGGTCACCTTGTTACTCTGTACGACCCGGTCCGCCACTTCCCAGTCCTCCTCTGTGGGAGGTGGTGTGTCGAGCCGAGGCCATACACGGGGGGTAACAATACAGCCTGGGAAGTGAGTGTTTATTAGCACGTCGGCTGTCTCTTCGGGTTTGGTTGTGAAGGTACCATCCCCTCGTTTAAGACAGCCCGGCTGTTGATTTGGATCCTTTGAAAGGATCTTCTTTAAGCGGGCCGCGGAGGCAGTGGTTTCTACGGAGTTGCAGAATGCTCTCCAAGAATCCCTTTGCCTGCGACGAGTTTCCTTTTTATATAGTCGTTGTTGGTCCTTATAGGCCTCCCAATCTCTAGTGTTCCTAGATCGTTTCGCTTTGTTGAAAAGTTTACCTAGTACTGATTTCATCTTGTCGAGATTCTTGCACCACCAAGAGATGGTGCATCTCGCACGGGACGTCCTCAGCGGGCATGATGTTTCGAAGGATTGTATGAGCGAGTTCTGCAAGAGACCTGCACTGGTCTGCAGATCACCGACCTCTGCAATCCTTGCTGGGAATGTAGAACCTGCCAGGTGGGCTTCTAGATGTACCTTGTAAGATATTCTGTCTGTCTGCCTGGGGTTTCTGTATTGTTTTGGTGTAATCGTGACACCAGATAATCTGTAACAGAGCCATCTGTGGTCTGACATTGACACACTAGGCGATACATGCCATCCCACAGTGTTATTGGAAATACCTAATGAAGCCAGAGTGATGTCAATCACGGTTTGACTGCGGGTTGTGACAAAAGTTGGTTCACAGCCACGGTTGAGTATTTCTAAGTTTGTACTTATTAAGTATTCAAGTAAAGCCTTACCTCTGGCGTTGATGTTCCTGCTGCCCCATGCCACATGGTGAGCGTTTGCATCACAGCCTATGATAAGGTTTTTGTTGTTCCTCTCACAGTAATCCACCAACTCGATCAGCTCCGCACTAGGTGGAGGGTCGTTTGAGTCACTGGGAAGGTACACTGATGCGAAAATTACATCTTCTTTCCTTTTGTCTAGGTCACAACTCATCTGTATCGCCGTAATATCACGCGTACAGAGGTGTGGCAAAGCAAAAGCCTGCAAATGTTTAGGAGTGTAAATACATGTCCTTGGTTTTACGTGTGCGTAGTCTGTAAGGATAGCGCCATAAGAGTTATTTAATCCACAGATCTTAGATTTTACAATCCAAGGCTCTTGAATTAAGACAATAGTGTCCTGCTGGCCGTCGAGATGTCTGCGTAAGGTAACAGCAGCCTCCCGACAGTGTTGCAAGTTAATTTGTATAATATTTAGTCCGGTGTGTGTGGGCATGGGGAAGAAATTAATCTGTCCCGGAGTCACTGGACCCGGACTGTAGTACCTTCAACAGCTCCTGTTCCTCGGTACTGACTAGGGCAACCTCCATGGGGACTGGAGATTGCGGAGCTTCCACTATGGACTGGTCCATCTCTTGCAGTTCCTGCTGCTGCCGCTGCTCTACTTGCAGCAGCTGCTGCTGTTCCTGCTGCTGTTCTTGCTGCTGCTGCTCTTGCTGCTGCTGCTGTTCAGAGTCTGGAGATACGTCTCCAGCCTTCTGGATCTTTAAGTTAAGAGTGGTAAACTGATAATGCAGCTTACCACCCTTACTCTTGACGGCGGTTTCAGCCTCCTTGTTTATGCCGAAAACGAGGAGCCTACCTAGAGGGTCTTCCTTTTCGGCACTATGGAAGGTGCACCAGCCCCCCACGCCAGCCCAGGGGTTCTGTACCGCCAGACGTCGTAAGACGATCTCTGCATTCTCTGGTTTCCCAGGAACCCAGAGAGACGCCTTTACTAGTCTGGGCAGCTGATCCGCCTGGACGACGTTGAGACGTGCGCCCTCCCACAACACAGGGAGGTTGGCGACCGCCGTTTGAAGCCACCTTAAGGACTGGTCGTCCTCACAGGTGATTCTAAGAATCTCCCCAGAGTACTTCCAGCCCTTAAAAGTGGGTACAGGTTGGCCTTCAGCAAGGGAGAACATGTAATTGTCCAAAACCACAAGCATTTGGGCCTTAATTTGATCCGCCTGGACCAGCGTAATTTTACCAAGAGGTTTCTGCAGGTCTAAAATGGCTACGCGGAGGTGCCTGGTGGCAGCTTCCTTGTAGCTGGAAACCCTCTCGGTTGTATATGAATATGATACCAATTATTAATTGTTTGATTCCCGTGGTTTTTATCACCGACATAAATAAATAAATGCAGGTTATTTCGTTAGTTATTACAGTCCACAAAAATAGTATGTAACATTAATTAGACAGTTATCAACACGTCTGATTTGTATTTCATTATATACAATATTTTTAGTAAATGTACCCACTTTTTCTGTAAACTGGCCTTGTTCATTAATGTTTTCAGTTTAAATGTTCAACTCTACCTGTAAGAGAAGGGTCGGAGCGACGGGCTTCCCTGTAAAAAAAAAACGTTCTGCAAAGAAGCCAAAAAGCCAGCTTTGGAATTTAGGCGGTCGCAATCTGAGACAAATCATGCAACGAAAAAAGATTATAAAAATCGGAACGTGGAACGTGAAAGGAATAGCTAATACAATGAAAGAAGTATCATCAGAAATAAACAACTAAATCTGGATGTAGTATGCATTACAGAGACAAAGAAGAAGAAGCACGGAAGTGACTATGTACTTATACTCGTAAGATCCGAGGCCTCGAAATTAGATAGGGCAAAATCAGGAGTAGCTGTTTTAAGGACGACAACACATAACAAACGCAAGCGAGACATGCAGTTTATATCAGAAAGACATTTAAAAATAACTGTGCAAATACAAAATCTGGAACTAGTAATAGTAGCTGTATATGCTCTATGGAGGATGTAAAAAATACTTCTATAACACTCAAGCCGACATATTAAAAGAAATAAAAAAGCAACTGATACTGGCATAGTGAGATGAAGATCAATACCACGTAAGAGCAATTAACAAATGTGTGTAAATATGAATTAAAAATAAGTAGCACCTTTTATAATCGCAAACATTCTGCGTTATACATGGGAAACCCCATCTGTAAATCAAAAATCCATCTTTAATCACATAACAACTAAACCAAAAATACAGTTCAATATATTGGATACAAAAGTCAAAATTTCTGCTGAAATCGTACCGCAATATTGTGCAAATATTAAGATAAGCGAGGAGATCAATGAGTCCAATGCAGGATCTACTAATAAAAACGAAATTGTTAAATACAATCTACATTTGTTATATGATGAGAGCATCTAACACTTATATCCAAGAAGGTTGGCTATACTACTAGACCAAACGACGACAGGCAAACCATAGATCGATGACACTAACATAGGTTAAGCCATCTATCAAGCTGCTAGAGAAACCCCGGGAGAAGCTACTAAAAAAACGAAACCAATTCTGGCGGAACGACGACTTACAAGAATTAGTAAAACATAAAAATTAAGCATGTAAACACATAGAAAAACAGAACAAATATAAAAAACTAACTAAAGTAATACAAAATAAGATAAAAGAAGCAAACAATTTTAACTGGGAAATAAAGTGTCTAGAGATTGATAAATTAATCGGAGGATCAAAATCAACTGAAGAGTGGAGATGCTTAAACAGCATGAAAACCAACAATAACACAAGGTAAGCGAATCAAATCAACATGAAAGTTTGAAGGTCGCACTAAAAAAACTGCTAACCGAAGACTGGGCACAATTTAAGATGAATACATATAGGAAAAGTACTAGTAGAATCAGTACTGTGTTATGCTTCTGAAATTTGAACAATAAACGCCACCAAGAAAAAAAAAGAGGAAACCAAGACGGTGTGGCACGGGAAAGCTTTTAGCTGCAAGCAATTTAATTTGTAGATGCCTGATTTTAGTAAATTGTCTGTAATTCGGTTTATATAGGACAAACAATTAGAAATTTTGATATTAGGTATAGAAAACACGTACTTGGTTACAAATACAAACACCCACATAAATCCAATTACGCTAAACACTTATTAGAACACAATCATCCAATGACATCTAATAACACTAAAATGTTTACACTTTTGTGATGACAAACGTAAGTTGGATATACTAGAAGCATTTATATAAACATTTAAAATCTGCACCTTTAATGAATGAACAAATTGATCTCTTGAATTCACCGTTACTGGACGTTTTGGAATGAGAAATCAAGTCATCTGGACGCAGATATAGAAAACCAAGATCAAGTTATGACAAATTTTGTTCCTATAGCAACACCAACTGTTTATTTTTTCTCTTGCTTTTGAAAATGACGTGTAAACACGTTGAAATACGTATAAAGCTAAAATACAAAACATGCTGAAGGTAAGAATTGTTTTATTTATAATAAATAGATATTTTACCTTAAATAAATTCAATTTTTTTAGTTTTTCGTTGATATCTAGCAAGCCACAAGTGTTATGGAAAAAACGAAATCATAATTTCATTGCTTCTCTAATAAGTCAAGTTTTAGCTAATTCAACCTACGTTGTAGCTCATAGTTTTCGTTGTATAGCTTTTTTAGATTCCTATAGTGTACCAGTTAAAATAGACGACCCGTACACAAGTCACAAGTCTTTTGTAAGAATTTGTTATTTAGCCGCATTTGACTACACATATCACGTATATACATCTAATTTTAAATTAACGAAAAGGAAGTTAGAATTTCAACTTACAATTTCTGTTAGTAACAAAATGCTTATATTCAATCGTGGAAAACTGTAAAGATAATGTGGAAACGGTAAAAGAAGGTGACCACTTAAAAAACTTACTTTAAAAATATTAAAATCACAAGAAATTTTTTGCGCGTATACTTGTATACTGCAAGCACTTATGAAACGTAAATGAGTATGGTGAATGTGCAAAGGAAATTTTAAAGCAATTTAATTTAACTGATTATTCAACGCTATATTACAAGAGCCAATAAAATGCTTTCTTTTTCTATATTTGGCCAACTCGTCTAACAGCTGGTTCAAGTTTTGAGCTGCTTTTGTTTCGTGAAATTTTGACGCAACAATTTTCATGGAAACGACAAATAATTCTCAAAAAATCTCAACCCTTGTGGTCACGATGTGTTGACTCAACTTAAAAAATACAGTCGGTAATTTAGTTCTGACTCTAACCACCAATGGCGCTGATTGCAGAATATGTTTTGGTTGTTAAGATACGGTAAGTGAATTACTTGTTGACAGTTCGGTGTTTTGGTATTCTCTGACAATTCTTTAAAAATCAGAAAATGTTGCGTTTTAAATTGTAAATTTACAAATAATGAGAAGAAAATGCATAATTTTCCAAGTAATCCTGATGTAAGTTATTTCTCTATACATTATCAGTTTTATGTAGTTTTCACACATTTTTGTTAAAATAATTATTGTAAATTAATAGATTTACCAGAAGTGGATTGAGGCTGTAGGACGAAACATTGTTTTTGAGAAGAAACGTAATTTTAGAGTCTGCGATGTACATTTTAGCGAAGATATGAAATTTCAGGAACATTATAACAAGACCAATCTAAAATTTAATAGTTTTTTACTTTACATTTACTATTCAATGTAACTTATTTCGTATTTCATTTATAAATCTACTTATCCATATCCATCCATATCCATACATATATAAAAGCTCAAAGGGTTTTTTTCTCCGGTTCCTCCAGCGGCTACCGCTTCACCAATTTGGACCATTTTTTCTTTCAATGAAAGGTCTCTATCCTCAGATGGAACATGAAACATTTTTATATTTTTATGCTACGTCGCTTTTTCAATAATAATTATTTTAATTTATAATACATATGAAAGTCTGCTAAACGCGCTTTACTTGAGGCGACATCTACACCAACGTTGCGTCTCTCTTATGGAACTAATGCATCACGTGACTTATCACGTAGCCGGTTCTGTCAACGCTCAGTCTGTCAGTGCATTGTGCGCTGGGGTAACACTAGTATGGTATTAAAACGCTTTATTTGCGATACATTTGAAGTTTTACCATAATACATTTAAATGGTATAATTTCACCAACAATTTGAATTTCCCGCTGTACAATGTTTAGCGCCATTTGCGATCATAGTCAGTACTATTTCATGTATTAGAGTATGTTTATAGAGTTTCCTATCTATATAAACGTATTATATTTTTTATCTATGCTTGTGGTATTACCTGTGAATATTTTAAAGAAAGATTCAGTTCGCACATTTTAATTTATATATTAGATACAACTTTAATTTATATGTATATTAAATACAACTTTAAAACAAACCCGGTTCTTAGTTTTATTACTGAAGTGAATTAACAAATGCAAATGAAACATAAATAAATCAGCTACTGAATTTCTCTATTGTGTATATCTCCATACAGAGATCATATTCATTAGTTTGAAGTGAGACTAAAGTTGGGTTTCGTGCGGCGAAATTGTATTCACAAAAGCCACAACAAACAATTCGGGTACACATAGTAGGCGTAAATAATGATTACAAATGTGAAACCAAATATACATTAATTTCAATTTTAAGAGACAACTATTATTCATTTTCAGTAGAAGTTCTGGTAAATCCTACGTACTGTTGGGACAGCATGATTAAATATTTTTTCTAATTGTACGTGATTTGATATAAAAGCGTATTTTGAGAAATGTACATACAAATCATTTCGACAAGGACAAATGAACCTTAATAAGATTCCGAGAAGAACAACTCATTGAAGTGATGCCGAAAATCAATGAAAATGTAATTAACAAAAATAGTCGATAGAACTATATTAACAAATCTATTATAAACACAGGGAATTTACCCAACTTGTGCTCTAAAAAGTAAAACAAGTGATTTCAAATATACAACGTGTTTTAAAAATAATGGGTAAATTCTACAGGGCGTTACAAAACCGGTTAAAATAAATTTGAAATACATCGGTAAAATTTAACTAGGGGCCGCCCGTTTTGAAAGATATGAGAACCCTATAAAGCTTATTTTTAAGTACCAAATGAGTTTTTATATCAGATGATTTCCACGGGTCATATAAACAAAAAAACTATTTTGTTGTGAAAACATTGTAATTTCAAAATTAATAATTTTATATTTTCAAAATTTTTCAAAATTAGAGAAGCACGTGGCAACGTCTTCAGCATTTACCACAAGTTTAATTGTCATTGTAATAGTTTTAAAATTCTCATAAATAATAAAGTTCTACAACCAAAAAGTAAAAACAAGAAATGGGCGAAGCACGTCGCTGGTACTTTTCCATATTTTTTACATTTCGAATATTCTCGTGTCAATAAATGGCTGAACAACAATGTTTTAAGAAAAATACGCATTTCAAAGGCATTTGTTAAACAAATCTCGGTAGTCAAGAGACGTGGATGGTTCGATCCTGGCCACGGACGAAATAATTTTTAAATTGCTTCTGTTAAATACTTTATATTTTTAGTACATGGTGACCTGCTACTATTTATGCTCTCCGGGATGTTTTCAGCGATAAGTACAGCGCCGTCGAGCGCAGTATATGTAGACGTTCTGAGTTAGAGTTTGGTTATATCCGCGAGATGCGTGGCTAAGAGCTTTTTCAATACTTGCTACCATTTCACGTTGAGGCGCTAGATATGGCGTTCCCGACTTCGAACCAAAAATCGTTAAAAAAAGAATTTATTTAAAAAGTTATCAAAAACATGTAAATAATGTTAAAATATTTTTTTATTAAAGCCAATTGATAGGCGTAGTTGAAACATAGTAAGTTCTAGAAACGCGTTGTTGATATTACAAAATGTGGTATTTTCTCTTAATTTTAATAAAATGGTTTAAAATTATTTATATTATTTCTTTATCCTAATAAACTGCTTCAAATAGCTTATTGAGGTTTTAAAGCTTATAACGATTGGCGTTTGCGTTTTTGAATATAATAAACAGATTTCAAACGAGAAGGGGTCAAAGTAAAATTTGGGAGACATCGGCTCACAAAGTTAAAAGAAATTGTGTAGACAGTTTTTAAGGCATAATTTTTTTAAATGTTTAAATATTTTTACATTACATGATACTTATTAGACGCTATTTAGTAATGGGATAATTTTTATGGATTGGATTTTTTCTTTTTGCGACATTAAAAGTAAAATAATCAAAAATGCGTTGAAACCTTTGTTTTGAAGATAGAGCATTCAAAAAACAATCATTTTATTAGTTTTTAGATGCACTAGAATGCTATGCTTTTAAAATTTTAAAAGAGTTGTCAGCAAAAAAAAAACGATACTAAGAAACATGTATAATTCTGGTTTTTTCGTTTCATTGTTTTTTGGACTTTATAGTCCTAAATTGGACAACTAAAAAACTTTCAGAGGTTCCGGAGATATAGGGGAACACACGAACCTACCGACGCGGCCACCCACCCACAGACAGATTGTATGTGTCTCGGGATTATTTCATACTTTATACACATTTACAACTATCGTTAAAAGTAACATTGTATTCACATTTTTTCGGTTATTGTCAAAATCAAAGCTGTATTCTGTAGTCAAAAGAGTTGTAGGTTGGTGGGCTTGTTGTAGTCTCTGGCTATGTCATCCGTGCATTCATTTAAATGTTGCAGTTTCTGCTTTAACCCGTAAACAATTTTATCTAAAATTTGTAACAAGTAAGAAATTGTATATGTTTGTATAAAGTAAACTCAGGCGTGACATTCAGGTTTCAGTATGTATAAGCAACTCTTCATTTTTGCTGTTAGTTCATGAAGTCAGTAGAGGAGAAGGGGGTAATATGGAACCCTATTTTGTTTTTTCCCAATAAAACAAGCAATTTCAACACAATTAACTAAAACTAGGTGCCACCAGATTCTGTAATTGTTCATGTGAACAAATTTTCTATAATGGGCGCCGTTCAAAAAATATACGCAAATTAGTAAAAAATGTCAAAATCATGTTCTGTCAAAAAGGGTGGGTAATATGGAACCGTGTAAAAATATATAAAAAATGACCGTAGATGGCAAATAATGTGTTTATTTATATACCAAACCAGTAACAAACTTAATATAAGGTATGAATATAACGTAAAAAAAATAATTTTGCGACAGAATTCACAAATGTAGGCATCTTTTTCGCAGCTTGAGCACTCATAATGAGCGCAGAGCTGGCACATTATACATTGAACCCAAAGTTCTCCTTTTTTATCCTGTGAGTAGAATGCATCACAGAACATACAAACTGCATCATCCTCTGAAGTTGGTTGTTTCCCAGTTGAATGGTCGCTGTCATGGGAGGTTTCATATTACCAGCGATGTAGGGGTTCCATATTTGACAAACTACCCGCTGTACTAAATTGTTAGGTAATACTCTTGAAGATCATTTTAATCAGCTTTTGTCAGCTGGCTTTTGAAGAACAAATACTTCATCAACTACTAAAATACTAAACATTTACTTACCATCAAAACACTCCACAATATTAATTAGAACTTCGACAGAAAAAAAATTTGAAAATTTTCGCAATAACACAAGAAGCATTTACTACCAATGAAAACTGTAAAGTGACCACAGAATGATATGTATGCTATCCTTCGCAGAAACACAACATGTTTAGCCACTTACAACATAGATGTCGCTTGGAGTTTCATAATTAACACTGGGTTCCATATTAACATCAGGTTCCATAATACCACCTTTTCCTCTAATAATGATGCTGTGACTTAGTAATCATGCTCGGAGCATAACTTGTCCAAGTTTAAACATTTTTATTAATTAGAAAAAAAATTTGTAATTACAATTATATAGAATTTACATATTCTACAGTAGCCAACTAAAACCTAAGTTTGTTAACAAAAAAATAGAGAGAGGACCCACCAAATATAATTTTTTTTTTAAACTAGCAATACATTTGATTCTACTAGTCACGATGAGTAATTCTTCTTAAGCAAAACGTTATTTATTGTTTCCCGTTAATAAATAAAGGGGTACCAACATTTAATTTTTAAAAATGCATAGAAGGTACCACAGTGGAATTATGGTATTTAGCAAAACACCAAATTGTAGCCTATGTTCGGCTGTATAAGTCTACAAAGTTTAAACAAAACGTATGACCGGTTTTTGAGAAATATTATTTTGTAAATTTCACAAATTTGCAATGTACAATTCATCCTGCTCAAAAATTCTGCTTAGAAGAATTTTATTATCGGACCCCATTTAATAAATAAATGGGTACCCTTTTTTAATATTCAAAAATTTATAGAAAGCGCAAAAGTGAAATTACAGCTTTCGGCAAAATACAAAATTGTATCCAATCTTTGATTCTAGCAGCCTACAAAGTTTTAAACAAATCGTGTAGCCAGTTTTTAAAAATTTGTTTTTTGAAAATTGTCAAAATATTTAGACAAACGTCATTGCGATGGCTTTCAGATTTTCGGAATTAATTTTGTTTCATCATATACTACCTACAAAGAATTCTAAAAAAAAGTTGTAGTTGATCCCGATCAGACAACTACTTTTTGAGTAATTTGGCGTTAAAGTTGAGGTTTTCGATAAATTGTAGCGGTCGCCATATTAAAGCTAAAGAATTCGATAAAAAGTTTTCAATTTGCCTTAGCCTGTTCTCTCAGGTCCTGTGCTCTAATTTTTGTGTAAACCTTAATTAGAACTACAATTTTCGATATACCTATTGATTTTATATTTCATCAAAGTCGGTCAAGTACCTTCGCCTTTAAAGGCGTCACCCTCCCACCCACTCAGCCACCCACAGACAGGTGTGTTTTAAAAACCAGGTTTTTGGGATTCCTGAGCCCTAAAACGTGTATTTCCGTTAAAATCTAAATTTTGAAAATGTTCATGTAATTAATACTTCTCTATACCGAAGGTATGGGTCCGTGAAGTTGGCAGGTCACTGAAAGCACTAACGACAGCAATTGCGCCAATCGTTAGTGCTTCTTTAGTGCTCTTTAGTGCCCTACCAAGAAAACCAGCAAACCATCATATTTTCGAGTAATTAAAACACAAAATTGCCTGCCAGCTTCACGCTTAGCAGGCACACTTTGAGCACTAACAAAAAAAATGTTGCCAATCGTTAGTGCTTCGTTAGTACTCTTTAGTGCGCTAATTAAAATATCAGCAAACAAACACATACGTGAGTAATTTCAAAAAATTAGTTGCCTGCCAACCTTCGGTATGACAAAGTAGAAATGAGTTTCGACGCACAAACAAATGAGTTTCGACGCACAAACAAATAAGTTTCGACGCACAAACAGATGAGTGCAGGATGTAAGATTATTATACGCCTTTTCGACCGGCAGTGACCACCGCATTTTAAAGACTAAACTTGTTTGAGCTGTAATTAAAAATATATATAAATTTAAAGAATGATAAAACACATTTAATTATAGACCGTCAAAAACTTCAATAAATAAATTAAGACTACAGAATGTTATTAGTAAAACCAATATAAAAAGGAATAGACACTAAATACTTCATATAACAAGATAAAAAAAAAGTAATGAGACTGGGCAAAAAGTAGGTATACATGAAATATGTAAATTCCAACAATACACTATGTTCAGATCAGAGAAAACACACGAATCTAGTATGTTTAATTGTTGACTGTGTTGGCCCCCTCTCATAAATTCCAATTTTTTCTATTTGGTGTTGGGAGTGTGCGCCGCCTCTAACTAGCCACTTGATATCGAGGTAAGTGGCAACGACTGTCTTTTTATGCGACTAAATCTTACGCCAACTGCAAGCAAGAGAAAATTCCGAATTTGTTTTGTACTTTTTCGCAATAGTGTACGGGTTAACCAACAACAATAAAATTTCAAGTTTGTCTGGCCCCAAGCGCTTCACACTAAGAGAAAAAATGCTAGAAAAGAGGAACGAAGCAACAAAGAAGCTAGCAAAATGATTGGCAAAGGAATAACATAAGGATGTACATTGTACAATCAACAAATTATCAGCTAAACTAAAGAAAACAAAGTACAAATATTGTAACAACGAAACTACAAACAAGAAAGCGGTAAAAGATGATTAAAAAACGAAGATGAAAATCAAGCCAGTTTTTCTTCTCTAGTGCCATACCCCATGCAGGGCGTTGGCGACCTCTCTCCGATGTCTGTGTTTGGTGCGCGGAGATAGATATTTTACATAGTCAGACATAAGGGACCTACAGTTTAACGTAGGCTCCGAACCACAAAAAATGCATGCACTTTTTCCCCAGAGAGGTTTTCCTGGGGAAAATACCGCCTCGCTGGTTTCCCGTTGCATTGCGAGGGAGAACAATAGGACCGTGAGTCGAACCCGGATCCGCTGCATTGGTAGCCCGGGCGCTTACCACTAAACCACGACACAGAAGACAACTAAAATGATACATGGAACATTATATGTATTATATCTCAAAAATAGAATATGAAAAAGAAAACAGCATCAAATCAACAACTTATAAATATAAATTCGGAAGAAATAACATAAAAAGATAAAAATAAAATAACCAATACTTTAAGGAAAAGGAAAAATGAAAAATTTTCGAGATTCGACGATACCATAACAAAAATAGTAAAGAAAGCATGGGGAACTATTATTAGGGAAATCAGAAATATTGTGTAATAAAATTAAATAGGAGAAAAACCAATAAACTGGGAAAAGGCTATAAAAAAATAAATAAATTGGAACAATTAGAGACGAATAAGTATCTTGTCTAAAATTAACAAACTCGTCGCAAGGAATTCTACAAAGAAAACTACATCTGTACAAAAACCCACGTGTGTGCAAGAATTCTGGGACAACAAACTATCTTTAGACACTAAAACTAATTGTAAAGCAAATATCGAGAAGTATCAGAAAGAATTAAGAGCATTGGAAAAAGTGATAAAAACGTCCCTTTTTAAGACTACCTACGAGGAATCGCCTACAACTTTAATCTGCAAGCGAACGTTTAGAATTTTTTAAATATTATGTTAAAATATTTTTTTTCATATACTATACATTGCTAATAAATAATAATTAAATTTACACAGTACGGTTTTATTTACTCAAACTAAAACAGTGGTTTTCTTGTTCAGATTGGTGCGACAATATGTCTTTGCTACATTATGCTCATGCGACGTTATGACCCGCGACATCCTCCTGCTGCCCTACATAGTACCAGATGTCTCTCTCACGAAGATTTGTGTTTAAAAAAGCGTTTAATAGCATCAAGATATATAGGCATTCACATATTCAGAATCAATAATCGATACTCAGTTGACCGAAATATATAAGAACGATTTGCTAAGAATACAAATGTACGAATACGTGGCCCTAGTGTAAGTAAACAAAAGAGTCAGGCAAGGTGACCCGATATCATCTAAGCTCATTACGTCAACAATAGAAGCGATATTCAGAACAAAATAAAAGAATTAACGTGAACGAATTAATAGTTATTTAAGTATCAAGGAATGTAAGGACGTAATAACATCCGAGGTAGGCGAATACGAGCTGAGGCGGAGCCGAAGCTTGTCGCCTGCCGAGGATGTTATTAGTCGATACATTCCGTGTTGCTTATTAAATTTTTCACGCTACCGGCAATGTAAGTAGGCCTACAGGTAGAAATTTAATCATATTTTTAAAAGTTCGTTTTGACTGCTGTCATCGGAATTATTTTTTAAAAGCTCCATTATTCTAAGTTGTCTGTGTTTGTTACCATATCAACGAACAGTTAAAATGAACATTATTTTCCTAGGAACGTAAGTGACACTATTAAGTTCCGTCGTCAAGGGTAACTAGTACACGAATATATCAGCCACTTACGATCCCTGTAGCTATGGATGTAAGGCCTACTTACACTGCCGGTAGCGTGAAAAAAGATTTAAATGAAAACTTAAAATTTTCTAGCGATATCTAATAACTTCAAACATAAAACTTCGTAGTAAAAAATTCTTGACTTTGTGTAAAGTTGGTATGGAAATAAATTTAAACAAAACAAGGATAATGAATACATGCGAGACGTGAGATAAATAAGAATTAGAAATCAATTAATAGAGAGAGCAAGTAATTTTGTTTGCCTGTGGAAAGTGGTATGTGCAAAAAGCAATCTACGAAGGGAAATAGAATATAACTGAGGTGATCAGCATTTGGCAAAATAAGTATATAAATACGGGGACGCAGATATGTATCCACTGCTCGTGGTAGCCACGACAGTTAAATAATGTAATAACATTTTTAACATAAAGCTGTCGATGTGCCCACTGCAATTTTAGCATAAATTAGCTATTGTCGATGTATCCACCGGTCGTGGTAGCCACGGCAGTTAAATAAGAAAATAAAATTTTGTACAACCACTGTCGTTGTGCCCACTGCTAACTTTGTTAGATTTATTTTTGTATTTGCTGTCGATTTATACACTCAAAAATTTTAGTCTGAATAAGTATTTGGTGATGTGTCCGCAGGGCGTAGTAACATCGCCAGTTTTTGCAATATTTTGCTTGATTATTGAAAATTGTCTATGTGCCCACGATGGTATCTGTACATGTTGTCTAATTTTCCTGCAATAAAATCATGTTTTTGCCGATTCTGACGATGTATTTTATGTATGAAGGGTTGCCTAAATTTCTCATTTACCAGCAAACCCCAAAAAATTATTATTATACTGCGAATTTACTTTTTACGTAATCGATACCTTAACCTAATGCCACCTACATCAAACGGAGTTACTTATTATTTTATTTGTTATCTTATTATGTGTACTATATATTTTTTAATTATAAAAATTACATAATGTTGTAAAACATGTTAACGAACTAAATAAGCTTTAGCGTTGCACACGGTGGCGAGCCCACAAGTTATATACTAAAAAGGTTGACTTTTGAATTTTTCCTTCTGTACATGAAAATTTCTGCCGGAAACAATCTTTTGAAACCAAACCTGCTTCCTAAAAATGTCATAGAAAATCCTTTGATAAAAAAAAATTGTGTATGACAATAAAATAAAAAACCCTATTCTTACGTTGTCAGTCGAAAATTTAGGGGGTTCGCTTAAATTTAAAATTTTAAATTATAGTTGTGAAACATGATATTTTATAAATAATACAATTTTCAAAACTCTTGTTATTTAGTTTAGAGTCGTATTTCAAATTTAAATTAGGAAATATTCGTATTAAGGCTGCACTCGATTGCAGGCAACTAATGGCGATAATCTTTTGTCATGGTAATATTTGTTATTAACGCCACCGAACCGCACGCAAGTTACTCTTCACCATAAGATAGTTTCTTTGTTTTTCTTTAAATTTAAATTACATGTTTTATATAAAATGGAATAATCTAAAAACTAATATATTCTTTTATTAGGCAGCTTTTTAAATTCTACTTTTTACAACATTTTATCAAGAACAGCTAACTAGAAACTTAATTTTCCTGCTTAAGTTACTTTTAAAATTGCAGTAGGTAGTACCTTTGGCGCTCTGCAATTGGATGCTAAACTACCTGCACTCTTTATTCTCATACTTCAAGAGGAGCCGTTGAGAAGCTTAATTTAATGCCTAATTACCCAAAAGATATTAAGTCCGACAGCAACACCAACTGTTTATTTTTTAATCTCACCTTTGACAATGACATGTAAGCAGGTCGAAATACGTATAAGATTAAAATAAAATATAACTGCATTTTATGTACTTTTTCTGTAGATTATTTTTCTCTAGATTTCTTCCTTGTATTTTTTTGGATTGTTTTAGTTAGATAGCATTACTACTCGTATTTTTACGAGAATCTATTTTTTGTCCTATTACAGTTGATTTTGCCATTTTAGTGGTTGTTTTTTTCAACAGATTTTTTTCCCGGAAACCTTTTTTCGAAGACTTTTTTCCCTGGAGACTTTTTTCCGGGAACTTTTGTTCTGTGGACTATTTTGTCGTGACTTTTTTTCCAGATACCTTTTTTCCGTCTATTTATTGAGCTCTTGCTAAAATTCAATTTTAAGTTAAAATGCACATGTTAGAACAATAATTTTAAAATATGAGACAGTTTTCCAACGTGTGCGTTTCGAGCGTAAAATTGAATTTTAGCAAGAATTTAATTAAAACCAATGCTAGAAAATATTTGACATTTTAATGCAATGAATACATAGAAAGCACTAAATTTAAAAAAAAAATAGCCGCCTTTTTCATAATAAAAGTATTTAAAATAGTGTTCTGTTGAAAATAGAGCGTTAAAGAGAATCATTTAAAAACCAAAATTATTAACAAAATTCAAATTTAATATAAAATATTTTTTATTAGTATCCTTAAAAAAATTTTCCTCCGGTTAATAAAGTACGAAAATCTTCTGGATTGTGCTTATATACAAAAGAGAAATTACCTATTGCAATATCTTCAATCCTGATTTCGCTACCACATCAAATAATTAAGACATGTGAGCTGTTTCGTTTTGGGTAGACTCGCCTTGTGCTTTGAAATAATTTTAAAATACCATTCTTTTAATAATTTTATAAAGTTTAAGCTTGTTTGTTTAATTACGTTATTTTACTTGAAAATAGATCAGATCATCGTGTTTCACTTAATGCCAAAAGCTTTTAATTGCATTTGAAAGTAGTCAACTATTGTTTACTTAAGTTTGCAGAAGATACTGCCATTATGACATTAGTCATTAGAAAAGTATGTTATAGTGTACTTAAATCAGAATTTTTTGAAGAAAAAAAGTGCATGGAAAAATGGTTCCCTGGAAAGAAAGTCACTGTGAAAACCGTTCCCCGCAAAAAATCTACAGAAAAAAATGTCCTCGAAAAAAAATCCCTTGGAAAAGAATCTTCGAAGAAAAGTCTTTAAAAAAGTGTTGGATATTCAAGCCTCGTATAAAAGTCGTTTAAAATAAACGACTTCACCTGATTTTCATATGCGGTTAGGTTAAGTCACGATACAGTAATCTTACAATGAAACTAGCCCTACATTTACCGGTATAATCAAAATATAAACTCTTTAATAAACTCACTGCAAGTATCATGTTTATATAAACTTATTTATATATTTGAAAAATTTCTGTATTTTTATGAGTTTTTCTTATTGAAGTTTTTTTAGGTTTTTTCCCTAGAGACTTTTATTTCGAAGACCTTCTTTCTGTGATTTTTTCCGAGGACTTTTTTCCAAGAAACTTTTTTCCGGAGACCTTCTTCCAGGAAACTTTTTTTCTAAGCGACTTTTTTCCATGATCTTTATTTCCGTGATTTTTTTAACGGAGCGTTTTTTTTTAATTTGTAGAATTACTTAATGCAGCGCTTTCCAAATGATAATGTAAATTTTTATCTTGGAATACGACAAGCGACCAACGTAATCTTTGCAAAGCGTTTTTGAAATCATCTTAAATAGTATATAACTGTTTGCTAATCAATAACTCTTTATATTTCCGAGAAAATTAAAAAAAAAGAAAGTAACTTTCTAGAGATTTTCAAGTTATACGAAATACTTTGAAAATCCCTAATTGTTTTTCCACCGCTTTTAAGCCGCTTTGAATCAAATACGGAACCTGATCGTTATAAACTGGGGGTGTATGTAACTTTATTAGAATCAGGGTATGAAACAAGAATCGGTTTTTTAGATTTAACGTTTTTAATTTTAAAGATTAAAACTTAATCAAAGTTATCGTATAAACTTTCAAAACTTTAATTATAATATATTTATTTGTTATTTAACACTTAACCAGCTCTTTTTAAAACATTATGGTTTAGGTATTAATAGATATTTGCAATTTTAAATCAAAAGTAAATGTGTATTTTGATTAAAAACATACAAAGTAAACGCTGATACAACAATGTGTAATTACATGGAACCCAACGAATAACAATATTTATCGAGAAAAGGACAATTGTATGCTAGTGCTGCATTGTAAACTTTTAATGAAGATGTTTACTTGCGGAATACAAGATTTAAGTAATACTGGAAATTTTAAGTGACGTAACCAGAGTCAGTTACTCATTTAAATCCGTAATCTCTTGAATTTCCAGTGTCACGTCGAGTCTGTAGAAGTGCAAATTTCTGTTTTGTACTTGGTTTACAGTTGTAAAAATTTTGATTTGTAATTTACAGTATTCCATTTTCGGTAAAAGCGAAAGTAAAAATTACGTTGTTATTTTAAGATACAAAATTAAGAAGAAAATATGGGCGAAACAGGTCGCTGGTACTTTTCCATACTTTTTACGGTTTAAATATTCTCGCGTCAAGAAGTGATGGAAAGTTACATCTACAGCTAGTACAAGGCCGCTGCAGACTCAAGGTGTTAGTTACTTACGAAATGCGCGCGCTCCTACGACGCCCGCCGTTAGTCAGTTGGACCACGCAGGAATCACATTGTAAATCCCATAGCTCAGTCGGGCCACGACTTACCTTGCCAAGGGATTACGCTCGTAATTACGGATTAAGAAAGACAAACAACGTCTACAAGCAATTTCTTATCTATAATATCAAAGTTAATAAAATAGTAAAATTACTGTTTATGAAAATAAATCTTTTAATACAAAATCATATGGATATACACACATATACATCATCATTATAAACATACAAAACAATACATCATTATAAACATACATAATTATGGTACAATGGGCAAAATACTTAAAAAAAATTAATTTTACAAAATAATATCGTGATATAGTCCTTTTTTGTACTCATCAATTTGTTGGTTTACATATATTTGCTTAGTTAGGGTGTCTTTACGTATTTTTTATTATTATGTTGTTCACTCCTAATTTTTCATAAATTTCGTTTTGAAAATTGAGTAAAAAACTCTAGTGAACTGAAATATATGAGAGTGACTGGTACACAAATTTGCGTTAAATCGCGAATGGAAAGCCGCGGCACCGTGTGCTACGCCGAAGCTCATCCGGTTCATTAACTGATTTTACAATAATATTAAATTTTTATAATATGTAGGAAGTAGATAGTACACATGATAAATTATATTACATAAGATAATAAGTATGCTATATACTTACACTGCTTTGGTTCTCTGGTATATAAAAAAATGTAGGCAACCCTTTATACATCGAACAAATCGTCACAATTCTGAACAACATACTTTTATTGCAAAAAAGGCAACAATATGTCTAGATACCATCGTGGGCACATGGTCAGTTTTTCATAATGAAGTAATATAATGCAAACAAATGGCGTTGTTACCAAGCACCGTGGACATATCGCCAAATGCTTATTTAACTACAATTTTCGAGTGGATAAATCGACAGCAAGTACATTTAAAAAATTCAACAACGTTAGCAGTGGGCACAACGACTGTGGTTATACGAAATTCTATTTTCTTATTTAACTGTCGTGGCTACCACGACCCGTGGATACATCGACAATTGCCAATTTATGCTAAAATTGCAGTGGGCACATCGACAGCTTTATGTTAAACATTGTATTTCTAAATTTTACTGTCGTGGCTACCACGGCTGGTGGATACAAAGCAGGCGACCCTATAAATACGTTGTATAATGCGGTAGCGTTACGCGACATTTGGGTGACGCCGTTTGGGCTTTAATCGTATTTTAAAGTGACTTTTTCACAATACATATGTGGTTTCTCATTACCAGCACCCAAACTTCCGGCGCCCAAAAGTCTTGCTCCGGACTAATCTAGAAATATAACGAAGATGCAACAAAAGTATAACAAACTGGAAACCGGAGGATAGAGCTTAAGCCTACAGACTAGATGGTTGAACGTCATCAGAAATGTAACAAGAATAACATGACACGAAGAGAAATAAAGGGTGTTATACCCGAATTTGGAGAGAAGAAAGCTAAAGTAAAGCAGGTGTCTTATACGTATTTCAACGTGTTAACACTTCATTATCAAAGGCAACATTAAAAGTAAACAGTTGGTGTTGCTATAGGAACAATGAATCTTCATAACTTGATCTTAGTTTTCTATATCTGCGCCCAGATGACTTGACTTCTTATTCCAATGATGGTGAATTTAAGAGCTCATATTGCTTATTCATTAAAGGTACAGATTTTAAGTGATTGTGAATTTCAAGTGCTTTTAGTATATCCAACTTACGTTTATAATCACAACAGTGTAAAATTTTATATTATTATTAGATGTCATTAAATGAATGTGTTCTAATAAGTGTTTAGCGTAATTGGATTTATGTGAGTGTTTATATTTGTAACTACGTACGTGTTCTTTGTACCTCATGTCAAAATTTTTAATTGTCTGGCCTATGCAGCGTGGTCCAATACTTATTACGTCCCTACTCGGATTACGATAGAGAAAAAAATTATGTGGTAAAGTTTGGCCTATCTGTCTAGATACTTGAGAAACAATTTGAACCAATGCTGCAAGCGCTGTGATGCTATCCTCATATTTTTAAATCGCAACCTAGCCATTTTGTGCGCTTATTTTATAGAGCAATTTCTTTTCTTTTCAATGGTATAAAATTTGTATACCTTGACATAATAAAAAGTTTGCGAAAAACGCGAAAAAATTCTTCATATTAGCAGGCCCTAACTTCAAAGAACAGCCTATCACAATCGTAACTCATTCGTTATCTCTTAAGAATTATAAACAACTTTAGGTCGTTTAGCTGAACAGTTTAATTAAATAATCGCCTAAAAACAACTATTGCCAAATTATAAAATCGATTTTAGATTTCAACGAATTGTTTGCAATTAGGAAATACTAATAAAAAATGTCAAAACATTGAAAAATTGTAAAACTTTAAAAAATTTTGAAAATATTTAAGATATCCTAATAAAATCAAAATTTTTAAAATTTTCTAGAATTTTTAAAACGCTCAAATTTTTCAAAACAGTCGAAAATGTTCAAAATTTGCAGTAATTTAGAAAATTTTCAAAAATTCTCAAATTAAAATTTCAAAAAATTTTGAAAAAATAGTTTTTTAATTTCCCAAAATTTTCACAATTTTCATAATTTTTAAAATTTCGAAAAATTTTCAATGAGTTATTGCCGAAAACAAAAAATCTAAAATTTTAGTTTTTTCTAGTGATTTCAGAAACTAAGCAAGATAGCTCCAATTTCTTTTTAAATTATTAGTGAACATACTGTTTCACAACTTTTCTCTAATTTAACCGTTGTCGCATCTCTTCAAACAAGCAAGATCCCAATAGTTACCACGCAATTTGATGCAACTTGTATACAAGAGAGCACACAATAACTACCAACTGCAACCACGCTTTACAAATTCCTACCCCCAATTTAAAGGGTACTTTACTCTTATATAAATAGTATAAATAGTATGTTCACTAATAATTTAAAAAGAAATTAGAGCTATCTTGCTTAGTTTCTGAAATCACTAGAAAAACTAAAATTTTAGATTTTTTGTTTTCGGCAATAACTGATTCTCATTTACATTACATATTCTAATAAAAGCGTTAAGACGTTTTTTTAATGCTGAGTCTAAACTTGTCATTAAATTTGGTATAACTGCTACCAATGTTCATTTTCGACCGTCAACTTTTGTTTCCTATAAACCGCATTTTAATCTTTTTGTATTTAAATGCAGTTTTTAATTCTGATTTCAACGATGTGTCACACTTTGCATTTTCTTTAAGTTCTGGACATTTTATTACAAAAAATAAGAACGCCATAAGAGTACCATGGAAAGACTAATATATTTAAAAAATATATAAATTTGGTATAGATTATTGTATAACACTAACTTAAAATTTTGAATACATAGCGTTGTAGTGCATCTAAAAACAAATACGAGTAAAACGTGTTTTGTCAAATGCTGTATCTTCAAAATCAAGGACGCTAGGAATTCTATAAAATTTTAACTTTAATGCTCAGTTACTCAAAAACAAAATATCCAATTAATACAAATTGATGTATTATTTGATAGTTCTTAATAAGTATAATCAACTGATGTGCAAATATTTTTGGAAGTTTGAAAATTGTAAATACACTAACTTATCAAAATTTTAGACATTTACAAAAAAATATTTCTCAAAAACTGCCCACGCCATTTATTTAAAACGTTCTAAGCCCATAGAGCTTGCAGTCTGACGCCCTCTAAAATTTTTTTTAAATTTTGAAATTAATTAGTTTTTTATTCAAAAACTCACACCCAAATTGTTATAAACTTTAAACAGCCTATTTGAAGTAGTTTGTTAGGATTGGCAAAAATTTTTAACTATAATAAGAATTAGCGAAAAACGATAATTTTTAATTTCAACAACGCATTCTCGAAAATTTACGTGATTTTAACTGCGGCTATCAATTAGCTCTAGTTAAAAGCATGGTTTTCATTCTTTGCATATGTTTGATAACTATAACTCTTAAAATAAAGCTTTTACGGCGATTTTGGCCCGAAGTCCGAAGCGCATCTAATTAGCTGTAAGGGCACGGTCAGTTGCCGTGCTCCTGTCCTATACGGCTAGCCGAAGTTATCATAGTACTATTCTGATACGGTACACCATATCGTATTGCACAAGCTGTCACAAATTCAAATCACCGCTGGGGTGTTACTGTTTGTTTATTTTTTTTGCTTCAATTTTTGTAAAAATAATGTTATTTAGTCAGTTATTGGCGCGCGAACATTTAAAACGTAAAAAGTATCGGAAAGTACTAGCGACCTGTTTCGCTCAATTTTTGTAAAGCGTTATATGTTATAGAGCGTTTAATTTGTTTTTAGTGCTTTCAAAAATGGCATTTATTTGTTTTGTTTATAATTTTAGCGATTGTTGCCACAATATGGAATCGAAGCGTATTTAATTATGTCGGATGAACTATTTAGATAAATTTTCTAAGCAGCGAATTTATTATTATATTTATCTTTAATTAATAAATCAACAAGTTGAGTACATAACCATTACAGTATACAATCTTTGTCATAATTGAAATTTCTCTATTATAACTAATTTTATCTAAAGGGGCCGTCAAAGCGCTATGTATCAGGGACCTGTATGCTGCTAATTTATGTGGTTTATGCTGACAAGAATCGTGTGGTATTGTAATGTCTGTTTGTGTAAGTTTTCTATAAACTGAGTAGTCAAGTTTATAATTGAAATTATCTTTTATGTTAAAATTCAATAAGTTGTTACACTTATTCTGTTAAGTTTCTAGTAAATTTTACATTTGAATGTAAACTGTAAATAACAGTTAAATATGTATTTAATAACTCAAATGAAGTATTAATACGTGCTAAAATGACATCAACATAACAAAGTTAATTAATGAGTTTTTAATTTGTATTAACATCTTGCTTCCAAACATAAAGCTCATAAATTAGCTGCATTCGTGATACACGGGTCTTTGACGGTCCCTTTGAATGAAATTAATTATAATAGAGAAATTTCAATTATTAAACAAATAACATACAATAATGGTTAAAATACTTAACTTATTGATATATTAATTAAAGAGAACGATTATAAATTAGCTAGTCAAAAAATTTATCCAAATAGTTGAAACAAAATTGCATGTTTGTGGTATATCCAAAAAGTCAACAAAACACAATGTTGGGACGCACACTAACTCCCGTCAGCGGTCAATCAAAAAATAATCCCTTTCCTTAACTCCCGTCAAGAAATTTTTACCTGGGCCAATAACTTAATCCTCATCCTGAACTCCCGTCAGAATAATGACGCACGCGGTTTAAAGTCAAGCTGATACAGTATGTACCGGTTTTTAAATGAAATGATCACATCAGGACGTACATAAAATTTGTCCTAAAATTTATTTCAAAATGATACATAGCCAGCCGGACGTCGGTCGTTAAAACTACAACTAAATACATATAAAATATAGACAGACATATTCTAGAAGTTAAACTAAAGTTAACAAACTATTGTGCTAAACTTATAGGAAAGACATTTTATGAAATCGTATCTAGAAATTTGTTGATTATTATATTGTAGAATTTTGTTTTTAATAAAGTCCTGCCTGCGCTGAACCGATTTGCGGATGATTCTGCTGTGGGATGCCTTTGCACTGTTTATTTTTATATAAGTGTCAGCAATTATTCCTATTGGACATCCGTTATCACTAACTTCTTAATTGGTTAGCACTTGTCTGTATCCAGAATTTTAGAAAATGTTATTAAAGATATTGGAAATATTTTAAGTTACCTACATGATCATTATCATAATAGCTTCTTTGCTTAATCACCAATGCTTAGGCCTGACGGGAGTTCAGGACAGGGATTATAGGACGCCTACGACTTCGTAATCAACAGAATTAACCTGACGGGAGATAGGGTTGCCCGCAATGTTGCAATTGTTTGTTCTTATTACAGCTTAAATAGATCTATAACTTTTTCCTTCATATTTTTTTTTTCTAATTTCACTGTGAACAGACATATTTTACCTTAAAGAATTTCCGCTTTTGAGCCTGGGCTCTTCGTCATCACTTTTCAGTAGGCACCCCACGAGTGTATTTGGATGAGCACTAAGCCGATCGCGGCTTGATTAACAATTATTTAAACAATAATCTTACGAGTATGTCAAACAAAAATCGATTATATTCACAATACTTTGAATAAATAAGTAATATTTAGTGCTCATCATCAATGAAAACGTAAATAAAGTGATCTACAGCTTTTGAAGTTTATGGGGAATTATTTCACAAAATAATGCAAAATTTTACATTAACAGTCACTTTATGACAATTTAAAATTTTTGAAAAGCTGTCATATCGGCAGTTTTTGGGTTAAAAAAAATATCACAACATTCTACACATCAGAGGCTGTTAGATTAAAGTCCATATTAACTTTCTAGCTCATTTTCTGGGCAAATAGGCGTGAATAGTTAAGTACTGATCAAATTATTCAAGAAAATCGAAAGCTAGAACATTCGGAAAAAGCAATTGTTTTCTTTCAATGTTCGTCTTTGTAACTGTGAAATTTGTACAGGTAAATAATTGCCAAAAACGTAATTTCTCTGCTTTTGCATCCTTTTAAAGGTTATATTTCTGATTCATTACAAATTTTATCGTAACCGTAGGTAGATGGTACATCTGTTAGTGAATGGCGACACAAACCGTACAATCCACTCGCTTATTACCCTCTCACAATGAGTTATTTTTCAACCGATTTTAATTTCCTTGTGCTCCAATACATATTTTCTCTATTCAATTCTCAGAACCGATTTTTCTTATAGAAAGAATAAACTTCCCTATACTCAAAGTACTGAAAAGTCAAAACGTTATTAATTTAGTGAAACATTCCGTTTTGAGTAATTAGTCACGATAATTTTTTCTAATATTGTATTAAAAGTTGCAGTTATGTAATAACAAAATAAAATGTGAATGATAAAGTGATACATCTGTATTCATAACTACTCATTTTTAGGCGCAAAAGGTCCAGTAGGTAACTTTTTTATAGTAAAACCGACTGTGTTCTTGAACCTCCGACTTGTAAATTTACGGCCTTGGCTTTTAATTTCAGGGCCCCTACTTTTTTGTTTCTACAGCTAGAGGCAGCAATAAAACCGCAAAGTAGCTAAATTAGTCCGCCGAACAAAATATTGTGAAAAGGTGTGCTGTACTTCAAATATACACAATTTATATTTTTATTTTCTCAAAAATTTTCTAAATTAATAATAATAATATTTATGTATTAACTACAGTACAATTACATAAAACAAATTAACAATTTCTACAATTCTTGTTATGAACGTAAACGAACTGAGGTTAACTAGGACCAAATTTAGCGAGCTAGCGTAGCTAGCTGCCTGCTTTTCCATTCGGCCCTACTATTAAAGAAAATGACAATGGAAACCAGCACCAAGGCTGTGCCTAAAATTTAAAATGATCATAAAGCATTGAATGGTAATTGTTGCTCATTCGAAAGTCCTGCTCTATAAGATTTTTTTAAGGCACGTACAAATTGATATGATCATGTTAAGTGACAATAGGGAAATTACCTACTGGCCCCTTTAGCTTTCGTACATTTTCCCATATGTCAAAAATAAAATATGCAAATATCAATTAAAAGTGTAATCTGTTATATTTCCGCTGTAAGTGTTAGTAGTGGAAATTCTTTTTTTTTTCAAAATTGTGAAATCGGCAAATAACGTGTTGCATAATAACGAAAATAGTCAAAAGTGATAGGCAAAATTATTGCGATAGAAAATTATATGCGCGTAATCAGTTACTGTTCGGGAAGGTTAAGTAATTTAAACGAAAAAATTCAAAGCTCGATTGGTATTTATTACAAAAAGAAATTTTCATTATATTGTTTAACAATGGCCAGCAAGAGAGCAGCATATTTCTGGGCAAAGGTACATAATCCCTCCGGCATTAGTTGAGCCTGACAAAATTTTCTTACCACCGTTGCATATAAAATTAGGTTTGATCGAAAAACCTTTTTCAAAGCCATGAACAAAAGAAGGACATAGATTTAAATTTAAATATATGAAACAAAAATTTCCCAATATCACCGATGCAAAAATTAAAAAGCGTATGTTTGTAGGACCCCAAATTAATCTATTAATGCAAGATACAGAATTTGAAAAGGCTCTAAGCGACTTAGAACGTTCTGCTTGGAATGCTTTGAAAACGGTAAAACAAAACTTTTTGGAAAATACAAACTCAGAAAACTACAAAGAAATTGTCGGTGAACTTCTTAGGAGTTTTCAAGCATTAGGTTGTAATATGAGCCTTAAAATACACTTCTTAGATTCTCACTTGGATTTTTGTCCTGCGAATTTTGGGGACGTTAGTGATGAGCACGGAGAACGGTTCCATCAAGATATTGCCACTATCGAAAAACGTTACCAAGGGAAGTGGAACAGAGAAATGCTTGCTGATTACTGCTGAACACTGATATTAGAAAGTTCCACAGCTCCATACAAAAGGAAAGTAAAGATAGAAACATTCTAGATGTAATGCAATAGTGTAACTATTAGTAATTATGCGTAATATCTTTTACTCATTCTTTCAGTTAATTTTTCCAAAACCTAACCTGCTCGAAATAATTTTTTTTTAAGATTGTAATTAGAACTAGAAAACAAAAATAAATTGTAGATAGATAGTAAAGAAAAAATAAAAAGTTAAAAATTTGTTGACCAGTGTTATCGATGATTTATTCTCGCTGAAGGCGAAGCAGCAAATTCAACTAGTGCATTCACCATCGTTGAAACTGCAGATCGATTTCAACTAGAAAATATCATCGAATATGACACTCGCATTGTAACAGCCAATAGCAGCCGTTGATTTTCAGGCTCTTGACCAATTAGATCCTGACTAGCCGCGATAATAATTTTTAGTTGACTTGGGTTTTATCAGAGCTGTATAACCATGGCAACACATCAACAAAATTTATAATTTTTGCATTTAATAATTAAATAACGCGTTTATACGTCCATAAAATCCATCAATTTTGATTGAATTAGAACTTACCCTATAATTGTTAACTGCATCTCCACCTTCAGATTTTTACACATAATTTATTACTTATAAAACAATGAAATTTTATTTAGATTATTACACATAATTAATGTACACATATTTATGAATTATGAACAACGAAAATAAAAATATTGTAAAAAACGCGCCACGCTGCTATTCGAGATTTTCTTGTAGCAATGTTTATGTTTCATTTTCATTTTTACGCACTTGTTTAATGTAAATATCAAGATTCGCACTGGGCTCACACGCAGTCACTAACTACAGTTTGTTTTCAGGAAATAACGGAGGTATAATTGATACCGTTCCGATTCACGTTTATTATGCAATACAGTATACTCAGGGCCGCTTCTACCATAGGACCAAGCTGTGCAATGCACACGGACGGTCGATTCAAGGGGCGGCAAATCTTCCCTTAAATGCCTTTTTTGTAATGATTTCCCAAGAAAAATTTATGTACATTAATAAATTTATCCTCATAAAACGAAATTTAAATATTAATGTTAAAAATAACAATATGTAGTCCAAGTGACTATTTAAGTATATACAGACTGTCCATTTTATCAGGTACATAAACCATAACGGTAAAAGATACAAATTCCGTTAACTTGGATAAAAGTTGCCTAATTACGGAAGTAATGTAACGGTAATTTTGTTTTTGTTAAACTATTCGTGACTTACTAAGTATGACCGAAAAACCAAAAAAGTAATATTTGTTTATATTAAAATATATTTGTTTATAATACAAATAAAAAAACACTATAAAAGAAAAAGTTGTAGATCTCCTAAAGCTCCACCTATTAAGAAATTATATTTTCACAATTTTCTTATGTTGTAAAAAATGGAAATCATATTTTATTATTACACCAATAATTTTTTTTAAATTTATTTAAAGTATATGGTTGATAGACTTAATTTTAAATTTAAAGAAGATATTAAATAAAAACGTATTTCACTTCTACTATAAAAAGTAAAAAATAAACAGATTTTCAAAACGCATTAATAACCTTGCTTGACCTTGAGTATATTCTGAGAATACTAGTAAACATTCAAATTTTGTTCGCATGCACCCTGCACTGCGGTGTTATACAGAGTTGGGCAAAAGTACGGAACCATGCAAATATCTTTAATACGGCAATCGCAATCTTGACAAAAATTTTTAGATGAAGGTGCCGATATACGGCGGATACAATAAAGGTATTGGCGGTTTAAAACCGACTTTTGGTTTAGCCGGAAATGATATCAACTTCTTTATTTTAAATGGAACACCCTGTATATTTTTTGATATATAAATATAACTCTTTTTTGAGAGTTCAGTGATATAAAGTTTCATGCTCTTATTTTTAATAACTCTAGAGATATTGAACAATAATGTGTCGTAATTGTTATCTAGCAGCTCATGAAAACAAAAGAATGTGAGAAGCTTAAACAGTTTTGCAAAGTTGTCAAATATGCTTGGTTCGTGTTGTGTTGTTTCGGTGTTCAATAGATTGAGCAGTGTGGTTGCAGTATTCAATTAATTAACCAAATTAATTGAAACTGCTGAATTTAACATCAGAAATGGTTCAATTAACAGAAAGTCTACGTTTGAATTGTTAAATTCTCCAATTTGTCTCTTCAGTTTAGTTTCTTTTAAATCTGTCTTTTACGTTATTTGTTATTTAAACAACCTTTAACCAAAGTTTCTTTATACTTATGTAAATTTTTAAAAGGTTCAGTTTGCTGTACATACCGTTTTCTCAGAAGAACATTAATTTAAATCGGTAGACAGTTCTATTTCTAGAACATCCGTTGAAGTTTAAGTTAATCGGGTAGAAAAGAACTGTTTTCAATCAATAATATTAGGTTTAAGAATTGTTGTGTTAGAGTATTTTGAAATGTTAGTTTGTAAAGTTTGCTACTCTAGATCTAGGTTACATTTTTCACTGTTGTATGTAATTTTGTTCTGTCTTTTAATGTGGAAGTTTAGTAAGGAAAATAGTATATTAAAAACAAGTTTCATAAGACATGATTTTAGAGCACGCGTCCAAGTTAGAAAACGAGCCGCTTGCGGCGAGTTTTCTAATGGACAAGTGCGCTTAAATGTCTTATGAAACGTGTATTGTAAAGGTGCGCTGCCCGAGAATAAAGAATTTGTATCTGATTTTGATTTAATTGTATTGTTTTATACTTTAAAGTAGGAGCTCCCCGAAAACGTAATGCACTTGATTTAATTAATAGTGATTACTTGACTTAGCTAAATTGCTGTGATTAGTCTTAGTTAATCTTAACTAGGTGGTTTTTTTTCAGAACAGCTGCACACATTTTTGTACATAAACGTAAATATTGTAAAACACATGTTAACACGTGTCAATGAGTTTGCCGCCTGTTGTGTGGATTATTGGGGTCAATCTAATATTTAAAATTTCACGCTCTCGCATTTTAGGGATTAGGGTAAATATTGGGTTGTAGTAATTAACATAAATTGGGGAAACTTAACAGCTTTAATTAGCACAAGTGTTCAAAAAAGCTTGAGAGTGTGAGCCAAAATTTTATTGATACTTCTATCTAATCAAAAATTAAAAAAGAGTGGGACTGTAATTTTATTGGAAAAAGAAACAAGTCCAACCTCTTGGAGGATGGACATGAATTTTAATAAAAGAGTATGTTCCCTAAGGGAAGGGATCAATCTTCGAATTCTAAAAGATGACTCAGTTCGCTGAAATCTGGGACTTACACTTTAAAATAAAATATAATCTTCTTGGGTTTGGGGCTACGAGGAGCACATTGCCAAAATCAAATAGGCGTAGTGGCTCATTCTTGTCGGTGTACCTGATTAGGCGTATCAAAGGCGGCGCTATTGTTCCTATTAGGAGGGAATTAGGCGTAGCAATTGAGGCGCTATTGCAGGGAAGCCGATTGGAGTGAGTGACGGCGCTATTTCCACATTTGTTGCGGCACGGGGTTTTGGGGCTACGAGGAGCACATTGCGAAAATCAAATAGGCTTAGGCGTAGTGGCTCATTCTTGTCGGTGTACCTGATTAGGCGTATCAAAGGCGGCGCTATTGTTTCTCTTAGGAGGGAATTAGGCGTAGCAATTGAGGCGCTATTGCAGGGAAGCCGATTGGAGTGGGTGACGGCGCTATTTCCATATTGGTTGCGGCAAGCTCTGTTCGCGTGTAGTTACACATTTTACTGACGTAAACTGCACAATACTCGACATTTATAAACAGTCCCAAATAGAAGTATCAGTATGGGTAAAACTGGGGTAAATATTTAGATTGGCAACTTTACTCGATACAACTAACGGGCAAATTCTATATAAATGGTTCTAGCACTCATAACACCAATATTTTCAACACATGAATAAATAAATTCTTCAAAAGGTTTACTGTTGTTTAAATCAGCTTAAAATCTTATCCTTTTTAACCTAGATAAAGACAGGGTAAATCAGCCACGAGCAAATAATTAAAACACAACGTAGGTCCGACACCGATCATCGCAAATAAATAAGTAATCAAGCATAAATACTTGATAAATTTTAAATAAGACAATTAAAATTTGTAAATAAAAATATCAGCGAAACTGCACGATCACAGTATTTTATACTATTTTTTCTATTTTGGTCCAAAAAAGTTAAAAATTACCTTATTTTATATTTTAATTTAAAAATATAATCAATTAGGAATTTTTTATGTATTTTGTTTTGGTTTTGTGGCTGTTGGTGACATTTAAAACAATTTCAAACAATTCAAACTACTGTCAAATTAAAATTGAGACAAACTGTGTTTGAAAGTGATTTAATTTTTAAAATACCTAAGATTTGAAGATAAGATGGAAGAAGAATTATCTTGCACCCCACCCGAGCTACGCAAAGTAGCGGAAAATACGCTAAATAATTTTAATTTTTAAAACTTTGAAGGTTATGTTTATAACGCGTGAAGGTTTTGTTGTCACATGGTTGTCACCAGCCTAGCAAAATAAAATTTCGAATTCTTTAAGGAGTTACTTTATGAAACCCAAATGAGTTTCATAAAGTAGTCAGTAAAGAACCAAAATAGAAAAACGTGCTTTATTTTGTGTTAAAGATTACGCTCTGTGTGCAAAAGCAAATAATAAATACGTTTTTGGTTTCACTTAATGGAAAAGTCATTTATCTGTTGTTCTCAAAAAGTTTGATTCTTTCATGTTGACGTTGGTTTTCGAATTGATGCAATTCTTAATGTTTTTAGAATTATACTTGAAATTATTATACGCAGTACTACAGTAATATCTCTATCTACTGAATAGTACACAGCAGTACCTACGTTATTGCAAAGCTGTTGACAGCGCTACATTTTTGTCTTCTAGTTATTAACCGTTCAAAATCCACACAAGAGTAAATGACTTTAAAAATATCTCACATAAGTTTGAAAACTCTGTTGGTTCCCAATCAATAGAATTGTGTACTACTTCTTCAATGTACAAAAATCTTATGTAACTCACAAATATATTGCTATCCATTGTACTATTAGTATTACTAAAAATAATTTCTTAATTAGTTAATTATAAAATATAGTTACATTTATCATACTAATTTTAAAGTTGACGTCGTTTGGCAGTAAAATGACAGTGCAATAAATATTGAAATAACACCTATTACAATATAATCCAAAAGTTATTTAATATTTACTTTAGACTGCTTGCAAGTTACAATTTTCGGCCCAAGTTTTCCTTTTTTGGGTGAGTTGGCAAATGAAAAAAATCTAAATCCATGTCTAGTATGATTTGTGCAATCAGGAGCTGACAAACTTATATCATACTTATTATAATCAAATTGTTTTTATTGTTAATCGCGTGATATGAAATGTTTTTTTACACTTCCGGGGTAAAAGTACTAATTTGATTCCTTTTTTCAAGGACTAAAGTGTCAATTTTAACGGCGGAGCGATTAAATATATTCAAAACTCCCAAGGGATTAAATGTATATACCACAGGACTGGGGTGCTTCATTCCCTTGGTATATAATATACTATTTGACATCTGCAGGTAAACCCCAAAATAGAGGCCAAATATTATGAATGCGATTACCTATTTTTCACAGCAAAAGTTGATTTCTACGGACGTTGATACAATCGTAGAGCTTATATTAACCATGCATACAGGGTGCTCAGAATAACTTGCACAGCATGGGAATCTCGGCAAGTATGAGAGATACGAAAACATGCAATTTTGTAAATAGAAACCATATTTTATTTTAACACCATTAAAAATGTTATTTTTTATTTTCCCATACTTCCAGTATAGGCCACCAAAAACTTAAAAGAGTTGTTTTAATGTTTGTGTCTCAATTTAAAAAAAAACATAGAAAAATTACCGTCCCAACATGCATAAGAGCATCGATGAAAAGTCAAGAGTGAGCGAGCTGGATTGTGTAACACGTAGTGAGTAAGAGATTAACATAGTATAACCACGTAACAATAGACAAATAAAATTGATCCGATAGCTGCTTACATTAAAACCCCGAGCTACCTACTTTATGAGTTTTATGACTGTGGTTCCGCTTTTATTTATAGTTAGTTGTCCTTGCCATAAGCAATTAGCAGAGAATTATAATTAAACGTCCCACAGCACAAAACAGTTCTTAGTTAGATGTACTGTAATTGTTGTGATTAGATATACAAAACTAGTTATTGTGTATAAGTATGGGAAAGTATAGGCGAAGTGCTTCGCCCATTCTTTTTCTTTTCGACAATATCTAGTTTAATATACTTAATTTTAAATTCTAAGAAAATATTAATAAAAACGTATTTTACTTATTGTATCGCGGTGCTATACAACGAAAAAAACAGACTCTTAAATTAAGAACTGTTACTTTAGTTGTTATTAATTAAAAAAAAACTTATTTAGAAAAACATTTTTAAGCAGTTATGTTAGAAACAACTTGTTAATACCAAGATTATAAAAACGATTGTTAAAATTTGCTTTAATTGTTTTTACATCAAAACAATTGATAAAGTGTTAAAAAACAATCGATCAGCATTCTTTGTAACAACGACTTTCTGAGTTTTTCATAACCTACTGATGCTAAGAACGTTTTTAATCAATATCTTGTTTGAATTTAAAATTATGTATAACAAACTGATATCGTTGGAAAGAAAAAAAAACCTTTTTAACTGAGGTAAAATAAAATATGATTTCTATTTAAAAAATTGCAGTTTGTGTTATACATCGAAAACGAAAATAAACACAATCTTGGAAATATATTTTTTTATTATCGCTCGTATCTAGAAAGCTATAGATATTTTAGAAAAAACAAGATCACCATTACATTCGTACCATAATTGGACAACATTAATCTAATTTAACCGCTGTCGTATCTCTTATACTTGTCGAAATCCCAATACTCTGCAAGCTTTTCTAGGCACCCTGCATAAGTAATTATAACTGTGTCGGATAAAATTTGCGATTAATGTGGAGCAACATTTTGCTTAGAAACTAACACGACACGTTACGGCAAGGCGAAAAAATGAGCGGAGCACTTTCTCTGGACTTTTTTACTTTTCCCTACTAACTTATTGTATTACCATATTTCAAAAACAGGTTTATAATCTTGTATCAAAGTTTAGCGCAAGAACACCAGTGCTGCCACTGTTCTGGCTCGGCTAGCGCAGTTACCTATTAGTCTATGCCTGCAAGCACGTCTTATTATACTTAAAAACAAAAAACATTAGTTTTTTTTATGAGAAAACAAGATTTTTGTAAGTTTTCCCTCGCTAAAACTTGGACGGGAGAGAAAATTACACCCTAAATATTGCTGCATAGATAAATTAAGTTGTAAATCTTGTTCTGCTATAATTCATGAGCAATTTAACTTAAATATATATATTTCAGCACTGCAAGCCTTCTAGGCCCATGGTTTAGTTCTGATTACATTTAATTTTACATTTCACCTTTTACATTTAATATTTTACATTTCCTTAACTTTACTAATTACTCTTCTCCATCTGCCTCTGTCTCTTGCTCTGTTTCTCCAATCTTCCACTCCTGCTCTCTTTACATCTTTCACCACAGCGTCCAGCCACCTTTTTTTTGGGCGACCTTTTTTATTTCTTTCCACCAGCTCCTCCTTCCAGCATCCTCTTCGCATGTCTGTTGTCCGGCATACGACTGACGTGCCCTAGCCATCTTACCCTCTGGGCTCTTATGAACGCCGTTATTGGTGGGTCGCCATAAATTTGCTGTACTGTAGCAGCAATCGTATTTTGGTAACTTAGCGACTTGGTTGCTATTTACATAATATAAAAACATTCATCAAAATTATTTGTAAACGTGAAAACTTCATTAAAACTTTCTCCTCCAAAATAGCGTTTTATTTACAACTACGAACCCAACATTACATTATTGGTGACCCCTCCGACAAGATTTGAACACGCACCCCTCCCGACGTGATTTATTTTTCCCTCCACGTTGACTGAGATTTTCAAGCAGAATTCAGAATTTCAAAACCTTCACAAACCGCAACATTCAGCTGCTACATCGCCACAGACCTAGGATCTTCAAAACCCCACTGAATTACAAGATAAGTAACGTTTATTATATATGGCTTTTAATCGTGTTTGTATTGACTTTCCCGAATTTAATACTAATGACGTCGACTCAAACTACAGCTTGTTACCAAATGCTTTCTTTCAAAAACACACAACATGCATAATTTAATGATAGACTGTGCTGTGGGAAGAGTGGTTGAGCGAGTTTCTGTTAATCGATCTATGATGTTCGACCCGGAGATTCGTGAATCATCCATTCTTCCACAGACTGGTGGTAATTCACCTGTTCAACAAACAAATCACAACCATCACTCCAACCCACTTAATCACATCACAACCATCACTCCAACCCACTTCATCACAATCAAAGAATCAACCAATCTCTCAATCATCTCTCTCAAACACATCACAACTAATCATACATCCTAATCAACTTTCCAATCTTCTTTCTTCTGAACTTAGCGACTGCCAATCACCTTATACGGTAGATACAGATGTTAATGTTTAGGAAATTTATTCTAATTCACTCTCTTTACAATCTTTATCACCTGAACGCACTCTTTACTCTAATCTTCTTCAACAATTTCCCACTTTAACAGCTGAATTTGACGTTAACACCCCTATTAAACATAATGTAGTGCATCGAATAAAAACTAACGGTCCGCCAATTAGTGCAAAGTGTCGAAGACTTAACCCAACACAATTACTGTTTTTAGAAAAGCATCTGCATGAACTGTTACGTGCTGGAATCATCGAGCAGGCAGACAGTCCTTGGAGTAGTCCAATTCATATGGTATTAAAACCTGATGGCAGCTATCGTGTCTGTGGCGATTACAGGCAGCTGAATGCGGTGACAGTTCCGGATACCTATCCAGAAGACTTAATTTTGGCTTAAGAAACACTCCTTCTTCCTGGTCCAGATTCATCCAGAAGATTCTTATAGGGATGTATTACATTTAGTTTTACCTCGACGATATATTATTTTAGTAAAACCAAGGCACAAGGTTTCATGTAAAGGCATTCTGCCACAAGACTCAACTTTTTGTTTATGCACATTTTTTCCCTTTTTGTTCTGTTTTTCTTTAGTGAACTGGACTTTTTCTGCGCTACTCTTGGAATCTCAAGAATTGGACACACACCTAGAAGAACTAGAAGCAACTTCAAGCTAATTAAATTCTATTTTCCATGATATTCAATTAGTTACGTTACTTGTATTGTTTTTAAAAAGATCAGAAGTTTTTGTAGCTAAGATAGCATGCGCTTCACGTTTGCTGCGTAGTTTTTTTCTTCTGCAAAGTTGGGGGGGGGGGTACTAATGTAACAGCAATCGTATTTTGGTAACTTAGCGACTTGGTTGCTATTTACATAATATAAAAACATTCATCAAAATTATTTGTAAACGTGAAAACTTCATTAAAAACTTTCTCCTCCAAAGTAGCGTTTTATTTACAACTACGAACCCAACATTACAGTACCTCTTTGTTAGTTCTTCGTCTCCACTCCGACTCGCCATCCTCTGTTTTCACTCCTCCCAGTATTTTCCTTAAAACTCTCCTCTCCCATATTTCTAGTTTTACTTCCATCTGCTTCGTCATTGCCCATAATTCACTTGAGTATGTTACGGATGGTCGCAAAATCGTTTTGTAGATTCTTAATTTCGCGGCCCTAGAGATTTCTTTGGCCTTCAATATATTACTGACAGCACCTACCGCCTTGCTACCCTTTGTAATTCGTTTTTGGATTTCTACACTCTCATCTATGGTATTTGTTAGTGTCACACCCAGGTAGTCGAAACTGTTTACTTTCTCGAATTTAACTTAAATAGTAATGTTTTATCGCTTTCTGCTTTTTTTAATTCAAGAGCATAAATATTCGATTTTCGAAAATTTATATAGGCGTCACAGAGAAATTAGCGGACTGTCACACGAACCAAACTGTAGCTCATCTATAGCTCTATAAGTTTACTGCATTTAGGAAAAAACGTTGTTTGTTGGACATGTTTAGAGCCACATGCTTTTATAAATTTCAAATATTGAAAAACAATGTTTGCATCCAGTTTTCATTTGTAAAACATTCTTCTACATAGTGACATTGTGTCCCCCTACAGCTATTGCAATACGAAATTTGATCCTGATTGGTCAACTCGTTTTTGGGTCGGTAATATGGCGATCAAGTCAAAATTTTAAAAAGTTGTAGCGGCCGCCATATAGGTTAATTTGGACAATTCTATAATCTTTCCCCCTTTCTCGAGTTTATTGGTTAAGGTCAAGGTCATAAATCATGGTTAAGGTCACCTCTCCCATCACCAACCTTTGAGTTTCAAGGTCATTAATCAAGGCCATCTCTCCCACCACGAAGGTCAACTTGCAAGACTAGAAAATAATTAAAACGCAAATAGAATAGAATCTGTTTAATTGTTAGTATACAGTCAACGTAAAGTGGTGGGGGTACAGTTTGTTAGCGTATGCGAAGGTTGATAATATTTACTATTGTTAGACGTTGCTACTGCTTATAATACATACGTTAAAAGTGTAGCAGCTACCATCAGCAAGACAGTTCTTTTGCTAATTACTTATGAAGAACTATTTTTGCTGAAGTTGTAGATATGGTACAACACAGTGATTATTAAAAAAATTACTAGAAGTATAAGTGATGGTGTATACCTTTTCACGAAGGTGAATCCATACACCCGGTTATGGGAGTGGTACTGAAATACATTTAACAGCAACTGTGATTGGAAACAAATAAAGTTCAAACATTTGAAGCAAATACATCTACAATTTGAAGGAACTTTTGAAATCATCGACTTTCATTGTAAAAACACTTGTAAGAAAATTCGAATTTGTTAAAACTTTATCATACATGTAACAAAATAAAATTAATTCGTATTTACTGTATATTACCATTGTAATTAAACAAATTCTATTCTATTTATCAATTCCAGTTTTACTTCGTTAAAGTCCATATTTAATGAGTATATAAAATACTTCATTAAGTAATTAAGTATTTTACATACAGATACTCATTAAATTCTATTCTATTTGCGTTTCAATTATTTTCTGGTCTTGCAAGTTGCAAATGGGCGAGTGGCCTTGATTCATGACCTTCACACTCAAGGTTTGGTGTGAGGGGGTAGCCTTGATCAATGACCTTGAAACTCAGAGTTTGATGGTGAGGGAAAGGGGCCTTGGCCATGAGTTATGACCTTGACCTTGATCATCAAGATCGAGTTCTAGAACTGTCCAAAATAACCTACTGCGCTACTTTGTAGAAATGAAATTCGCAAAAAAGCGTTGGATTTGTTCTAAGGTCTTCTATTAGATTCTGTTATCATATTTTGGAAATTTCATTTCTATAAGAAATAATACCAGAACACTTGTGTAACTTTTACTTCTAGTTTCGGATTTCTAAACAGCTATTTTTGTGTACATACATACACTTTTTGCTTTTGTAGAAGTATAAGAAAATAAAAACCCACGCGTGTTAAATGTCGAGTGTAGAATTGTGCGAAACAATATTAAAGAATTTTATTTTGAAGCAATTGTAATCACGAAGGGTATTTAGATAGATTATTTCACCATTAGGAAGCAATTTTTGTTTGTCTATTTATTTGATTTCTTTGCTATGCTCAAGAAAATGCGTTTTGGTTGCACAGTCGCTAAGACATTACGGACCTAGATTCAAATTTTCTCAACTGAAAACACCAAAGTTCTGTTTTCTATTAAATGGAGATAAATGTCCCTAGAGGTATCTATATATAAAGCACGGCGAGGGAATAAATGTAGCAAAGCTACAATCCACACCAATATAAGGATGAACCGGCTAAAGTGGTATCAAATCGCATTGTGGCTTTCTGTGTGCGAATAATACATTAAATAAAAGAAAAGTTGCTCACATTTACAAATACTAACAACTTAAGACACGTTTCGTCCACATTAGGAGTCCTTACATGGACGAAACGCGTTTTAAGTTGTTCCTATATGTAAATGTGAGCATCTTCTCTTCTATTTTTGTTTTCTCTGTTAAAAAAAACATGTTTTTGTTTTTAAATTAATAACGAATGTGATTGGCAAAAATTCTATGAATTGTAGATTCTGATTTACTTCTTATAGTAAGAGTTGAATAATCAATTTAATATACCATGTAGGGTTAACAAATCTCACATTCTGGTAGGTTGCTGTATGTGTAAATAAAATAATCATTTAATGAAAGATTAAATATTTAATCGCTTAAAAACAACTAATGTATTTTGAAGTGAAGTTTTTCAGATGTTACCTACATAAGCAAATAATGCTGCCATATCTTGATATTGTAGTAATTAAAGAAAAAACGTAAGAAAGTTCACAAATGAATTGTGTACGTCCAAGTAAATCCCACTATGTAGGCGATAAGCCAGAAAATGGCATTATTTGGGGTTACGGTTGTCATTTTGTTTTTTTGACTACAGCAGCTTTATTGTACATTTAGCTTTTTGTTGTTCTAGAAATACAGCTACAAAAGAGTCGTTTTTCTAAGCTATTCTTTATTCTACAACGGATTAACTGAAGCATTTGATAAAATCTGACAGTTCTCAAATTGGGGCAAATAAGGAGTTAGCTTTGTGTTCAAGTAAGTTGTGTTTATCATCGGATTTACTCAACTCAATTTAATCTTCTGTCGAGCGTCTGCTTTGGATTATTATGGGCAAATCAGACAGAATGACAAGGAAATTGTTATTTCTAAATTACATAACTAAATACTATTGAACCAATTAATAAGACACATTTTGTAAGTTCATATTTTTTCTAGCTAATTTCGTAAAATTACTATACTTTGCATTTGCTCTCGTTTAAAACTACTTCAGAAAAAAGGTAGTAAAGCCCACTGAAAGTTTATAAATATAAAGAAGTAATGCCGTAGTTTCACAAAGTTTAAGTAAGTGATTCTAACGGCAATAAACAAGGGCATGAAATAAATAAATATGCAGGTTACTACGAGAAGTATTAATTATTTAGGCCTTAAGGGTTTAGACAAATGGGAGTTTTAATTATAAGTCTAAATTACATTTTAATTACTTATGCTAACGACTGCAATGAAAGCCTCCACTTAGTGTTGAATGGAAAACCGAATAAAACGAGCAAATTGGAAAATTTTCTGGAAATGTGCTTTGAAAGCTTAACTATCCTTGCCGAAATTCACTTTCATAGAAAGTAATTACATCTTTCACCTTTTAATATACTGTGCTGTTGTTCGTATTCTAACAATACAAATTCATTATTATAAATGAATAATTAAAATATTCATATAATATTTTCGTGCAAATGTCAAAATTTTTATTAAAATACAGGCTCATAAGCACTAAACTAAATCACGCTATTTGAAAAATAAAAAGGTTCCGCCTATTTAATTTATACAAATGTGTATAGCTGAGTGTAATAGAAACTATCACGCAATTGTGGTAATTGTGTGCTTGAAATATGAAAATGTCTATTACATTTTAAGAAATTAATACAAAGCACTTGCTACCGTCATGCAATCAACTACGAACTGAATTATTTATCTTTGTACGAATAGAGCGAAGCAAGTGTATTTGTACATATGCCAGAAAATTTTACAAATTATTGCATTGAAAGTTTATATAAGAAGTTCTTAAATTCTGTAGTAAACTAAGGGAATTAAACTTGTTTATTGTTTATGGTAATAAAATACGTTATACATGGTAGTTGCGTTAGTAAGACAAACCTATTTGAGTTAGGGATCCACGCGTCTAGAAAACCATAACAAAAATTAAACATAATTTTAAGCTTTTCTGTAAATTTCAGCTTACTTTGTTAAAGTCCGTATTTAACAATTAATAATAGAACCAATGTTAATTCTTCAACTAACTTTATTAGCTGAACAATTAACAATGGTTTTATCATAAAATTTTTTGCATTTCTCAAGATTTACAAATGTTTTCCCCTTGGATTTAGTTGTTTATATAATTCGTTAGTTATTTATGAGACGTTAAATAGCGCGTGGCGCCAGCGCCACTATTTTGTTTCTTCTACAATACAGTATTAAAAGGTGGGGCAATTTACAAGTGACAAAAAACGAGGGTATAAAACACATACTTAGGTCGTTATGTACAACTAGGTGGTCACCACGATAACATTCGGTATCGGCAATAAGGTACAACTTTGTTTCCATCCTCAAAGTTCTCGATAATATTATTTTAACGAGCAGAAAAAAAGACGAAATAGGCGAAGCTACAGCTATCCGAAAAAAAATGGAACAATTTGAATTTATTTTTACGTTAACATTTCAACGTGAAATTTTGGAAAATATTTACTTGTGTTCAAAAAGACGAAAGAAGAAAATTAAGAAATTCTTTGATGAGTTATCTGAAGATGTGAGACTAAATAATGTTGAAGAAATTTTTAAAGTAGAAATTCTTTACTGCACAGTTGACATTCTAACTACTCAATTAGAAGAAAGATTTAAAAGTGTTAACGCAATTTTAGACAATTTTAATTTTTTATCTCTACAAAATTTTATTACTTTAAATGAGGAGGAATTAATTATACCGTAGATCAAGAAAATTGCAATCCATTTACGACAAAGATTTGTCAAACGATTTTCCCCATCAAATTATTAGTTTAAAAAAAAGGTTTAAGCGACGGAATTTCAAGATTAGAGACAATATTGAACCTTGCACATTATGTATTTATTGAAAATAGGTGTCTTGCATCCAATTTACCGGATGTAAGCAGTGCAGTGTTACTGTTTTTAACTTTACCGGTGAGTGTATCTTCGGCCGAACGTTCTTTTTCAAAACTTAAACTAATAAAAATCTATTTATGCAATACTATGGGACAACAGCGCCTTTCAGACCTATCTCTGATAAGTATAGAACATAAATGTATAAGAAACTTAGATATAGACACTATTATTAATAACTCTGCGACAAAAACCTCTCGACGAACACGCCGCTTCTTATGATACTTTTTTACCTTCATATTTTGGGCCTGGGGGCCCATACTGTTTGTTGCGGGGGGGCCCTAACGCTTTTTGTTCCGCCACTGTTAACCGCCGTATTGGTTGACTGTTGTCAAGAAGTTGTAATATCTCGACGTTTTGATGTTGGTGTAATCGTTTTTCATGCTTCCTCGCAAATCGCTGGATTTCTTCTGCTATCTTGAGATTCTGTGGATGTCCTCATTCCGAATACGTTACTTTTCTTGGAATGGGACGTTCCGCCGTCGACCGTTTCGCCACCGCCGTTTCGCCATCGCCGCTTCGCCGTCGCCGTTTTGCCGTCTCCGTTTCGCCGTCGGCCGTTTCGTCGTCGCCGTTTCGCCGTCAAAAATTTCTTACTTTGACCTCTTCCAGTTAATAAATTATAGATTTCTTTAAATATTAAAAACCACTTATAACATTAAGTGTTATGTGCAAAGCCATTAAACAATTGTCTTTATTTTAAAATTTGGGCATTTTTGTAATATTGTAATTAATTGTTTAGTTAATAAATATATTTAGGCGCTTAGTGTTGAATTTTTGATTTTATTTTTATTAGGTTAGGTTAAGTGAGGTTAATAATAAAATTAATAAACATGTATTTATAACTTTTATAAAGAGTAAATTTTTTCGAGAAACTAGTAACAAAAAAACTTTCCCATTTGTTGCCTACTTTTTGGGAAACATTGTATATTGGGTTGACGGCGAAACGGAGACGGTGAAACGGTCGACGGCGAAACGGCGACAGTGGAACGACCGACGGCGAAACGACCGACGGCGAAACGGCGACGGCGAAACGGCGGCAGCGAAACGTCCTAGACCGACTTCTCTTGGTGCATCCCCCAAAGTTGCATCCCGTACGTCCAAACCGGTTTCAGCACTTGCTTGTGTATCATCAGCTTGTTATGTTATGATGGTTCAGAGTGTTCAATACATTTTTTTAAATTTCAAGTTCTTCTTTTTTTTTCACGTGTTTTTTCCATCTCAGTTTTACATCTTGTCATGCCTAGATACTTCGCACTGTTTTCGTGAGGTAACGTTTTTTGGTTGATTACGACAGATAGGTAACTTACTCTTCGATTGATGTAGTTAACGTTCATTGACTTTGCATTGAGCTTAATTCGCCACTTCTTGGTCTAGTTATTAACCTTATCCGTAGCAGTCTGCAGTTTGGTTGACGCTTTTTCAATGCTGTTGCCTGCCGCTATGATGGCAGTGTGATCAGCAAATGTTGCTATTTTAGTTTCTTCCATATCCGGTATGTAATTTGTGTAGAGTAGGTACAGTAGTGGACTTAATACACTTCCTTGTGGAACCCCAGCAGATATTACTTTTAATTCAGAATCACTGCCTTTGTGTTTTACTCTGAAACGCCTATTGGATATGTATGATTTCAAGAGGTTGTTGTGTTGTTTAGGTAAGCTTCTTTCTATTTTATCCTTCATGCCAAACTCTGTGAAACGGTTGGGAACGTCTATAAATACAATGAAGCAAATTTCCTTTTTTATTCTAGCGTTCTATCAATTATAGTTGTGATTCTAGGTACCTGGCCAATCGTTGAGTGTCTGTTTTTGAAACTAAATTAATGATTTGAGATCAGATTATTTTTCTCAATGATTGGTTTAAGTCGCTTCATGCGTATTTTCTTAAATAGCTTTGAGATCGTTGACAGCAGCGAGATTGGGCGATAGAATGTTTTCTCGCTAAGTGGTTTACCAGGTTTTAAAATCATTATCATTTCGGCTGCCTTCCATTGCATGGGTACGTATCTTAACCAAAACGATGCGCTGATAAGGTACGTTAGTTTAAGTTTAACAATTCCTTGTTTTGGAACTCAAAAAAGTGTTTTTAAGAAAATGTCTGTTTGTGGTGGGTGAGTAGGTGGGTGAGTAGGTGGGTGTGTATGTGTTTTGGAAGCTCTTTTAGAATTTGATCAGTTACAAGGTGCTTTTTTTGCGCTGATATTTTTAACTATCTCGTTAACAATTTTTGCCGGTATAACTAATTTTATTGAGTTTTTATCTTCATTTCATATCATAGTTTACGACGGTTGCTTTTTTCTTTAATGTAGAGGTGTTGCTCCATGCTGCTTGCTGCAAATCAGCGATGAGTTGTTTAACTTCATTGTCGAACTGCTCCGTTGTCTTCAATGTCGTATTTAGCTTAATTCGTTGCCCAGATTCAGTTCTAAATCCATCCAGTCAGTGATGATTGTTTCGCTTATCGTTAGGGTTTGAAATATGTATTTATTTTTGCTGTTAAGATGTGAGCGTTGTGAAGGTGTACAATTTAAAACATGCTAGTTGTAGTTAATGAAACTTCCAACTTGATTTTTGATACTTATACTTTTGGGGGTTCTAATGTATAATAAAAATTTTACACGTATTCTATTATCATTGATTGGTACGGAATAATCTAAGCCTGTTTTGGTTTCTTACTAACAGCGCATCAATATCAAAGTGCTCTTGTACTTCTAACCACTTAATGATGCATTTTATCAAAGTTTTAAATTTAATACTTGCAATAATTTAACAGAATCATAGCAGTAGTGCCTTCAAACTAACACTCAGATTTTAGCGATCTTGATGATGTTTGAAAATCGGAAGAATTAATCTCGTTTCTTCGGGAAACATACTATTTTCTTAAGATTCATATTCAGTCTTCAAAAGGCCAGACTTATTTGTCTTTCCAATAGAATAGCACCCCCATTAGTTTTAATAAAATTGTGCTCTAAAGGCTTCTTGTACATTTGTGGTATTTAAAATTCAGTCCTCCTCACTTTAGATAGTAGCATAACCAAAGCAACGTAAATTACTAGTAAACAGGAAAATAACAAACTTGTTTACAATACTTGTAATAGCAACCGTCTGCATCCCTTAGATCTTTGGATTAAATTATTATTTTGACATCTTATTTGACGTTTATTCTTTTTTTGTAATTACATATATATGCTTCTGAAAGAATGGTCGTAGAAAAATCATATGAACAGCTTCAGAGCAAACTGCTCTTTCCGTCCTTTTATGTTTATTGCCCTTGTCTACGCCTCGGGCACCATACTTCACACTCGGTCGGAAAAAATGCACATTTTTCTTTTGTTGTACAAATATCTATTATTTAAAATGTATAATTAATCAGGTGAAACGCTAAATCCGTAACTGTCTTGCCACAACAACACAACGGTCTCTTGCCAAATTCATCGCTATAACATGACGGCAGATCCTTACAACTCTACTCTAAGTTTATAGATTGTTCATTGTTTGTTATTTATAGGGTACTCTAATTCTGGAGGGTCGGCAAACATAAACAGTAATATATCAATTTCTTTTAATATAGTTTACAAAATTGAGCATGTTTAAGTTAAACAATTTTTGGTTAATATTTTGAATTGATTGTGTGGTAGGCACTTGATGAAACATTATTAATAAATATTCAACTATTTAAAATTAATAGTATATTAATAAAATAAAACACTTGGTAAATTGTTTCACAATTTGTTGGTATTTATTTACTCGACTCGAGTTTCAACCATCTCGGTTATCTTCAGGAGTTTACAATACTAACTACGTAACTAAAAATCTAAAGATGTACAAAATGCTTATTTCTAGAAATTCGGTCGTCCCCGCCCTGATTTTAAGTGCTCTCACATGTGTTTCTAAGCTTTGTTGACTGAAGGGTCTGTAGGTCAAGGAGTGGTGAATTACCTAAATCGGTGTGGTCGTTAACTAAATTTTTATTATTCCTCATTGCCTTTTTAATTTCTAAATTTTCTAATTTATTTAATCGGTTACCCTTGTTTTCTATGCGTAAAATTTTTGTATCTGTGTGTTTGAAAAAATGATTGTTTGTAATACAATGTTGGGAAATGCCTGTTGATTTATGATTGTATTTAATTGATCTAATGTGTTCTTTAATTCTTGTATTAAAACTGCGGCCTGTTTGTCCTATATATATTGCATCACAATTAGAACAGTCTATTTGATAGATACCATTTTTTGAATATTTTTCTATTGTGTCTTTATTGTTTACTAGGTGTTTATGGAGTTTATTCGGATTGCGTATAGCTACGTTAATATTTAATTTTTTGAGCCTGTTAGAAACTTTGTAGCTGACTCTACTTATATAACTGATTTTTGACCATATTGTTTTTTCAATTATTTTTGTCCCTTGTCCGCTGTACAAAAGAAAAAGGAACAGGTAAACCATCTTTTGTACAGCGGACAAGGGACAAAAATAATTGAAAAAACAATAAGGTCAAAAATAAGTTATATAGGTAGAGTCAGCTATAAAGTTTCTAACAGGCTCAAAAAATTAAATATTAACGTAGCTATACACAATCCGAATAAACTCCATAAACACCTAGTAAACAATAATGACACAATAGAAAAATATTCAAAAAATGGTATCTATCAAATAGACTGTTCTAATTGTGATGCAATATACAGGCTGTTTCAAATTCGAGCCCCACCATGGGGATCTCGCTTATTTGAAGAGATAGAGAGTTAGTTAAATTGAGGCAAAGTTGCCAAATTTTATGCCTAACAATAATCTGTAAAGAAATTTAAAGTAGCCACTCTGGTTTTTCAGATATCTGAAAAAAACTGAAATTTTGGATTTTTTATTTTTGACTATAACGCATTTATCATTTATGCTACATATTTCTAGTTAACGCATTATTAGAACACTTTTTTATGCTGAATTTGAATTGTTTATCAGATTTGGTGTACCTGTTACCATTGTTCATTTTCGACTGTCAACTTTTTTTTTCTTATGGTTGGTATTTAAATTTTTTTCATATTTGGATAGAGTTTTCAATTCTGATTTCAACGATGTGTCACACTTTGCATTTTGTTTAAGTTTTGAGCATTTTATTACAAAAAATAAAAATTTCATAAGAGTGCCATGGAAAGACCACGTCATTTAATTTATTTTGAGAAAATTCTAGTAGGCTATGAACTGATGGAAGTAAAACAAAACACTTGTCTTATTTACTTTTACTTTTAGATACATTAAGTATGCGAAAATTTCAGGAAACTTTGTTTTAAGCGTAGGCAGCAGGTTAGGTTATTTTTTACAAAAACAAATGAATGACACAGTTACTAACCTACACAATTTACTAAAAATTCCACTTGCAGTTTATATGTTTGCAACTGACATAACAAATTTGAATAACAGGTTAAATAAACACAACAGATAACACTACAACTACACTATTACGAACAATTATTAAATGAATGTTCAAAACATTTTAAACCTTTGTAAAACATGATCAGAAGCTCGTCTAAAATGAACACTCTAATATGCGTGTTAGTAACTGTGTCATTCATTTGTTTTTGTAAAAAATAACCTAACCTGCTGCCTACGCTCAAAACAACGTATCCTGAAATTTTCGCATACTTAATGTATCTAAAAGTAAAAGTAAATAAGAGAAGTGTTTTGTTTTACTTCCATCAGTTCATAGCCTACTAGAATTTTCTCAAAATAAATTAAATGACGTGGTCTTTCCATGGCACTCTTATGAAATTTTTATTTTTTGTAATAAAATGCTCAAAACTTAAACAAAATGCAAAGTGTGACACATCGTTGTAATCAGAATTGAAAACTCTATCCAAATGTGAAAAAATTTTAAATATCAACCATAAGAAAAAAAAAGTTGACAGTCAAAAATGAACAATGGTAACAGTTACACCAAATCTGATAAACAATTTAAATTCAGCATGAAAAAGTGTTCTAATAATGCGTTAACTAGAAATATGTAGCATAAATGATAAATGCGTCATAGTCAAAAATAAAAAATCCAAAATTTCAGTTTTTTTAGATATCTGAAAAACCAGAGTGGCTACTTTAAATTTCTTTACAGATTATTGTTACCCATAAAATTTGGCAACTTTGCCTCAATTTAACCAACTCTCTATCTCTTCAAATAAGCGAGATCCCCATGGTGGGGCTCGAATTTGAAACAGCCTGTATATAGGACAAACAGGCCGCAGTTTTAATACAAGAATTAAAGAACACATTAGAACAATTAAATACAATCATAAATCAACAGGCATTTCCCAACATTGTATTACAAACAATCATTTTTTCAAACACACAGATACAAAAATTTTACGCATAGAAAACAAGGGTAACCGATTAAATAAATTAGAAAATTTAGAAATTAAAAAGGCAATGAGGAATAATAAAAATTTAGTTAACAACCACACCGATTTAGGTAATTCACCACTCCTTGACCTACAGACCCTTCAGTCAACAAAGCTTAGAAACACATGTGATAGCACTTAAAATCAGGGCGGTGACGACCGAATTCTAGAAATAAGCATTTTGTACATCTTTAGATTTTTAGTTAGTTAGTATTGTAAACTCCTGAAGATAACCGAGATGGTTGAAACTCGAGTCGAGTAAATAAATACCAACAAATTGTGAAACAATTTACCAAGTGTTTTATTTTATTAATATACTATTAATTTTAAATAGTTGAATATTTATCAATTGTTGGTTGTTTATTAGAGATAAAAATGAGCGAAACACTTCGCCTGGACTTTCCTATACATTTAAATACATTGTTTTATATTTTCCAACACTTTCGATATACACCTGTCTATACACGACTAGTTAAAGTAAATAGTTCTTATAAGTTGTAACATCTTGAAGCGGCTGAAGAAAGACCGACCGCTGCGCTGCAAGCATAAGGTTGGGTAAAATATTCAGACTGAATCAACGGAAGGGCGGAAATTGATATTTGAAAATATATTAATAACTCGAGAAGTATTATTTTTAGCAAGAAATTACTCTTATTAATTTGTATTTAGAATTTCAAAACCTTTCTGATTTTAAAGCCAAAATGCCACGTTTCCATTTAAAAAAAAATATTTTTTACCGTGGCCGCTATATTAAAATTGGAAACTCAAGTTTTTTTCTTAAATACAATCGAGAAGAATTTGCCCTACAACTTTGCTCTTGGGTTTGCGAGTCTATCTATTAAAATAAAAAAGTTAGCCTACACTGAACATTAAACGACTAGTACAAGAATACAACTGCTGTAGAAAGTATGTGAAATTCTTCCAAGGACAAAAAGATTATTAAGGGGCAAAAATTCGATTTTTTGACTTTTTGTAAAGAGATTCTCCTTGAGCAAACAAAACAAAAAACCAAATTTTTAATTTTTTATCGAAAAAATTTGGGGGCAGGGGGAACAGTAGCCCCCCTAAATATGAAATTATCAAAAAAATAATATTATACTCGGATTTTGCTATCAATGGTGAGCTATTTCACATTAACAGAAATATTTTATTGCCCCCCGTTAATTAAATAAAAGGGTACCAATTTTCATTTTTCAAAAATTGATAGAGGGCGTCACAGTGAAATTATAGCAATGCGCAAAAAAAGAAATTGTGGTAGATTCCCAGTTCTATCAGCTTAAAAAGTTTAAACAAAAACGTGTGGGCAGTTTTTGAGAAATATTTTTTTGAATAATTCCAAAATTTTGGATCGATGTCATTGCGATCGCTTTTATATTTTCAAAATTAATTATATTTCATGGTATAGTACCCTTGAAGAGCTACCAAACAAGATGTAGTTGATTCCAATCAGATAACTGGTTTTTGAGTAAATGGGCGTTAAAGTCGAAATGTTCATAAATTCGTAGCGGCCGCCATTTTAGAGCTAGAGAGTTCGTTAAAAAAATTTTTTGATTTGTCCTAAGGCCTTCTTTAATCTCCACTATTAAAATTTACAAAATTCAGTTTCTGAAAAAAATGCTACCAAAAAAACATGTCTAACTTCCGCTTCCGGTTTCGGTTTTTTTTCAAAAGCTTATTTTGTCGGTGAATTTTTGATATACCCCCTCATTCCAAAGCACATCAAAATTGGTCCAGCCGTTCCGGAAATATGGAGCGTAACGGACCCACCATAGTTTATTTAAAGTAATATTTGTAATGCATTTTTAATAAATTGCCATTAAGTAAAAAATGTTATATTTCCATTTAGGGTAACTGCAAGTAGTAAAATTCTTCTTTTTTTTCTTCTACTGCCATACCCTATTCAGGTCGTTGGCGACGTCTCTCCTATGTCTGTGTTTGGTGCTCAGTGATAGATAATTTGCACAGACAGACATAGGGGACCTACAGTTTAACGTGGGCTCCGAACTACAGGAACTGCATGCGCTTTTTCTACAGAGAAGCTTTCCTGAAGAAAAATCCACCTCGCTGGTTTTCCGTTGCCTTGCGAGGGAGAACGACCCGGCCGGTAGTCAAACCCGGATCTGCTGCATTGATAGCCTGCGCTCTTACCACTGAGCTACGGCCGCCCTTCTAGGGACATCAAATAGACTTATTTCACATTTTGCATGTTAAGCTGCTATGTTCCACCTATTTTGGAAGTCACAGTGTATCGAATATACATTTTTTCTAGATTTTCGCATCTCATAATGCTCGTTAATTCGCAGTTAAACGAATCATCCTGAGCACACCTGTTGTGTACAATTATTTTACATAAGTTTATGATTAGCAGTGAATGGGCACAATACAATTTTATGTAAAAATTGAACTCTCTAATTTCGTAATAAAATCAAATTGTCTCTTGCTCTGGGTATTCTAATTTAGCCAATATTTACTTTAACAGGCTTAAGATATCTTCATTAATTAAATAAAAACCCGAACGTTACATCTTCTATCCGCTCTCAATTCAAAAGATCGCTAATTTTTAAAGGTAATATGCTACAATTAAATTAATTGAACACAAAGACATAAAAGCAAGTTTACTAATATAATTAGTAATCTCAAAGCTATGCGTTGACCTCCTTTAAATGTACTTGAGATTTCTCGAGCGCTTAATTAAGAAGTAAATTTCCCGATTCTACTGCTTAAAATGTAATACTAAAGGTTCATTAAAAGTATGACCGAGATTTTCGTAATTTAGGAATTTATGAAGTCGAAGTCGTATAAAGTGCGTAAACTAACACTCAGGAGATAAATGTACCTAGAGCAATAAAATCTTAATAACTGACGTAGATACCCTGTAAATTTAAGAAGCTTTTTTATTCCCTTATAAAACACTTTATTTAACTTAAAACTGTTATAAAACAAACAAAATAATTTTTTTTCTAGTGTTTGCAAGATTTTTATAAATTTACAAAGGTTTAAAAACATACCATATGATACTCAACAGTGCATTCACAAAGTATCCCGTCGCCCTCCTACCTTTTAGAAAGATGAGACTAAAAACATTACTACACTAAACATTCTCGTATTTCTTAAGCAAGAAATTCATTTTGAACAACAAACAATGCCAAGGTGGGCTAAATGTAATAAGGTGATTTTTGAATTAAGTTACGCAATAGTCATAGCAAATTTATTAGCATCTGTATATAGTTTTTTTTCTGTTGGCAATGTAGTTGCACAGCAATTATATTTTGCTAGGTGTTTCCATGTTTGGTAGCTGTTTGCAGATTTGTTTTAGCTACCACTGCTAATATGTTCTGTTAGTACATATTACGTTTTAGTAGAATTTTAAGTAGCCAATTTAAATTTTGCGAATAGCCACTTATCGTATTCCAAACAGCAAATATAATATGTAAGTTTATCTCATTTTAATTGCAAGTGTTGCAAATTGTCTTACGGAGCTTTTAAAGGATGATTCTCAAGATACTAAAAAATCGATTAATTCACCCGATCTTTTGCTATAAATCAACTTTTTTGGTTTATCTCAATTTTGAAAATTTTGTAACTTATCAAAAATTATCAAAAAGTTTAACATTTTGAAAAAACTGGAAAATTTTCAAAATTTTTTAAATACCTACTGAAAATTTTTGTAAATTTTAAAATTTTGAAAAATTTGAAAAATTGAAAATAACTGTAAACAATATTTATTCGTTGAAATCTAAATTCGATTTTATTATTTGGTTATAGTCAGGTCCCGAGTTGGCGCGGCTAGAATACCCATTCGAGTGCGATCATCAAAGTTAAGCTTAGCTCTGCCAGTACTTGGATGGGTGTCCGAAAAACCGAGTCATCACAGCGCCTCGTGCTCTCGGAATTGCACGCAGTCGTTAGAGAGGTTGAAAGTCCCCTCAAAATACAGAGGTACGAAAAAACGGCTGATAGAAGTTTGGCATAAGCTGATGGAGCGTGGTGGTTTTAAAGTTGAAGGACTCCATCACCACCTGGAACATAGCAATAAAACTAATCCCTAGCCATGTTTAACCCGACGCCCTAAGCGCATAAGAGATGGCTAAAGAAGAAGAAGTTTATAATAGTCTTTATTTTGGCGATTATCCATTTAAATTGTTCAGGTAAACAAACAAATGGAAACTTCCTAGAGGTGCATTTTCAATAGAAAATTGTTCCTATTGCCATTTAACATATTCATGCTAGTTTAAAGCCGAAATTCGTACATTTTTAAAACATCGAAAAATCGCTAAACTGAGGGGAGGTATAAAGATCAGGCTTGCACAGATCGGCTATTCGACATGTGTAGAACACGAATCCGAGGTTCTGTTCCAAGCGCACCTATCTCGAACTAGACCTCCCCCCTTTTTTAGAAGCAATCGAGTGGTTTTATAATATTTTGTGTTTACTAGTTGCAACCAATGTTTATCCCCTGAAATCTTAAATTCTATTTCATATTTTGGTGATTACTCATTTAATCTGTTCAGGTAAACGACCAAAACGAAACCTCCCAGTAGTGTTTTCTCACTGGAAAGTTGTGCTTATTGTAATTTAACCTGTTCATACAGATTTTGAAGACGCAATTCGTAAATTAAAAAAAACAAAAATGGGCGAGGTGTGTGATAGTGAGATCGCGTTTTCATAGATCAGCTATTCAACATGCGTAGAATACGAATATGATGTTCTTCTTTGAGCACGTCTAGTTTGAAACAAAGCACCTCTCCCCACCTTTTTTGACAGACCAACCTCATTTCTTGCGGTTTTATCCGGCTCCAACTACCAATCGTTAAGCCAAAATTTGGGACTCGACACGTCACACAGGGGCAGCTTTATCGGTCTTCCAAGGCCCTAAGACCTGCTTATTAGTCAAAATGTTTAGGTTAAAAATGTTTGCCATAAAAGTGCCTTTCTTTTAGGCAGTAAGCCCAACGCGAAAATAAACGCTGAATGATCGCATTTGCTCAAAATCCAACCTGACGATCACAATACCTTTCTTTATAGCCATACTTCGTATAGCGAAGAATGTAAAAATTCTTAAAGAAAACAAACACGAGCTGCTATGCAGGAAGTTTGAGAAATTCATTTAGATTTTTTTTTTCATTTACGAGTAATATACAGGGTGAGTATAAATTGGCAAAAGAACTACACGTGGCGACGTTGGTCATAAAATTCTGAGTCGAAAATCTTGATACCAAAATGTTGGACAATGCTTCCTCTGTCCTCAGGAACCATTTTAAAGGAACGTACATTTGACAACATTGGATCCACACACCACATGTGTTTTGTTCTAATGCACGGTAACTAAGGATGTCCGTTACATCGCAATACTCCGTGAATGTTTTACAATGCTGCCATATGTATGTTTTACAATAATAAGTTAACGAAGAAATGTTTAAAACACGCTTTTGGGGCTGAAAAACAACATCTATGAAAAAATATTCGTTACAATTTTTATTTCTGCTAATTTGCAGCTCTTCCTGTCAACAGATAATAAATTAAAACACTTATTAAAAGACTTCATTTTCAAACTTTGAAGATCCCGTGCATACCCAGGAAGCATGGTACAATATTTTGGTATTAAGATTTTCGACTCAGAATTTTATGACCAACATCGCCACGTGTAGTTCTTTCGCCAATTTATACACACCCTGTATAAGCAGATTATTTCACGCATAATATATTTTAAATTATTTACAGCAAGAGCAATACCACGCATGAATGAAAAATTATCGATAATTCTGTCGCTTCATTTACAACGAACTAGTGTTGTTATACAGGGCTAAAAATTTAATCGCAGCGCTTTTGAAACAAGCGCGGTATGTCGATGATTAGTTTGCAAATCGCGGTTTATTATATTACCGTAATTGCTCATATTTAATATTTTTAAACCATTAGGAAGTGAGCTTTGCAAATCATTTTTAATATTTATTGTTTTTGTTTTACAAACGCTATGGATAAATTTGTCAGTTAGTAACCGTGGCCCATTTAACTCACACAATGGAAAACATTTTAAATGATGATTTGGCTTAGCGGTAAAAGCGTGGACTTGTAATCTGGCGACTTCAGTTCAAATGCCGTTACAGACCTGTTTTCTTTTATTTTCTTATTTTTTTGACATTATTTACTGCTGCTTAATCTTGCTCTACGTCTATAATGTATTTGAATTTTTAACTTGTATTTATTTAAATAATAGATTTTTAATTATTTTTAAATATAACACAAACAAACGCATTTGAAATAATAGCTGCGTGTATAAAACAATGGTACAACGACTATTTAATTTTTACATAGGTTTCTTTATATAGTTTTCTAGACTGTAATTGATTTTGTTTATTTATTTAAAAATAGTTTTAACAAAGTAACACAAAACCTTCTAATTTTTAAATAAATAACCATTTTTAAATTAAATAAAAAATAAAAATTAAAATAATTTCTACACATGAGGCAAGATAGGGTAGCAGTAAGAGATGTTTAATTTAAAATAAGTGTCACAAGATTTGAACTGGAGTCGCCAGATCACAAGCCCACGCCTATACCGCTAAATCAAATCAACGTTTAATATGTTTTCCATTATGTAATGAAAATGGGTCACGATTGCCAACTGCCATTTTATTATACACGCTTGCGAAATAAATTTTATAAACATTAAAAATTGTTTAAAAATGTTAAATATGAGCAATTACCGTAAAATAATAAAACGCGATTTGCAAACTAATCATGGACATACCGCAATTGTTTCAAAAGCGGCTGCAATTAAGTTTTTATTTGATTGATCTTTATATCTTTTACCTGTGGTGTTGTTACTAGAAAATATCACGACTCCGAAGGAGGAGTGATATTGCCTTGCATCAACACAACTAAAGTCGTCAATGAAAGAATTATAGATAATGTTTAATTTACGAGTGGAATTTGTTAGATTATTTAAAGCACATGGTCACGTGACACATGTTGATCAATAAAAATGCAGAAATGGCAGTTTCTTGGTCAATTAAAGAATTTTATTGACAATTCCGTGTGTGGGAATTATAGCGACAATTCAACGTGTGGTTTGAGCGACAATTTTTAAAAGTTTCGAAGTAATTATTTTTAAGGAACATTTGACAGATGTGAAGTGAAGTTGTGCGTACTGACAGTTAAGTGGACAATTTTGTGGCGGTACCACTCATGTTTATTGTGCTTGCAAATAGCACTTGTCGGTGCACACTCTAGACATTCATTATTTATTCTTTGAGGCTTTCTCGGTTTCTCGAACTGTCAATATTACAATTTACTTTCGTCTTAGACCGCGTCGTCATTTGGGAACTACACCCAGCATAATTAGGTAAGGACCGACCTGTAGCTTGTCTGCCTTTACAAGCATTTGCTCTAGAAGTCTGAGCAATATTGATTCGTAGGCCCTGCCTGCCTAAACAGGGCCGTGTGCTTAGTTTATTTAAACCTGGGGGCGGACAAGCGTTTGATGTTAATGTATTTTGTTTGCCCGGACAATAATACTTAACCGGCTTATGCCTGTTAGCTGTTTGTGAACCTATACAAACTAACGTTTCGCAAGACATTGCAGCTTGCATCTTCAGAGTGAATAGAACACTGTCTTCTGTTCACTCTGAAGATGCAAGCTGCAATGTCTTACGAAACGTTAGTTTGTATGGGTAGTAAAAAAGTAAATTTTAATATTGACAGTTAGAGAAACCGCGAAAGCCTCAAAGAATATGTTGTACACCAGTCTAGGAGTGATCGGCTAAGAGGCTGCTATTGATTGTTACAGTTTGAATGGAATATTCAAATTGATTTTATTTTTAAAACCGTCAAATCAAACAAATGAAAAGAATAGTTTGTCCAAAGTTAATCGTGATTTGTCGGTATGGTATTAGTGGAATAATCAAATTAAAATTTAATATAAGGACGTCTTATTGGGTACATCAAAAATACTACTTCTTAAGCAAACAAAAATATTAACATGCATTATATGGGCGCCAATAGCAAACATTTTAAATAAAAAGGTGGGTAAAGTGACATTTCATTCTAAAGCCTTCTTTATTCTGCTCGTGGTAGGCTGACTTTGTTCTAATTTTATTTAGTTTGATCAGATTACTGCAGGTTTAAGTTATTTATTAAAAATAATATCAAATGTAGCTAGAATAAAATTAACATTCAATAAGCTATGAAAATTTCTGTCGTAATTGGAGTACAATAGGCTACCCTGGGGTATTACAAAACATTTCTCAACATTTTTCGTTCTGCTGATAATTTTCCTAGACAGAAGCAGAACATTGCATTTTAAATTTGTGCGTTGGTAGGCGTCGTGACGCCGCTGCAATGCCTATCGATTTTTTGTTTCTTCAAAATAATAGTATATTTGGTCAACTCAAGTGTCTTTCGTTTCCTCTGATCTTTCTAAATCGAATCTTGAGTGGTAGTAGCGAGTTTATTTTATGGATGCCACTCTATATAATAAAACGTTTGTTTCACCTGTTACTTTGGACGAAATAGTTTTTAGCTACCATTTTGCCCTAAACTAAATCGAGGACGTTTAAAATACCAATCCGATACAAATAAAAAATTTTTGTTTTCAATAACCTAAAATCGACCACGGTTTTCTACGCAGTTTTATATTTTTCGTGTCATCAATTTAATTGATTAAATCTGCAGAGACGTCAGAATAGAAAAGCGGCAGCTGAACTTCACACGGCGTCTAAAATTGATTCAAACTTTCGTCAACAGCAAATTTTAAGAGAAAAAGTTTGCTCGATACTTCATTGCGTGGGTGAAGCCGAAAAACTAAAAGCAGTAGCATTTCAATAGCATAAATTTGTTAGATCTTCGTGAGCTCGTATTACTGCCTTTAAATGCATAAATATCGAACACCGCAGAAGAGCGCTAAATTAATTTCTACTTTTTTGCAAACTTCTCACCTATCGAAAAAATTTGAAAGTTATAATAATTGCATAGGTCATTGATTAGTGCTTACTTACAGCTCTTTTGTGCCTTACTTTAAAATTTTAAGTGTAAATATATCTACATCTTAAAGGCACTGATCTTCGACTGGCTGCGTGCGCGGCCGACCTTTGCTTCATTCCCTTCCGCCTGGGCTCACTGTCACTTAACGCTTCTCGTGACAAGATACGCAGTGGCGCTTCAGCGCCGTTACGCTTCTGAATTAATGCTGCAGTGTAAGTTCTCTGCCATAACGGATTTTATTTTAAAACTCTTAGTTTAAGGTTTCAATTGGATTGAAATCAAGTACGTTTGAATAAAGAGTTAAATATCTAAATGAATGCAACAAATAATATCTTTTCTATAGATTAAATTGTGTAAAAATCTAAACCGATTGAAAAAGAAACAAAATTTTGACATGTTTGATTGATAGTCTTGAAATTTACTTTCAAGCTTAAACTTCAAGTTTTAAATCAGACTGAAATTCATAACATTTGGAAAGCTCACACTTTAAGTTGCAAATGGCACTAAAATTAATTACTTTTTAGATGCGGGTTTGAAAATTTAACCGATACAGCAGAAAAAGTGTTGTTCCGTGTTTGTTGTTACTGACTTAAAATGCAAAGTAAAGCTCTAAGTTTTTAAGTTTTAAATATAACTGATATTAATTACATTTATATAAAGTGTTACATATCTAAATTGATATATCGAAAACAATTATTTGTTGTTTTTTTTTAATTTATTATCTTGGAGTTCAGTTTGAAAGTTCAAACTGTAAATTTTTAATCGGACTAAAATGTATTACCTTTAAATACAAGTGTGAAAATGTAAACCGATACAGCAGAAAAAAAACGTTTGCCGTGTTTGGATTTATTGACTTATAATTTAATTTTAAGCTCAAACTTTAAGTTAACAATCGAACTTAAATTAAATTACATTTGAATTGGGATTTGAAAGTCTTAATGGATGCAAAAAACACATTTACCATGTTTGGATTTATTGACTTGCAACCATATACATTAAATTCAGAGTCTTTTCAACATTTAGTGGTGACTCACATATTTACGCGTCGATTATATAAAGCGCACATTCCTTTGTACAGCAGGCCGCTACAGTTTTCTCTATAGATAAGCAAATTTGGGATTTTGCTATTTGTTTGTATTATTAAAAGAAAATCGGCTAATATCGACAGCGTCATTACGAAAACATACGCCGAGAACATTACATCGGAGCCGTTAACGACGGAAACTCAAATTCTTTAATCTCGTACCCATGCAACGCAACTGCATTACGAATTTACGTTGCATTTTATTAAGCTGTGCTGCGAAGGATGCTAAGCTGTATACTAAATGCAGAAAGATGTACAAGTAAAAACAGTAATTGGACAAACAGATATTAAACAATTAATAGCGATCTTTGCTCTTGCATTTGTAAAATAAATAGGGCCACCTCAAGTTTAGCTATGAGATGAAACAAACCGATTAAAATTTGTTTTGGGTGTGCGTACGAAGTTACGCTCATGTTTAAAAATACATAGGGTAAGAATTAACAAACGGAAACTAAGCTGGATCTAAATATTGAAACATCAAGTTACAGTAACAAACGCGCTAGGAACAAACTGCTGTATTTATACTACCAGCTTGCATTTAGGGAAGAGCTTACTGTACCCGTGTGCTACGGCTTAAGGTTGTTTTTGGTAACTTCAAGAAACATGTAAACCGTTTCGCGCCGCTTGGGTTATATAATCTTAGCAGCAGCAGCATTCCTCTGAAGTTGAGACTGCTCAAAGAAATCCAGATTTAATATGTAGAATTACAGATGCCCAGTCCGCTACACTTTCTACATAATTAGCTTATTTGGTAAGCAGAAAAAGAAACAAAAAATCGTGAGGCATAGCCCACGGGTTCCGCAAGTATAATATTATTTTTTACATTTCTTACTTCTTACTTACAAGAACATAAAAAATGAACGAAGTACTTCGCCTGGACTTTTATATACCTTAGATATTTTACTTATCATACAGTGAGTTTTTTTTATGTATACATATCAGCTATGTATACTTTTATAAAAAAAAACATGTCAATGCATTGTTTTACTGCAATCTATAGGCAACCAACTGTACAGAAAATAATAGAGAAAGAGAGAAAGGTTATTCCTCATAGTGTGAGGTTATGTTCAATGAGTATGTTTATGAATAAACGCAAAATTATTTAAATATCAGAACTTTTTTAATAAAACTATTATTTTAAAAACATAAAATATCAACAATACACAAATTTTATGCTAAATTCAAAAAATCAAAACTAATTGCTATCACGCACCGAAAGAGTTCGGTCAGCGCATGGACGTCAAATAAAGAGAGAGCGAGTGATGTTCTAAAGTAAACTGATAATACGCTGAATTTTTTCCAAGTTTGTTGTGAGGTAAGTCGGTTTTTTTGATTTTTTAGAAACATGCCTTGGAATTAATTAAACCCAAAAACAAAAGTTCAAATTTGTCCACCAAAAATTGGGTGGGAGAGGGAATACTAATCTCCCCAAATATTGCCGTATTTAGAAATTAAGTTGACGACTTCATTTCTACTATCATACATGAGCAATTTAGCTCAAACCAAAATTTTTATCGGCCCCCGTATATAAAAACAATTGTGTGGCCATTTTTTAGCAGTATGTTGTTGAATAAGTTAAAACTTGGATATTTTCTTCAATTCGCAGTTTTATTAGTTCTACAAGTTCTAGTAACTTGTAACATTGTGTACTCTTATGACATTTGCAATATCAAATTTCATCCCAATCTGATAACTAGTTATTGAGTAAATAGACGTTATATCTCAAATTGTCAAAAATTCATAGAAGGCGTCATTCGCAAAGAAATTTGTGAGCTGGGTTACGAACAAAATTGTAGCTCATTCTCAGCTTGATGAACATACAAAATTTGAAAATAATCGTGTTCCAGTTTTTGAGCAATATTTTTTTGAAATCTTTCAAAATTTTGTAATTTTTTTCACTCTATAACCACAGATAAAGTATAAAGTTAACACTACAGATATACGACCCTTTATACAAAATGTCCGCCCATATTTGGAGACGAAATTAGCATTAGTTTGGCTACAACGTGCCGGACCAATTTTAGGGCGCTGCTATCGCTATTTGTTTATTACTGTTGAAATGTGTTGGAAACTGTTTTATCGCGGATTTGAGTGCGTCTGTCACATCATGAATATAATTTAAGTAGAATTGGCTTCAATATTAATTATTTACGAAAAATTGCGATTTGACAATTAAACATGGCAGATAGCTGTCTAACTTTTGGTTTGAATATGTGCTAAGTAATCTGCTCAATTACAGTCATCTGTGACTTAATTATAAATTGTCATTGTAGCGCCATCTTTTTGCAGATTATTAATCATATAAAACAAGCTGCCGAAAGCTCACATATTTACCGTATATCTGTAGTGTTAACCTTATCTGTGCTATAACTATTCTTTTCTTGAAACTTTTTGTGCATAGTAACATGTTGTCCCTATAGGTCTATTACGGTAAAATATTTGAAGGGGATCTGTTTTGAACAATAAGGTGCTAAATTAAAATTGTTTTAAAAAGCGTAGCGGCCGCAATTTTAAAGTTAGAAAGTTCGGGAAAAAAGCATTGGATTTGTCTTAAAGTCTTCTATGCGATTCCGTTTTCAAATTAATAAAGTTTAGTTTACGAAGGAAATGCTCCCAAAAAAATGTCTAACTTCCGCTTCTGGTTTCGGATTTTTGTAAAAGTTTATTTTGTCGGTGAATTTTTGATATACCCCCAAATTTTGAAACTCATTGAAATCCGACCATCCTTTCGATAGTTGTGATGCACCACACACATACCCACCAACAGACAAACGTTTTTTAAAAACCATTTTTTGTGTTCCTAGAAGTCCGAAACAGTGTATTTCCGTCAATATCTCAATTTCGGATTTCATGAAGTTAATACTTTCCCGCATTGCTAAAATAGGAAAATAAAAGCACCGAATTCTACACATAATCTTGAAATAATTAGAGATCTTCTTGTTATTTCTAAAATTAATTTAAAGCTAACTGAATAACAGTCTCCGTTCCGATTAAGTAATCATTTATGTACAAAAACTTGACTAAAAGCGGCCCAATGATGCGGCATTCAATACAAATAGCAAAGAGATCGTAGCCGAGAAAAGTAATTTTATTTCAGCAATGGCACATATTCGACTTCCAAGGCGTCGCAAAGTAAATATTAACAAAAAGGTCAAAATGTTTACAGTGCGCATGTGTAGTAAGACAAATATTTTGCTTTCCTGTCGTTGGTCACAAAACATAACAATTAAATAATATTGTAATAACTTTTCAGAATCGATGTAATGCAACAATATGTGCTGTAAAACATCACAACAATGTAGCTTGTAAAATAATGTATGAGGTTATTATAGCTTTTTTCGTATTTTCAAGTACGTTCCGTACCCTCAAGCTCAATCAATAATAACGAAATTCACCTCAAACAAAACACTAAAATCATTAAAAAGTAAGTCATATAATTAAAAAGCACTTTAGTTAATGTATATGAAACCCGCAAATAATGAAGCCCACAAATTAATTTATTAAATTACTACAAAGATAATTTCGGGTCGATATTGAACGCCTTAGACTGAGTTCCGTTCTTTACAATACGATCGTTAATTAAATGTAAACATTTATTACCTTACTGTGATTAACAAAGAGCAAGTTCGGTTGAAAGTGCGAAAGTTTTACAAGCATTACAAACAGCTAACGATAGGTTTTGTTTAAATGTAAAAAAGATATAAATTTATGTATGTCGTTTATCAATGTGGTGCGTCTGGCTGTTTTATATTACATAAATGTGTGGAAACATTAATAATCGTTACCTGAAAGTCAAGTTACGTTGTCTCCGAAGATGTGGCGGTTATGCTCTTTCCTAAAATAAAAATGGCATTGTCATTTGTAATTTGTATAGCGAAACAATGTGGTAAACTCCAATACTAACAGCATTTATTAAAATAATACATTTTTCCCAACAATTACCGAAAAGTTAATTTGCCTAATGTATAAATTTCAAGATTTAAAAGCTAAAGAGTAAAGTAGTACAAACAGCAAACGCAAGAATACTGTGTGCATTTCATAATATTTTTCCTTGGGGAGCAGTCCTATCTTCCATAATTGTCCTAATTTAATACTTGCAAAACTGAAGTTGCAGCAAAACAAACACTTTACTGAGGCCAAACAAAATAAAAAATACAGCTCTAAATATCAAGCGAGATTTGTGAAGACCTACATTTGTGTTTGCTTATTTTCCACAATTCATAATTTGGATATGTACTAATGTACTAATGCACTAAATTGTAAGTAAATGACAACAATAATAACTGAGCTACGAAAATCTAAACAAATATGCATTGTTAAGCGTTTTCAATAATTATTATTTATTAATATCATTCGTTTTATGCATAATTCTATTCAGCTCGAAAACTGCGTTTTTTAAATAAGTTCTAACTCCAAGGAGACGGGCAACTTGTTATTCAGAGTTGTAAGGCTACACGTCTATACACTTTTAGAACAAAATTACATTTGCTTTAGTGAAAACAAGAATCGAAATAATAATTTTTTCGAACGCTATTTTCCAATTTCATTAAATCTTTGATGAATCTAGAACGCAGTTAAATCTGATTGTAGCAATACATATTTAAAATATACCTTTTTTCTTTTTTAAAGTAAAACTTCTTTAGTGGCGGGTGCAACATGCGATCGTATGGTGAATGTTGCGCACGCACCATAACAGAGAAATGCCTATAGTAGATGTGGCGCACACACCGTAACGGAAATGCTTATAGGACTATATGTAACGTAACGTCGACGCGTTACTGACAAGTTTTAGGAAATACTAAATATTAGCGCCGCGGCGGTCAAAGCCAAACAAATAGCGTCTATACGTTGCGCTATAGCATGGTAGATGGCTCTGATAACATCATTGCAAAAACAAACCACTACTACAGGTCTAAACATAGCAGTATAGCCTGGTAGATTGCTCTGATAAGCTAGTTCCAAAAAACAGACCGCTACTGCAGTTACACATAAAATGTTATTTAGGTAGTCGTAAAAAAGTACTACTTACGAGTTAAGTGAAACTTCTTATTTGAAGGGTTTAAGGGCTGCTATATACGAATCAGATCTAAATTATAAAATTCAAGATGGCGGAATAACATCGTAAGTCATCAGATTTGCATACAAATTAGTAATTGAAGAATTCTGGGGCTGTTTATTACAAATCCAGGATGTAAGTTATATAATTCAAGATGGCGGATTCAATATGGCAGAATTACTTCATAACGTAATCCAATTTGCATAAAAATTTGTATTAGAGAGATTTTGCGGCTGCTAATTTTGAATCCAGGATCCAGTTTCTAAATTATAAATATTCAAAATGGCGGATTTAATATGGCGGAATTATTTCGCAACGTTATCTTAATTGAATAAGAATTGGTGGAATTCGAGGGGTTTTAGGGCTGCTAATTAGGAGTCTAAGATCTAAATTATAAAATTCAAGATGGCGGATTTAATATGACGGAATTATTTCGTGAACGTTACCCGATTTGCATGTAAATTTATCTATCTTGAATCTGTATACAAAATTTCGTTGTTTGCTAAAAAAACCTACATTTTTTTGGCAATTTAACAGAAAATATATAAATTAAAGTTTTCTTAGTCCACGATCCTGGCATGCATGCATTGTCCAGTATGATAAACAAAGTTTTGGATAAACAATGGCCTTGGAAAACAAAATTCATGTCGGAACTTTATATCCATACCCATGAAAAATTGATTTTGTATATGTAAGTTTGTAGCTGTATGGATTAAGTTTTGGCATAAATTTAGTTTTCGAAATTTGTTTGATCATACTGTATAATAAAACAATAACTTAAAACAGCAAATGAGATCCTACGCTGTGTAGTGGTACAAGTACAAAGCAAATGTAGGTTATCAAAGCATTTCTTTTGAGTTTTTGGTCTCAATTTAGTTACTAACTAGTCATATAACTAATCTAAATTGTTTCTTATATTTACATTTACATTTCTAGATGTTGAATAACACAACTTTGTCTTCTTCAAACATGTGCTTCGCTTAGCTTACAACCTATATTTAAAGAGGCGTGCAGTTATTATACCAAGCGATTCAGCCTGGATGTTCAAAGCGATTTTTTAAATTATTATTCAAGTTATAAAAAATTAGCTTTGGCAAGCGTCTATGGCAATTTGAAACCTTTAAATTTGCTTTATAAAGATGTCGCTTCTTACACCGGAAGTGAGACCAACTTTTTTTTTAAATAGCACCTTATGTTTGTTCTGATAGAGCATTAAATATTCTATTCAGTCACGTAGAATTATTAACCAATGGTCATATAGAAAATTGAGGGCAAAACAAGTCGCTGATACTAGCCCATACTTTTTACGTTTTAAATATTCCCATAACAATAAAGGACTGAATAAAAATGTTTAAAAAAATTAAGAAAAAACAATTAAAAAAGAAAAGTAACGCCCCAGCGGAATTTTGAACTTGCGATAGCCTGTGCAAAGATTATTTATAAAGCGATTTTAAGAATTTTTAAGTTTAATGGACGCTTGCAAACGCTAATTTTAGTAACTTGAAGAATAATTTAGTTATTTACTTGAGACGTATAGGCCGAATCACCTGGAATATTGTAAATTTTAAAAAAATAACTATCGAGGACCTAAACAGAATAGTGTGTAAACAAGTTAACAAATGCAGTCCCGATGAAGTTCATATGAATACCTTAAAGGAACTGTTTTGTGTCATGGGATTTGCATTGCTAAATATAATTAATCTATCGATATCAGAAGGTGTAGTCCCTCAAGATCTCAAAATTTCGACGGTAATACCTATTCCAAAAGTGAAATCGACAAAGAAAATCGAAGAATTTAGACCAATAAATATGCTGGCAGCAACTGAAAAGATTTTAGAAGCGGTGGTATATAAACAAATAATTAGGGAGTTTATTGAAAAAGATGATACATTAACAGAGTACCAATCAGGATTCAGGCATAATCATTCTTGCGAATCGGCACTACAGTATGTTATCAATGAGTGGAAGGAGGTACGAGATGAAGGCAAATCGGTTTGTGCAATATTTCTAGATTATAGAAGAGCTTTTGAAACTGTGGACAGGAACACTCTTATTGAGAAAATGTATAAATACGGTATAAGAGGAAAGGTGTTGCAATGGATTAGAGACTATCTGCACAACAGAAAATAAATTACAAAATGGAAAGAAAAGAGGTCCAGCCCAAAGGATGTAAACATAGGAGTACCACAAGGGAGTATTCTGGGGCCCTTACTGTTTGTCATTTATATAAATGATATTGTGAAAATTGTCAAAAAGTGTAAAATTCACATGTTTGCAGATGACACCCTAATATACCTAGCAGGAGAAGATTTACATTCATTAATTGATAGTGTTAATAGTGATTTATGTTTGGTTAATAATTATCTAGCAGGAAATAAACTGAAGTTGAATGTAAATAAAAGCAAAGGTATGTTAATATCAAGTCAAAGTTGTTTAGATGCATTTAAAGTAAATAACCTTAAGATTGTAATAGATGGTTGTGAAATAGAAATGGTAGACGAAGTGAAATACCTAGGTATAATAATTGACAGAAAGTTAACTTTTAAATCATACTTAAATGTACTTCAAAAAAAGATAGGTAAAAAAATTGGTTTTTTAAAAAGAATAGCGCCACATGTATCATTATATTCAAAATTAACTGTATACAACACTATGATCTATCCTCATTTTACATACTGCAGTACTATTCTTTTCTTACTAAACGATTGTGAATTACAGAAGTTACAAAAGTTACAGAACCGTGCTATGAGAGCATTATTACATTGTAATAGATTTACTAGAATTATATTTATGTTGGAATGTTTAAATTTTCTATCAGTTAAAGAGCAACTTCAGTTTAATTGCATGGTCTTTATATACAAAATTGTAAAAGGTATGTTGCCCAAATATTTGGAAAACAATCTTGTTAAAGTATCTGATATTCACGATTACCAAACTAGACAAAATGATAATTACTATATTACAACAAAAAATAAGTCTCAAACAGTGAATAATATATTCCACAAGGGTTTGGATTTGTATAATCAACTGCCAGAAATTGTAAAAAACAATAAAACTTTACATACCTTTAAGAGTAGTTTAAGAATGCATATTATTACATATAGAACAGGGTAATTTAGGTGTTATAGATTTAGAACCTATTATTTTATGTTGTAGGTACCTATTTGCGTTAGTAAAATATTATACATTCGTAAAACGTTGGTGATATGTATTTAGTTATTTGTAACCATTGTAACCATTGAGTTATTAATTAATAAACTTATTATTATAATACGTTATTATAATTTAGTTATCAACATCTAACACCGACATCCCAATTTATTGTAGTTCTGTGAAAACTGATTAATTTAAAAGAGAAAGATTTGCATAAGATTTGATATTACTTTTTCAAAACGCATTACAAAATTTGTAAATTGCATCATTCCTTCGCGTGATTTAGTTTTCAATGCAGATGCTTTTTACGTCTTGAAGAATGATAAATTATTGCACTTGACATAAGCATAGGGATTTTCCGAACACCCAATGTCTTAAAACACTTTTATTAGCTAATATTTTAAGATCAATCTTTTCACGACCAACCAATATCTTTTGCTTCATGTGCTATAAAGAAAATTGGATTGAAGACTGAAAGATGTGCAACTTTTCTGTTTTACCTTTTCCTATACTTACTACGAAAACGCAGATTTTGGTTTAGCAGGAACCCGAAAAAGCACCGTTTGTAAGTGCATGTGAGTATGTTTGTGCGTGTAACAGAAATCTCAGCAATTCTTGGGCCGAATACCTACAAAAAAAAATGTTTTTCTTACGAGCGAACCCCGGAACCGAAGGTTCGATGATTTTTATAATTGCCCTATAGCCACACAATCATATATAAGAAAAACTTTTAAGACCATGAAAAATGTAAAGTGGCGGAATTTTCAAAACAGTATAGCTCAAAAACTGTCTTTTTTTATTTTATAAGCTCATACAGCTGCAATTTAGCAAGTAGCAAATGCGCTAATTTCCCTGTAAATCCTTTTATGAATTTTTGAGCCTTAAATCGTTCATTTAACAAGCAGGGTACGATAAAACATTTTTTTCCAGCTAAATTGCTCGTCAGTAATACTAATAGTAGAAGACAATAAACTTAGTTTTTAGATGCAGCAACACTTAGGAAAGCTTCTAACCCAATTTTTATAGCTAGCAATTTTTTTTATCACAAGTTCTTTGATTCAGACTAAAAATATATTTCCTTTTTACATGAAAAGATCTTAGAAATTTGATATCTCTGCTCCTGTAGGTACGAGTGCGAAGTGAGAAGTTTAGTAAAAATGTGACAAGGAATATTTTTTTCGGCCCAAATGCAATTTATTTTTCAACGTAGTCGCCTTTTAGGCCGATACACTTAGTCCAACGTTTTTCCAATTTTTCGATCCCTTCCGAATAATACGATTTCTCCAGCCCTTCAAAATAGGCGTTTGTTGCATCGATGATCTCCTCATTAGAGCCGAATCTCTTTCCCCCGAGCCATTTCTTCAAGTTCGGAAACAGGAAAGAGTCGCAGGGGGCTAAGTCTGGAGAATATGGTGGATGTGAAAACAATTCGAAGCGTAATTTACGAATTTTAGCCATGACAACTACACACGGGTGCACCCGTGCATTGTATTAATGAAAAAGAACTTTTTTCTTTGCCAAATGCTGTCGTTTTTTTTTTCAAAACGTCCTTGAAACGATCTAATAAGCTGCAATGATATTCGCCGTTGATTTTTTCTCCGTTTTTAGAGTAATCGATGTAGATTATGCCGCGTGCGTCCTAAAAAACTGTGGCTATGACCTCGTTGGCCGATAAAGCCGCTTTATCCTTCTTCGGCGCAAGTTAGCCAGTAGAAATCCACTGTTTAGACTGTTCCTTGGTCTCCGGTGTATAGTGGTGGATCCATGTTTTGTCCACAGTTATGAAACAACGCAAAAGCTCGTTTTTATTGCGCTTGAATATCGCCAACCCTGCCTCTGAAGTTGTCACACGTATGCGTTTTTGATCGGTTGTGAGCAAACGCGGCACCCGTCGCACGGGTAGCTTTTTCATATGCAAATGTATGTGTAATATATTGCGCACACGTTCAGCTAAGATGCGTACTATCTCAACTATCTTGCGCACTTTCACTCTGCGGTCTTCACTACAATATCGTGGATTTTGTCAATCATTTCTGGTGTGATGACCTTATTTGGGCACCCTGAACGTTCGGCATCAGTTGTGCTTGTACGACCACAACGAAAAGGAGTTCCCATAACATTTATCAAGCTTTGGTTTGCGTAATGGTTTTTCCACGCAAAAAATAATGTTTCATTAACAAACAAAAAAATACGAGAGGCTGTCTGCTTTCAATGGCTGTCAAAACTGAACTAAATGACAGATCTGTCTAAAAATTTTAATATGGCCTAGTGACAGATAGTATTGACAAGTGTCATCTGGGATTTGCGATTGTGACGCCCTCTGTTGCAATTTTACCAACCTTCTCGCTCCGCCCTCGTATAATCAAGCCTTTATTGAGACATTACGAGAGCGAGCGGCGTGTAAAATATGCCAGTTTAGTACAGCTATCAGTTCTTATTTTGAGTTCTATTAAGAAAAGTTATTTTATGTAATCAATTCCTTTCTATGTCTGGTTTTGAAAGTTCAAGACAATACTTTGGATTGTGTTATTTTCATAAATTCTTGCCCGTTGCATTGTTTTAAAACGAAACGTCACTCTTTAGTATACCAACAAATATCTACACCTTACGTTGAGCATGTTACATATAATGACAGAGCAGTTAAATTAATAAAAGCCTTTAGTGCTCATTACATTTTCATTTTTTTGGAGAGAATGATCACGCCCTCGGGGGCGAGATTCAATTAGGGCTTAAGTTGCCAGAACAAATAAATTGAATGCTACCTCCGAAAACATAATCAATTCTAAAAAAAATTACCTAATGCGTGCCATCATCGGCCTGTGGCTGTGCTCTCACTAAGCAATTTCGGTGTTTGAACAATTACATAAAGTTTGTTCACAATACAGGATTCTAAAACTTTCTAAATATTTTATGTGCGTGTTTTAAGTATTGAATTTACAAAAAAATTTTATTTCTAGATTTTGTCCTTCTGAACGGATAATTCAATTTCGATATAATTTGAAATCCAAAATGAGTTAAAAAAACCTGAAACCGAAAAAGTACGTTAGACATGTTTCCTTAAAACACTATTTCTTAAAAACACATTTTTACTTAATTTTGTGACCTAATACAGCTATAGATGAGCGCTAATTTAATTTTTTCAACAACGTCGTCATTTTGTTGTAACGCAGTCTATGAATTTTTGATAATTTTTATTAACAAGAGACAATAATTATTGCACGTTGTGAAGCAAAATTGCCTTTCAGTGGCAGTAGGATAAGATATTGTACTTAATTTGAAGGTAATATTTTGAGGGAAGCTAATTTCTTGTCTCTTCCCATTTTATCAGCTGATACTCTTTCGCAACTATTAAAAAAATTATTTTTCTCTTAATTTTGTGATAGGCAAGAATTATTAAACTAAAATTTTAAATTTTGTCGTCGCCGCCCTGACTCTAAGTGTTAACACATGTGTTTTTATGCTTTGTATACTGTAGGTCAAGGAGGGGTGAATTGCCTAAATCGGTGTGGTCGTTAACTATATTTTTATTATTATTTATTGCCTTACTTAACGACCACACCGATTTAGGCAATTCACCCCTCCTTGACCTACATAGGCTTATACCACTAGTATCGCTATCAATCTACCAAGTCGGTAGACAAAACACATCTGGCAGGTTATAAGCCGATGTAAGTGCGCCTGCGCTAAGTGCGCATTTGTAAAAATTGAGTAGAAAGTGTTCGTTAGTGTTCGAGAAGGATACGATCCGCCGTCTATTGCCCGACTTCAGGCTTATGTATAAACCTGTACTGTAGCAGTTGTGTCGTTGTGTGAACTAGTAATGGTTTGTCTGAATAATACTGTTTCCGGAAAAACACATCCCCGGTGTAAACAGCCTCTTCCCAGTTTTCATTTGTACAATTCTCATAGATAGTGAAATTTAGTTTCACACGGACTATTTTAATACCAAACTTCATCCCGATCTATTAACTCGTTTTGAGTAATAATTTATTAAAGTGAAAATTAAAAAAAAATTGTATCGGCCGCCATTTTGAATGTAGACAGAAAAAAAACTGGAGATGCCCTAAGGTTTTCTATCAAATTTCGTTTCCAGTTTCAACAACTTGACTTCCTGTATAAATGCTATCAAAAAACATGTCTAAATTCCGTTTCCAATTTCGGATTTTATTAAAAGCTTATTTTGGCGGTGAATTTTTGATTTTGAATCATTTGCCATTTTGAAGCTCATCGAAATCGGACCATCCGTTCGGGAGTTATAATGCATACACACCCACCCATATACCAAACAGACTTTAAAAGAAACACTTCTTTGACTTCTTGAAAGTCCAAAACATGTATCTTTTTTTATCAAGGAGTTATTTCGGGTTTTTTCCGAGTTTTCTGTTCGGGGTCTTTTTTTTAGGTTTTTTCCTGAGTTCTTTTTTCTGAGCTTGGTTTTCCTGGGGATTTACTTAACAGGTTTTTTTTTTCGGAGATAGTTTTACAGGGATTTTTCTCCAAGGCTGTTTCTTCCAGAAATGTTTTATCCTAGATTCGAATGTTACCCCTGCTGTTAAGCCGCCTAAAAAATTTAGCCCAGGGTTTCTAATTATTCTAATAGTTTGCGAACTGTCTAACTTTAAAATGGGGGCCGATGTAATTTTTGAAAGTTTCAACTTTCCGCTTCTTTACTCAAAAACGAGTATGCATATCAGGATGTAACTTGGTATGGTAAAAGTCCTAGAAAGACATCATATTACTGTATACGGAAATTTTTAAACCCTGAAAACTACGTAACAACAACAATTAAAATTTTTTATTAAGAAACCAAATATGTTGAAAAATATTGGCCTACCGATTTTTGTTTTAATTGAAGGTAGAGATAAGATACAATTTCATTTATGCTCCAATGCGCAAATTTCGCAGTGATGTTTTCCATCAATTTTTAAAGTTTGGAAACTAATGTTTTATAACCAATATTTCGGTTTAAACTAATTTGCTCATCACTGACGTTTTTTCTCCTTTCCCACTCCATTTTGTAACTGATAATTTTTTTCCCGGCGTTTGGTGTTCTTTTAAAAAATCATAAAATCGTCCTAACATCCATGAAAAAAAAGCAAGTCACATGTTTGTGGCAGTAGTTTTGAGGTAGAAAACTCGCTTAACAATACAAGGGTCCTCGGTTCAATTCCCATTTTTTATATATTATTATATTAAGACCTTTTTGTTAATACGAAGTGATCGAAGTATTTTTTTAATTACTCGAAATTGTTGGCAAAAAAATCTGTATTACGTTTTTCTTTAAATAGCAGTGTCGATATATGTATAGCCGCTGATTTTCTTTATTTAAATTTTAAATTAAAAAAAAGTTGATTACTTTGTATTTTATATTAGCATCAATAAAACATAATTTTCAAAAAGAATTTTATGGGTATTGCAGCGGAAACCCTGAAATAGGTAAAACAGTGCTCTACCTCAAGACCACTCTCATCTTGCAGGTGATTTGCTTTTATTTCATAGATATTAGAAACTATTAATGTGATAAAATTCTACAGACCGGCTTTGATTTTAACTAACACTAAAATTAGAGGTTCTGAGTATAGCATTAATATAATAATGTTAAGTTTTATAAAATGGGTTAGTTGAAAAGAGGTGCTACGGTTTTCGTAGACAGGGAAAACCGTGAATAGCAAAAGAAAAAGAAAATATTAAAATGCCTAGTAGTAGATGCTTTAAAGCTTTGCGTTTCTATTTTTTTTTTAGTTCATAATGCTAAAGGCAATCGTGTCAATAAAAGAATAATCTAGTTATCGCTTTATTTAAACGAATTTTATCCGTTATATAGGTAAATGTGATTACGATACTTTACAAGGTAACCACTGTTACTCGTTAAACTCAATCAACTTGTAAGGTAAAAAAGAAAATTTATCTTTTACTAGCAGAACCCGTGAGCAATGCCCCATGATGTTTTTTTTCAGGTTTTGTTAATAATAAACAAGCTAATTAAGTGGTTAGAGTAACGGACAGCGGGTCGACGTCCTAGTTTTATAAATTATATAGCAATTGCTGTAATTCTTTCTATATATGAAATCCGGATCTTTTCGACCTTTCTCAACTTGAGAGGAATAAGGCTACACCTAAGATTATGCAACCCCAGCGGCGCGCGGTTAGAAAAAACTAAAAATAAGAATAAATTTGTCCGCGAAAAGTTGGGTAGGAGAGAAAAATTAACCCCCCTTATTTTTTCGACATCTAACAATCAAGTTGTAAATCTTATGCTACTATCACACATGAGCAATTTGACTTTAACAGTTTTTTTTGTTGACCGTCCCCTGTTTATTAAATAAAACAAAAATAGTTTTACATATAGTGACATTGTGTTTCTCTAGCTCTAGGGCTGCCATTCGTTTTTGAGTAAAAAACAGTTAAACTTAAAATTTTTGAAAATTCGCAGCGGCTTACTGTGTTAATGCTAGTACGTTCGAAACAACAGCATTTACTTTGCTCTAAGTTCTTTTATCAGATTCCGTTGTTCAATTTTAAAAACTTCGTTTCCGGAAAATAAGCTACCTAAAAACATGTCTAACTCCGTTTCCGGTTTCGGTTACTTAAAGTTTATTTGTCGGTAATGTTTTGAAACTCATCGAAATCTGGATAACCATTTCTGGGTTATGAGGCGTCACACATACACACACCCACTCACAGCCAGACATTTTTATAAACCACTTTTGTTGGGTTTCTGGAGGTTTAAAACATGTACTTCCGTCAAAATCGCAAAATAAAATTTTTTCAGGAAATCAATACTAAAAGCAAAACAAAGTAAGAAAAAAGCGTAGGCCGTAAGGTGCAGCTAGTTCTTCGTAAATACGAGCTGGTAGACGTAGCAGTTTGTTGGTTTGTTATTGTTATTAATTCTTAAAGCTATTGTGAAACAAGCGCAAATCGTCACTACACGATGAGCAGAATCAACTCGTTTCACTTATTAGAGAATTTATTTTAGTAATTTAACAGATCGCTTGTAATGGAAAATTCGTAATGCAGTTGAATTAGCACCGGGAGAGACTTTTATTTCTTACTTCTACTAATAGGCAAACAGAAAATTTTCAATGTAAACATGCTCATTTTTATAAATTTCATTAGAATAAATTGAGAACATACTACTGTTTATGTCTTCCGACTCGTCAGAATTAAAGTAAGCCATAAATAACCAAATGATATCAACAGTAGTGACTGCAATATAAACATTTGCTAAACTCAGTCGATAAACTGAGTGGAGATCTAAGGGTCCGTATTGTGTTACGGTGACAAATTTTGTCGAGATGAAAGAGTTCATCGTCATATTATGGTGAGACAGCTACGAATTTAATATAAATCACTAACTATAGGCCGGAACCGCTCTCTTAGGTATATGTTAATTAAGTTTAATTTGATTCTTCGAATTCGCTGTTAAATTTCTAAGGTATATTTCAAGTGAACGCTTTATACATCTATGTTCAGTTTATTAACAGAATAAGTGATTATAATAAATTGCTAAAATGTATATAATTTTTTCTGTGAAAATAATAATATTTTAAAAATACACATTTTAAAATCAAGATAGCTTTTAGACAAATCTCCGATTTTATATTTTCATTACTTTATCGAAGAAACATATTTTTCCAACTAGTTACTTAAAGTAATTAAAATTATCTCTTAACTTGTTGCCAGAACAAGGTCTTCTTTGAAGTTAAATTTTTCTTTAGACTCAATTTTTATTAAACTCGTTAATTAAAAACAATTTGTTTCTCTCAAGAAATAAAGAATTCTAAATTTCTTAAATCGTTTTATTATAATTTTTTAGTTAGATTGTGTAACAATTAATTATTTTCTTATTACTATTTAAAGTGTCGATTTTGAAGTTAATTAAAAAATTTATTTTCGGGATTTGTGAGACGTGTCCAATACAATTATTTTAAAAATTAGGTCTTACATTAAATATTTTTTAAACAAGTTTTCTCTGATAACGTTATGAAACAATACATAAAAAGAAATAGTACGCCAGTAATTAGAAGCACTTACCTAGTTAATATTTCAGTCTGACTTTAGGTGAAATTTTTTTTGCACTGAAAGTTCAAACTAGTTACATTGTGTTAATGCTCACTTTCGAAGATCAAGCAGAGCATTAAACCTGGAAATCAGATTATTTCAAGATTTGCAGTTTACGTGACCACGGTAATGAGCTTTTTGTTAAGTTCAATTTCGCAGACACGAACGAAACGGTAAGGGTAACAAAAGTAGAGTAACAGGACACGCCGGAGTACCGAAGCACAGTGAAATGCTTACGCCCACGCACGTTACCGGAGTCGACCGGATTCGGTTCTGTACGCTGTGCTACAACGATTGATAAAGCCTAAACATTACATCTAAAGCGTAATATCGTCATAATTATTAAAGATAGCAGCTGTTTGTTTGCAGTTTGACACTGTTTACCCAAGTAAGGTTCAAAACATGGAATTCCAAAAATAAACTGATTAAAAATATTTTATTAAAAACAGCTACCTAAAGACAAAATTAACATACTTATATTTTATTAATATCTTTATTATAACGTAATAGTTATTTATGTTACTAGTGGTATAACAGCATTATCATAATATGAGTGTGAAAATTGCACGACGAGATCGTAGAGCAAGTCTTATAATCACACGAGTGCCTTATCCCACGTGTGACATACAAAATTTTATCTACGACTGCTCAAAATTTGTTAACAAGAATTCTGGGAGAAAAAAACATATGGAAGCTTCAACAAGTATTAACAATCAAAAATTGAAAATTAAATTATTAACAAAAGTTCGTCAGAGCTCACCTCGTCTTTTTTTCCAATATTTGTGTAAATAAAATGCGTTAGGTAATGAATTCATTACCTTACTAATGCGATAATAAACTTCATTACCTAACGCAAATGAATGACATATTCCTTATCCAAGCAGTCGTAGATAAAAAAGTTAACTCAATTCGCACAGTATGTTTTTTTCTGAAGTTTAACGATTAAGATTAAAATAGAATACTCACGTAAGAAAGTGCTTTTCAAATTCCCTACAGTAACGGGGTACGGATTATCCTTATAAAAACAATATATCTCAACACTTTTTTATGTTAAAATTATTATGATACTTTTCAGAAAGAATTCTAAAATATCCTTTATAATATTATCTACTACATTGCTGCTATTTTAGTAACAGACATTGAATTCCCAGAAAACTTTTATAGAGTTAAAAATTTAATAATTTTTACACGGATAGTACAGTTTGTCGTGGTTGTTAGGTGTTCCTTGATTCGAAATTAATTGCGTGTTTGTTCGTTTAACATGGTTTAACTTAAATGATAAAAAGCTGTCAGGCAACCACCACGAGACCTTCCTCGCGTAAGCCCTCTGCTTTAAATTCATAACAATTTTCCCGTTTGATATTAAATAGGATTGTGTAAAATTTGTAAAAATTTATAAAAACAGCTGAACTACACTGGGCGCTGTTACTACTTAAAATGATTTTTGTTCATTTTACCAATATGCTTTGCGGTAATCTCATTCTCATACCGACCGCTACAGCGACCTAGTATTATTATTTGTAAACATTTAAACAACTGTCTACAAGGACCAAGGACAGCATTTTTTACAATTGCATAATCAGCATATACGTTATCATTCTCATAATTTATTTACTAAACGTTAATTTTGGCATAATCATTATGTTCCTAGAGCTACTATTGTATTTTTATTTTGTGGGGGTTTAGGCTGCAATATGTAGTGGAGTGGATTGGGGCGCAATAATATATGAGATGAATTTCACATTTTTTTAAATTTCTAGTATTTTTTTGGTTGGGGTGCAATTTAGGGTGGTTAAGGGGTGTTGCTTTAATAGAAGGATAAATCCGAAAACAAAAAGTCGATGGTAAGAGTGACTGGGAGTGGTTGGAAAATCGCGCTTGCGCAGATCGGCAATTTAGCAGACGTAGAATACCAATCTGAGTTTCTTTCTTCAGCGCGTCTATATTATAATAGACCCCCCCCCCCACCCGCTTATTTTTGCAAGAGTTATTTAGTTCTATAGTATCTCGTATTTTGTAGTTGCAAACAATGTTTATCCGCTGAAAGCCGAAAACCGATTTTCCAAAAATCTTGTTGGCAATTATTTAATTACACTGTTCAGGTAAACGGGCAATACCAAACCACCTAAAGGTCTTTTCTCAATGGGGGGTTGTTCCTATGGTCATTTAACTTGTGCATGCCGCTTTTTAAACCGAAATTTGCGAATTTTTTTAAGTAAAAAGGCCGTTGGGGAGTGACCGGGGAGTGATAGAAAAATCAGGCGGAAAATCGACATGTGTAGAATACAAATCTGAGTTTCTTTTGCGAGCGCGTCTATTTTAAGATAAAACACCCCTTTCTGCTCCGTTAGTTTTTGCAAGAGCCGTCTGGTTTTATGAATTCTGGTATTTTCTAATTGCAAACGATGTTTATCCGTTGAAAGTCGAAAATCGATTTTGCATATCAATTATACTGTTCGGGTAAACGATGAATAGGAAACACTCTATAGATTTGATTCCGTAGGAAGTTGTTCCTATCATAATTTAACATATTCATACCGATTTTTAAGTCAAAATCCCCAGATTTTTGAAAAAACAAAGAATTGGTGGTGGTGGTGACCGATGGGGGGATAGAAAAATCGTGCTTCCGCAGATCGGCTATTCGACATGCGTAGAATGCGAATTCGAGCTTCTTTTTTGAGTGCGTTTTTATTACTGTATAACACCTCTTTTCACTACCCCTTTTTTTGGGCGGACCAATTACCCTAGTTTGCTGCTTCATCCCAGTGCGATTACCAATCTTTTGAACCTAAATTGGGTTTTCTGGGTTAAATCGTCTGAGCTGTAAAGTATATACAGACGAGCATACGCACACTAAGACGAAACCGGGTTTTTCGATATTCTGCCACCCTAAAACTTGCATATCTGTCAAAATCTCAAATCCGAAATTTTGACGATATCCATACCTCCCTCTTGCTGTACTCCGTATAGCGACAGTCGCAACTAGGGCTGGCAACCGGATTCGGATTTTCGGATATCCGGTTTTTTTTATGCGAAGATCCGGATTTAGTGTAAGCTAAAAATCCGGTATTCGGATTTATCCGGATTTCGGATTTTAGGTTCAGATCCGGATTTCGGATTTCACATAGCAATCCGGATTTCGGATTTCTCACAGAGATCCGGATTTCGGATTTCTCACGGAGATCCGGATTTCGGATTTCTCACAGAGATCCGGATTTCGGACTTTTTAATGTCAATTTGGAATTAGGATTTCTTATATCGATCCGGATTTCGGATTATCCATACGAATTCAGATTTCGAATTTCGTTTCTATGCAGATGTCGAATTTTTAAATTTTATGCCGGATCTTAGAATATCCAAAGAATATTTTATTTCATACTTTTTAAGGAATGCAACATCTTAACTCCGCGAATTCGTATTTTACAATTCGAATCTTTAAAATGCAGTTTTAGAATACTCAGATTATATGATGGATTGAATTTGAATTTTGCATGTCGATTAGAGCTATCACTTTTTAAAAATTAAATTTTATATTAATTTTTAAAGTTTTCGTTTTTATTTAAATACGGTTTGCTAGTTACCAAAAAATGCGTGAATTAGCTACTTGAATTGTGTATCATCCAATTCAGTCTTTTAACGTTATCCTACTAAAAAGGCTACACTCGCCAATTTTAATTTGTGGCGATAAGTGCATATACTTTAATTGCTTACAATTCTTTTAAATAAGATTTAATTAAACCAATAGTTATTACGTCAATAGTTTTGGTTTAGATTTGGCATTTTTACTTTCCCACACTTCCAGTAAGCGAAATATTGTGATTACTATCTTATATCTATCCTTCCATATGAAATATTTATGGAAGCAAAAAAGATAATCATGTTAAAAGTATGGGGAAGTCTAGGCGAAGTGTATCGCCAGTTGTTTTATTGTAAACCTAATTTAGTGTAAAGGCCTATTTAAAAATTAGCACTGGCTGTATAATTACACAGAAAAAAATTAACCAAAACATCTGTTTGAAATTAGCAAGCACAGTACAGACTACCTGATGTTGTTGGTTAGTTTTAGCATTTACCCCTGTAATAAAATAGGCATATTTGCAACACTTGGGAATATAATGTTGGTGGGAATTTCCATTTAGAAGTTTGAAGAGACCTAAACAAATTGAGTATTAAGGTTTTACATATTTTACTGCATGTCTTTTTATTTAATACAATCAACATCTCTTTCAGAAAAACAATTTAAAATTTCAATTAGTTGATATTTCTCTTAATGCTGTTTACTAAAATTTTGCTTTTATTAAAGTTAAAATAAAGTTATTATAAAATGGACAAAGCAAATAAGTAATATATTTATTAAAACAAAATAAATGTAGGCAATTAAAATCAACAATAAACGAATTAACTATGTGTTTATAGTTTATACTCAAGAAGTGCTACATCCATTGTACGGAAAACATAATCAGAGCGAACAAATCCACTAAAGAAAGTACAGGAAAAATAACCCCAAAAAAAAACATTCAGAAGAAAAATAGTCCACGCAAAAAATGCAGTTGTTAATTTTATTATTATTTCTATCACTCTTTCAATGGGTAAATAAAGTGAATGGCGAATAACATCGAGTGGAAAATTGCGAAAAACTAGAATGCATTTTTATAAAAGAAAAATGCCGTTTCTTTGAGTTCTACGCCGTTCTAAACCGGATGATTTGAAAAATGAATTGAATTTAAAAATATAAAAGCATTTATTATTTATTAATACGCAATTGAAATAAGATAACGCAACAAGCATTACCGTTTATTACTATAGCAAAATATATTGCTTAAAAAGGTTAACGTATAAGACAACCTAAATACAAAATATCTTCATATTTAGTAGCACAAAAAACGCAAACAGAAAATTATCAAATACTCTACTAGAGAACATATTAGTAAAATCACAATCTTATGAAAAAAGAAACTTTTCTTATTGTTAATAAAACAGAGGACCAAAACAAAGTTTGTTTTGGTCCTTTGTTTAACAAACAAACCTAACAACATTGACTATATACCTACACGCTAATAACAATAGCACAATTACAAAACAAAATAATTATAGGAAACATTTATTTTATAATTGCTATGAATATATAAAAGGGTCTATGTTTGAAGTTTTAAACGGCAGGAAAAAAGATCATGGAAAAATGCTACGGGGAAAAAGAGCCTTGTACTGAATTCAACTTTAAATTTTTGCCGCTAAGCTTTAAATGTTTTTGATAAGGTTAGGTTAGCATTGGTGGACTTTCCAAGAGATTGCGAAATAAAGCGGCTTTGGGTTTGGATTTCTTAACAGGGTGTTAATGACCCTGACAGAGTGCGTCTTCGACCACTTCATTGTTCGACATCGGAATTGCTATTTCCAGGGGAATGCTGATATTTCTGTGCCCCTACAAGTTTAAATTTTAATAGGAGTTGCAAGCTTACAATATTTTTTCTGCAAGAAAGTTTCTAGGTAGTTGGTTTGCTTTGATCATCACATCTATGCTTCACTATAGGGCGTCGGCTAAGTAGTGGTGTTGTCAACTGTCAAACGCCATCAAATTTCGTTCAATAAAATGTTAATACAAATAGTAACTCTTAATTTTGATTTTGAATGTACGTAACTTGTTTGGAGCGCTTTTTTTTATTATACCCCTATAACCTACTACGAAAATCGCGCTTGTTTGATAGTTCTAAAGCATTATTTAGGTTTCTCCAATGAACACATTATTTGCATCCGATATTTTTGATTTCGGCGTTATTGCATATGACACTATTTCAGTTTGTAAACAATTCTAATAAGTAGTATTATATATCATGGACTTGGTACATACTGCTATGATATTTAGAGGTGTTTGATTTGACTGGGGTATTGTGGTTGCTGGAAGGCAATTTTTGAAATGCTTGCTGCAGTTCAATTTACATTTGGAGATTTATGAAGACTTGTAATATTTTAATATTCTAACTTATAAACTCAGGGTTGCGTATTTTTGCTAGAATTCCTGTTATAAATTCTAATAATTGTTATTTTTCATATGGTTTGTTTTTACTGAAAGAAAAGACAAACACAACAGATTGATACGAAGAATATTTATGTTAATTGTAATTATAATTTAATTCAGAATTGTTAAAAAGGTTTAGTTTATAAGAAGTTTTAGAGTTACTTGATTTGTGCGTCGACTAATGTCAGTTAGGATGTCAGTGTCATTGTGACAAACATATAAAAGGATACTCTTGGACATGAGATTTATGTGTTTGTTTTAAAAAATGGGGATCAAAGGAGGAAGACAAAAGATAAAAAAAAGAGAGAATTTGTTTTAATTAGCTACGGCTCGTCTTTGAAAAAAAAGACAGAGAATTTGATATCCTCTGGATGAAAACAGAAAGAACGAGTTTAAAACGTAATGTAAACTGATTTATAATATAAAAGAAGAAAATATTAGTGATTATCTACGAATTGTGAAAAGTACAGCAATATTACAAGTAAAAGGCGATCGAGGAAGTTTCTTCGTTTGTGATGATGGTAAAAGCAAGTTGGAATTAATATAAAACAGATCAGAAGAAGATTCGGATTAAGGGCGAGTATTATTTGTTGCTCGAGAGGCCAGCAGAACGAAATAGAGGTTGGACACTCAGCGTTTTGCTAGAGCGAGGAATGTCATAATAAGAAGACGCTAAGATAAGTGTTCTAATTTTAAAAAAGGACGATAGTAATTAGTAAAAAACTCATTTAATTTTGCGGAAACCACATTTTGAAATTCATTTAATAAATAAAAACTTATTTTGTAAAGTTGATATCGTTGTGTGTGTTTATTTCTATTTAAAATTAATTTAAATAACTTATTTACAAGCTAATAACGACCCTGAGAAAATTAGAAGAGTCTCATAGCAAGTTTAAATTTAATTGCGTGAATTGCAGACAGTTTAGGGATTGTTTTCTAGTAGTCACAGGACCAAGCATATCATTGCAATACATATAGATGTTACATTTTTAAATTGTGTTTTGTATTAACAAGACGACTGCTATTTTTTAAATAATAATTTTTACTACTACAAATAAACAAACGAACTATATATTATGAATTTTTTTTTGTAGATTTTTTGTGTGCATTATTATGTTGGATTTTGTTCCTAGATTTTTTTCCTAACTGTTATTTTAGTAGCTATAAAGAAACATGTCTAAATTTACAGTGGCAATGCCGACGCTAGGGTACGATAAGTAGGCACCATGGCGTTTGACCAGGGGCGTTCTTAGACATGCTTAGAGAAATATACAAATGAATGACCACTATCCCACCTTAAAATACCTTTTTGCCAAACGAGTGAGACAGGTTTATTTAATACAGGTAGACCGCCATTGTTTCAAAGGGTTACTTAAGAAACTACATTACACATTTAAAATTTTTAGAAAAAATTTTATCTAACTCAGCTTGCTTATCTGTTTATTGTTTATTTGAATTTTAATATTAAGAGTTACGTTTTATTTGTTAGGTCATTGGGTGTAATACTGTTTCTGTTTATAAGTAGTTTTTTGGTTATAATTAGTATTTTATAATAATTGAAAGAATGAAACTTATAACTAATAAGTTCTCTTATAAATTTTTAATGTTTTATGTGTACTTTTATTAACATTTCCGTCATACCCATCACTATTTAGTGGAAGGGGGGCAATAGCCTCATTTGCCAGGAGCTTTGAACATCCATTTTTTCTGTCTTGAAATTATACGCTTTATAGATTTTGCGCCGACGCAGAACAACATATTGAATGACACACTACTATTCTAACAATTGAAATACTGAATAATTAAGTTTGCACATATTGGATTCATACTTGCCACCAATATGTAATTCTTTTTATTTAAATAACGAATACATCCAGATAAAATATTTATAACAGATTTATCGATGATTTTGAATATTTAAGTTTAAAATGTATTAAAATGAGGAACTTAGACATAGACAGCGATTTACTGGAATACGCATATACCTACAATTTTTCTCATGTTTATCTGAATTAACTGCATATTCATACAAATTCTAAATGCCAGATGAAAGCAGACTGTAGATATGTGGATTTACTGGAATGTTTAATTTAATTTAATAAATAAACGCAGGCAGATAAATTCAGAAAACGGATTTTTGCTTAAATCCGAATATCGGATTTTCTTTAAAAATCCGGATAGCGGATTATTTAGAGTAAATCCGGATATCGGATTTTTCGGAAAAATCCGGATATCGGATTCTTGGGATAAATCCGGATATCGGATTCTTCAGATAAATCCGGATAGCGGATTTTCAGATGAATCCGGATAGCGGATTTTCAGATAAATCCGGATAGTTAATTTATCGGATAACGGATTTGCGAGACGGATTTTATCCGGATAGTAAAAATCTGACGGATTCCGGATTATTCGGATTCCGGATAATTTAAAATCCGAAATCCGGATTTTAAAATGGAACGGATTTGACAGCACTAGTCGCAACGAGACCTTCCTCACATAATTTTCAATTTTTAGTATTTAGGTGTACTGAATGGTAGGTGATTCGCGTCATTTTTGTTAATTTTCAATTTTGGGGGGTTGGGATGCAAAGGAAGTGATTAGCGTCATTAAATCAAATTAAATGTTTAAAGGCTAGGAATGCGTTTGAATTTGGGGATGTTTTTATTTTTTCTAATTATTATTAGCTGAAGGGTTAGGAGTGCACTTTGAGATAATTTTGAGTTGTTTTTAACGATATCTAGCTCGTGCAAGTATGCTATTGATTTCTGTGATATCCGTTTTCGATCCCGCATATATTATAATACAGCGCCGCTCCTCAACCCTTCGTCTTTATGATATTACATGTTTTTTAATTGTTTATCCGCAGGTCCGTTCCTGAGGGGTCATCCGCCTGTGTGCAAAATATTTTTTCCGACCCATGTTGAACATGTCATATTACCTAATACATTAAATAAAACAAAAATAAAAATAGTTTAATTAAGACAAAATAACAATAAATTTCAAAATAAACAATAAGTGTTACATGAAGTATAAACCCTCAAAACGTCTTTGTAAAGATTGAATTGTGGTGTCCCTAATTAGAAAATAAAAATTAATTTTAAATTGTTGTTTTCAATCCAAAACAGTTTTATCAGTACTTTCATATAAAAAATGTTGATTGGTCTTTCATTGTCGAATTAAGGGAAATTCTTGCTCTACATTGTTCTTTTAAGCTTCTACTGTAGCTTCAATTAGTTCTCAAAATTTGTTTCTGGCCGTTTTTCAGTAAAATAACATATTAAATTACGTATTCCTTTAAGGCATTCGTTTAAATTTAAATTAGGATTTTGAAGCATATTACTGATAAAACTAATTTTGGATAACATGTCATACCAAATCACAATCAAACATAAAAATTTGAAGATTTTGATGTTATCTAGTAATGATTGTCTATGTGTTTAGTATTCATATCTCTTGAATTATCCTCGGTCAAATCATATAAACTTTTACAACCTTCATTTAGTTGAAATCTTAAAGTGCGAATGGCTATGCCATCTTGTATCACTAACCGATTTTAACGTTAAATAGGGTAATTTATTTTTTAACTGTCCCACCAGTAAGGTGAAGCAGAAAATAATTTGAACAATTCTTGAACGATAGAAAAAAAAACACAGTTTTATATGAAAATATAGCGGCGTCATTAACGACTAAATTTAATGTGTGAGCTAAACAAGGCACAGACATTGCTCCGGCATTTTCATTTGAATTTGAGTTTGAAGACCTATATGTTTACCAGGTATATTTATTTGCACCATTGTCATATCCCCGACTCCTCATATCCTGAATATTCATTTGAAATTTTGGTAATATTTGTTCTGTTAAAACTTGAAAAGGCCCTTCGCCTATGGTATTTATAACTTGAAAAACCCTAAAAAATGTTCTCTTATTTCTACTTGATCTGAAGATAAATGAACAAATCTTACTACAAAAGTAAGTTGTTCAACATCGCGAGTTTCATCTAAAATTATGGAATAATATTTTGCTGTTTTTAAGCAATTTAAAATTTCATGTTGAACATTTTTGACGACAATTAATTCATTTTGACAATGATTTCCTAAATAATGAGGCATATGCTAATTTAATTGTTTAAGTTTTTGAACGTTATTTACATATTCGAGTATATAATCGGAACAAATTTTGCCAAACATTTCAACTAATTTTAAGAAATTCCCATTATTGGGTTCGTAAAGTTTATGTCAATCACCTCTAAATGCTAAATTTAATAACAGATTTTAAGAAATAGCTAAATAATTTTCTCCGCATATTGATTTAAAAAATTGCTTTCAAAATCTAATCAGAAGTTTGGCACTCGTAGCGAGTAGGTCGTTTAATCGTGCTGCAGAGCAAGCCTGTTTATTTACAAATTTTTACTGCAAGTTATTACAATGGTGTTATCGAAATCCCAACAAAGTGAAATTAAAAGCATAATCAATGAGGCGATAGGCGATTATTTTGAACGTGTGAATAACCGCCAGTACTACTCGATAATTTCGCTAACGAGTTCTCTGCAAAGGTTATTGCCGAAATCCAAGGTAAATCGGATGCGGCACTAAAGAAAATTAGCAACTTGGATGGAGAAAATTATCAGTTAGTTTCTACAATAGATGATCTCGAGCAATATTCTAGCTGGAACATTATAAAATCTTTGCGTTGTCCGAAGACTCGAATGAACATACCGAAAAAATAGATAATCTCAAAAAGAAACTGGGAGTCAATTCTTTACCCAACCAGATCGACAGAAGTCATAGACTAGGATGGCTCCCGACTGTAAACATTTTCTTATGCAAATATCGGCAACTTGCGTTTACCAACAGAATGTTAATTAAGGGTTTCGGAATTTCACTTCGAGATTGCAACCTTATAATGAAAGCTGCGCCGTGCGCGGGGCGTGTGGGCGGATGATGGTGTCATCTTTATGAACAAGAAAGGTAAAAAGCTACTAGAAATGGGTCTAGAGTTGAATGTAATAAAGGTTTACATTTCTCTGATGTATGTTCAAGAAGTAAACTTTTGAAGTGAAACTTCTTTGCCGACGAGAACAACAGTGGGATCACGCACCGTAACGTAAATGCTTGTAACGTAATGTAACGGATACGCAGGCGCAGCTGTCTTCCCGGAAACCAACTTTTTATGCTTCTTGCATTCATTCGTCAGTACGCTGATGATCGCGAAGTGGATTGTACGCGTTCACGTAGGCAGAAGAAAGGAATACAGAATACTTTGTCGGTAACACTCTCAAAGCTCTAGGTTCATAATTAAAAGGCCTACTAACTTGAATTGTTTTAAACATGTAGCCCATTAATTGCCCTTAATTTTGGTATATAATTTATAAGATATAAATAAACACATGTACCTTAAAAAAATTTTATGCGTTTTTACAAACTCTAAACTAATTTTGTTAATTTGGCATACCGATTTCTTCTTTTTCACAATATCAATTTTGTTTTTTGTTACATATAAAACTTCGTTACAACCTAAATAATATTTTGTCTCATACAATGTATTATGGTCGCGTTTCAAAACTAACCTCGCTAGAGCCCATACAGTTGGGCTTATCTATATTGTAAAAACTCAAAGCATGGATGCAAGCAAGAAGGATATACTAATACAGTTTGCTGGGTGTTGGAAGAGCAGAAATTGTAGGTATAATGTTGTTTTGCGGTAGCATGAAATCATTCACGCGATGCGAATATTTGTTTAAGAAACGTCATCGTACAGATCAGCAATTATTAAACATTGCAATAAACGTTCAGCTATAAAAAATACTAATAATGCTACAAAATAAAATATATTATACTCATCCTTTACAATTTTTACATCTACATTCCCTGCGACACTTTACACCTTTTTCAACACAAATGAAATTTTTGCTAATGGAGGTGCCGTCTTTGCAGTAAAGAGCTAATAAATGTCTTAAGGTTCAAAGAGAAAAACGCTTTCAGTAAGAACACGTGAAGAAGTTTCACTTAGAACTTGCGTGCTCGGCACATTTCTTTATTTTATTGCTTTTGCTATACTCTGATTTATACTTCACCATACTTTTAGGGAATTTATTGTGATTGTGAAAATGTTAGATTTTGAGATTTTGAGGAAACATTTTAATGCGTGAGCCCGCGCTGTTGTACTTTTTTGTGAGATAATTTTTCTAAAATACAAAATCCTGAAAACCTAAGAATTTGGTATGATAGAGCACATAAAGACAAATTAAAATCTTTTTTGGGAACAGTCTAACTGACAACCGCTACGATTTCTTTGAAATTTTTGGTTATGAAGTATATTTATTCAAAAGTAAGTTGTCCTATCACACACGTTGTCTATAATAAACCTATAAAAACGCATTGATTTATCTAAGAACATTTTTGAAAGCAAGAAAACTGTGAAAAAAAAATTCAAAAATTTTAGACATTTTTAAAAAAATATTTCTCAGAAATAAGCCGCACAATATTTTTAATATTACAAGCTTTTTTTTGAGAAGGAAATTTAAATTCATGCTGTTTTATTTAGTAAACAGTGGACTATACAACATTTCTGTTTAAGCTAAATTAGTTTATAAATAGTAGAAGTAGAATAACTTTGACAACTTAGTTTTATGATTATGAAAATTAGAATATAATTTTACTATTTACACAATGTAATAGCAGGGACAGAGTCCGGGTGGTCCAGTTGTAGAAGACCAGGCTCACAATGCGTGAGTTCTCGGTTCGAATCCTGGAAAAAGCAGAAATTTTTTCTGTAATTCTGTGGATCGGTATCGAGCTCGGTAACCATTCGACGTTGGGTTACAATTAACGGCGCTTGCCTTGATTACTGACTGACCAGGACAAGTACCAAAGTCATAAACAACATAAAAACATACAATCAAACACATGTGTGTCATGACATTGAATGAATGTGCATCAAGTGTGGCGTAAGCTTCAGGAGCGTAGCGGTCTAAAGGCCAAACGGCCTCCTACTGCACAAGCGAAAAGCCTACCCGGAGTGAAAGACCTCGACACCTTCGGGTATAAGAGGTGAAAGATTAAGAAAGAAAGAAAGAAATATCAAGGACGGGCTAGCCTTCTTCTCCCTTAATTTAGTTTTTGTTCTATGGTGTTTTTTAATTCCAAAGAATATTTTCCCAAAATAAATCGATTTTTTGCTTAGAAAAATCATTACCATAGAAGCCCTAGGTACAGCATTTTTTCAAACCCAATCTGTTCTTAAAACAATCTTATGTTTTTGGTTGTAACTGCAGTCAGGTACACCGACCAGAGATGCGAATGGTGGATCGCTAGCAGCAGTGTTTGAACGGGTGCACTCACAAAACATACACGAAGGGTGCACTCGAACTGCACGCAAATCACCTGCAAAGAATGATTTCTGGTAGCAATTGCACGCATAGGTACTTTCTTTACTTTCTTGTGCATTATCAGTCTCATATGAGTGTTAGGAACCGCATATCGGTGTTCCTATACAGATATTGAAAATCTACACCCCTAAAATTATACAAAGCCTTTTGGTTTTAATAATTTCATTAGTTGCTCTATAGTGACACTAGCGGTCAGAAATAGAAGGTGTTTAAATAAAGTTAAGCGAACAAGAAAAAACTCTATTGGTGACAAATAATTACAAATTTTATGAATCCCGTGAGTTTAGTACATCATACCAGTACAATGATAAATAATGTTAATTTGTATGTATTACTAGTATTTATTGTAGTATAATTAACAATAAACTAAATCATTTTATTTTTACATACTTGTATTCTTTCATGTGTAAGCAAAGGCAGCTAGGTAATTAGCATAATCTGCTACCTAAACTGCGAAAAGTAGCTTGCGTGCAATTCGGTGGTGTTATTATTACAAAGAAAAAAGTGATTCAGGATTATTGCAATTAGTTGTGTGCAATTAGAGTATAGCCGTTTGAACGGTACAACGTTACACAAATATACTTTTTCAAACAATAAGTAAGAATATCTGAAGTATAGAAAATTATTGACATCATGGATATTTTCGATATCAAGATTTTCAAAACATTCATATTTTGGACCCCTCAACGAAACCATAAAACTGGTTTTTAAAAATGTCCGTCAGTAGGGGGTGTGCATGCATGTACGGCTCATATCTCTTGAACGGATAAGCCAGTTTGGATGAGCTTCGCAATGTAGAGTATACGAAAAATTATTCGACAAAATAAGTTTTAAAAAAATCTGAAACCGGAAGTTAGACATGTGTTTTAGGTAATTTATGTAAAATTTGTTTCCGAAACTAAACTTTCTAAATCTAAAACCAGAATCTGACAAAAGACCTTAAAGAAAATCCAGCGCTTTACCGCCTTATGACTCAAACACAAATTGGCAGATCAGGATCAAATTTGCTATCGTGATAGCCCTATAGAGAAAAAGGTCATTATACAGAAGATTTTTCAAAGAGTTGTAAACTGTAAAATGATAAATATTTCAGAATGTTGGATAAAAAATATTGGTCAATAGCTAGCTACAAGATTATTTGTAAATTCTGTAGGCTCATAGAGCTAGGAATGAGCAGTGTTCAATTTGAAAATGTAAAATGCATGTCCGGGACCGCAAACAGAAGTTAAACATGTTTTGTGGTATCATTTTTTCAAAAGAAGCACCTAAAACACTTAGAAAGGTATAATAATAGAGATCGTTAAGACAAATTGAAAGTCTTTTTTGCGAACAATTAAGCTTGAAAATGGCGGCCGCTATGATATTTTTAAGATTTTGACATTAACGTCTTATTACTCAAAAATGTGTTAACAGATCGGGTGCAGGTTTGTAAGTATAATAGCTCTAGAACAACAAAATGTCACAATGTAAGAAAACTTTGGTACAAATAAAAACTGTGAAGATGTTTTTAAAACTTTGAGCTAGAGCTAGAAATGAACAACAAGTTGGTTCGTGTACCTGCCTGCTGTGAGTTTTTTTAAAACTGAAAATTCATGTCCTTTCATTTAATAAACGGCGTATGGTAAAAGATTTCTGTTTTAGCTCATGAGTGATAGTAGAATAAGATTCAGCAATAAATTTTTAGGTGCAGCAATGTTTAAGGGGGTAATTCTCCCACCTACTCTAATTTTGGCAAACGAATTTGCCTTTAGTTTTTTTTAATCTTGAAGAATCTTTTTTTAAAGAAAAAATCTAGTATTTTTTTGTAAACTGAAAATTTTACAGCGTAACTTAGTCAGGTATGCTCCTAGATATTATTATATGTTAGCATAGTAGGAACGTACAGAATGAAAAGAAAAACCGATACCTAACGGTAAAAAGAAAAGAAAAAAGGAACGCACAGAAGCATTGGTAACAAGAAAAGTTGCAGAAAACAGTTCGTGAAACACGTAGTGCGTAGGAGATGAACATTGTATAATCACATCAAAATAGCAGAACCGAGAACTTGTCCGAATGTACGCTTAGTAATTTATTTTGCGCCTCAAAAAAATGCTGTCCAGTAATTTTGCTACGGTGTTATAATATAATAATAAATGAAAGCTCTGTACAATTACATAGCTGACTGGATAACTGCGTAACACACGACCCTGAAAATTCTATTTTCTATGGAGGTAGACAAGTAGTTTATTATTTGTTGTTAGTTGTCTTTCTTGCAGTAAGAGATTAATAGGGGTTTATATGTATATTGATATACCCTAGAACTCCAACCAGTTCTTAGTTAGATGTGCTGTAATTGTTGTAATTAGATGTAGAAAACTAATAATTGTTTATAATTTTTTAATTTATGACATAGTTTGCATGCTATTAACAAAACAAAACAAAAGAAGGTGCAAAATAAAATCACCAAAACTTACAAATATTAATTATTAGTTTGATTTAACAAAGACCTCAAAGACCTAACCAACCAATAAAATTTATACAGATTTAGTATGCGAAAGTAAAGGCGAAGTCTTTCGCCCATTTTTTAAGGTCGATTTGTTTTACTAACAGTGTTCACCGCTAGAAATTTGAATGCTAAGTGTCTTTGCAAAAGGATCTGGCTGCCTTACTTGCAAAACTTCCTACGCATGAAACTGCTAAAGGTAAATTTGCTTGCTGTTGTATACCGAACCTTAGGCAAACCCTTTGTTGATCAAGGAAGCAGAATAATCAAATAAGAAACTCTCTTATACCTTATCCTTTCTGCACATTAGAACTGACCTTTTTTCACAATCTTCGGAAAATTCGTGCTAACAGGCAATACAAACAGAGAAGAGTGTAAAAATATATTTTCACTATTGAATTTGGCATGCATTATAAAGGGGTTTCTACAAGATGTAATTTCAAATTTCAAAAGAACGTACAATCGAAATCAATTGAACGTTAACGACTCCTATGATGGATTTGGCTATATTTTAATGTTGCGAAACAGAATTTTTAATAAAGGTTTCATGTGTTATCTTAGATATGTATGTCAATACTGAAGAGCACGTCGCGCGTCGTAGAAGAAAGCAGTGGCGTAAGGAGAGACCAGAGTGGACACATGCCCTATTACAATTTTTTAATATAATTATGTGTAAAATTACTTTTTCTGCTTCCGTTAGGTAATAGACACATTATTGCACTTATTTGAGAGAGGTAATAAACTCCATTATTGGACTTAGTGAAATAATAGATCATTTGGTCAAAACGGGCATAGGTAATCTTGGTTTTTCGAAATGATTTATAAGTGTCATGAGGGGGTTGGGGTTGGGATACCTACCAAGCGCGTCTCTAGGTGGCGGATAGGAGAACGGCCGAAGTCCTCGGACTAAGGTTAGTGGTTAGTTAGTAGGCACATCTCGGGTCTAAACCCCCATGTGATAAAACTTAAGCTGCCGCCGCGGACCATCCCTCCTCTCCATTGAGTTGTGACCGCTATAGATTTCACAGGGTTTAGGTCACCCTCGTGTTTGTGCCGTGCGAGGCGACCCGTGTCGGTTGGATGAAGGGATCCTGGTGATTGAGCTGCCTTTGGGACAGTTATGGTTTCCTGGAGTACAGTAACACATCTCTTTGGCCCTGATTTCACTTCGACGGGAGGTCGAGAGACTTACCCACCTCGATCAATCGGCTGCATCGTCAGGTCAGACCGCCGGTAGGGCGAGCTGCTTGGGGGGCGAAGGGGCGCGCAGTGGGTCCCTAGGGTCCCTAGGGATTCAGGTTTATGATTTTCTAGGGTTTCTCTGGAGATGCCTAGTCGTGTGAAACTCATCTCTGAGAACTATGTCTCCTTAGTAGCCTTGGCGTCGAAGTTTGACGTCCCCTTATTGAACTCCGTGGTGGGTGAGGAGCTAGGGAAATGAACTCAGCATGGAACCGTAACCAAATAAAGAAATCGTACAAGATACATCCTCGGATACCCCTGAAGCTTGCCAGCAGCAGCAGCAGCAGCAGCAGCAGCAGCAGCAGCAACAACAACAAAAACACTAAAAGAAGGAAGAACGGACTCTTCCAAAGAAGAAGAGGATTTCTGGCTCCGAACAGAAACGAAGGAGAAAGGCTCGCTTAGCAGCATAAAACTCCAACGCTACTTTCTCTACCTCCACCCAAGGGCTGGCTCTTGAAGCTAACCCTAAGGCGGCAGGTTTAGGCAAAATAAACAGCAGAAGTGAGAAGGAAAGTGGGGTTTTCGAAACCGCTACCAAGGGACTGGCTCACAGAGCAAGTCCCAAGGCGGCCGGTTTTGGTGGTCCTACACCATCCAGGAGCAAAAGGATTAAATCGTATCCAATCCAAGGAAGAGGGTCAAACCTGAGCAAAACGTCACCGAGAGGACAGGTGGCTACAAAGCGGCTTTTACCAGCCACCTCCGCGTGGCCATCGTGGATCTCAAGACCTCCCTCGGCAAGATCATCCAGGACCAAGCGGACCTAATAAAAGTCCAACTGCTAGTGGCTCTGGACAATTACACGTTCGCCCTAGTTGAAGGCCAAAATCGCACCTACTTTTAGGGTTTGGCAGTACTCCGTGAAGATTCTTCGAATCACCTGTGAGGACGGCCAGACCCTGAAGTGGCTGACGGACGCGGTCGCGAACCTGCCTGCCGTGTGGGAAGATGCCCGCCTCAGCGTCGTCCAGGTGGATTGGCTGCCCAGGCTGGCGAAGGCAGCTCTGTGGGTCCCGGAAAAACCCGAACCTACGGAGACTGTCTGTCGTCAACTGGCAGTGCAGAATCCCGGGATGGGCGTTGGGGTTGGCCCCTCTGTTACGCGGCCGAAAAGAAGGAGCCACTTGGTAGGCTCATAATTTTTGGCTTAAGCAGAGAGGCTGAGACGACCGTCAAAAGCAAAGGTGGTAAACTGCACTATCAGTTTAGCACCCTAACCTAAAAATTCAAAGGCCTGGAGATGCACCTCCAGCCTCTGAAAATCAATCTACAGGGCAGGGTGCGTCTACGGACATCCCTCAACCCTTCTCTGTTACAGGTCAAGGTGCGTCTGCGGGCACCCGTCCACCACCACCAGGAGTGCTGTTACCACAACAGCCATCCCAAGAGGAATTCCCACAACTCCCCACCCCTATGGATACAATCTGTGATGAGGAGAGGATGCTGATGGAGATACTGATGGATTCCGGGTCAGACACCGGGGCCGACGAACTCTTTTCTGTTGACTCCATGTCCACTCAGCCTGGACTAAATATTATACAAATTAACCTGCAACACTGTTGAGTGGCTGCTGTCACTCTAAGCAGACATCTCGACAGTCAGTAGGACACTGTTGCATTAATGCAAAAGCCTTGGATTGTAAAATCTAAGATCTGTGGACTAAATAAGAAAAATGGTGCTGTCTTTACAGATAACACTCAAAAGAAACCAAAGACGTGTATCTACTGTCCCAAACACTTACAAGCCTTCGCTTTGCCACACCTCTGTACGTGTGATATTACGGCGGTACAGGTGAACTGCAGCATTAACGAAGGAAAAGAAGATGTAATATTAGCATCGGTATACCTTCCCGGTGACTCAATCGACCCTCCACCTAGCAGTTGATCGAATTGGTGGATTACTGTGAGAGGGAAAATAAACACCTAATTATTGGTAGACACATAACGAAGAAAAGGACCCAAACAATAGGCCACATCCTGAGAAGAGATGGATTACTAAAAACAATTATAGAGGGGAAAGTAAACGGTAAAAACCCAAAAGGACGCCCCCGTCTTCAATTTATAAAACAAATAATACAAGACAAGCAACAACTACGAGGAAATGAAAAGAAAGGCCTTAGACAGGGGAAAATGGAAAACTGCGACAAACCAGTTCCAGGAGAGACGACCATGGAGGAGGAATTATTGGTTGTGATGCAAACGCTCACCACGTTTCGTGGGGCAGCAGTACCATTAACACCAGAGGTAAGTCTTTACTTGAGTACCTAGTAAGTACAAACCTAGAAACACTGAACAGTTCATGTAAACCTCTCATCGATCTCAAACAAGATGCCAGTCTATAAAGTAGCGTTCAAACCAATATGAACATACAGTCTACCGATATGGAAAACTATGGCAAACTCAACCATTGTCACAACGCGCAGCCATATGGTGGTTGATGTCACCCTGGCATCGTTAGGTATTTCCACTAATATTGTGGGCTGGCATGTGATACATATTGTATCCCTGTCAGACCACAGATGACTTTGTTTCAGATTATCTGGAACTACGGCCATACCAAAACAATATCGGAACCCTAGGCAGACCGACAAACTATTTTAAACCTACCTGGCGGAGTCGATTTTTCCGAATACGATTGCTTGGGTAGAGGACTTGCAGAGCAGTGTGGACATTCTGCAAAACTCGCTCTTACAATCCTATGAATCATCATGCCCCCTGAAGACACCCAAGGCGAGTCGCGTAACCTCTTGGTGGTGCAAGAAACTCGACAAGATGAGAACAGTGCTGGGTAAACTCTTTAATAAAGCAAAGAGAACTAGAATTACTAGTGACTGGGAGGGCTACAAAGACCAAAAACGTATATACAAAAAAGAAATCCGCCGGAGGCAGAGGGACTCTTGGAAAACTGTTTGCAGTTCCATAGAGACTACTATCTCAGCGTCAAGACTAAAAAAGATCCTATCCAAAGAACCTAAACAACAACCGGGCTGTCTCAGGCAAGGGGATGGTTCCCTTACAACCAAACCCGAAGAGACAGCACAAGTGTTAATTCAAACACATTTCCTAGGCTGTATTGTTACCCCTCACTGTGTATGGCCAAATCCCGACACCCCACCTCCCATCGAAGAGGATTGGGAAGTCGCGGACCGAGTCGTACAGGGCGACAAAGTAACCTGGGCTATAAACTCCTTTCTCCCCTTCAAGTCGCCAGGAGTGGACGGTATCTTCCCAGCCCTATTACAATGGGGTCTGGACCTCATACTTGCCCACCTGGTGCGCATCTACCGGGCATGTACGCTTTTTGATATATACCGGAGAGCTGGGGAGAAGTGAAGGTAGTTTTTATACCCAAACCAGGGCGTGCTGGCTACACCCTGGCCAAATCTTATCGTCCCATTCTTATTAAAGACTTTTAAGAGACTTTGTGACAGAGAAATAAAGGAGAAGGTGCTTGTTTCACTGCCACTGCACCTGAACCAACACGCTTACATCCCAGGGTGATCTACCGAATCGGCGCTACATGCTGTAGCGAATCGGCGCTACATGCTGTAGCGAATCGGATTGAAAGTATAAATTCTGCCTTACGCAGACTTGGTGTTGCACCTACTCTTTGTGAGTGAATAAAGCACGTGCTTGCAATGAGAGCAGTGCAATTTAATTTAGGAGTCAGCTCTATTAGAGGTGTTGTGATGAAAGGCTGTCCGCAGGGCGGAGTTCTGTCTCCACTGTTATGTAATACAGTGGTGGACAGCCTTGCAAGCTCACTCAATGATGCTGGGTTCTATACCATTGGATATGCGGCTGTCCAAGACATGGAACGGGTGCCGGAATTTTCTCCGATGACCTAAACCTACGCCAGAGCATGCCACTAGGCAAAATTGCCACTGTCTTCCAAACGGAGGTAGTGGGAGTAATGCATGATGCAAATGCAATTCTTGAACGACAAATCAAGAACCAACATAATGGTATCTACAGCAATAGCAGAGCCGCTTTACTAGCCCTAGGCAGTTGCAAAATCACCTCAGGAGTGGTACAACGGTGTCGTGAAGCTCTCGACGATATCTCAAAAGATAATGCCGTTTCCCGTGTATGGGTGAAAGGACATGCCGGAACCTACGGCAATGAAAAGGTTGAGGAGATTGCGAGACTGGCCTCCGAACAACCTCTCTGGGGGCCATAACCCGTAATTCCCATATCCTTGAAGACATTAAGTTTTATGCTATACCAAGAAACCTTAAAAATCTTCACACGAGGATGGGTTAACACTCAAAGCTGTCGTAAAGCAAGGGCTGCTATAACGGCACCCTCGCCAAAAAACAGCCAAATACTGTGTGCAACTGTCCCGAAAGAACTTACGACTAGTTGAGGGTATCTTATCTGACACTGCACCCTAAAGCAGCACATGCACAGGATGGGACTGGCGGACAGCCCAAGCTGTCGTGCATGCAACGAGGAAGACGAGTCGGCAGAACATGTCCTATGTCACTGTCCAGCTCTCGCACAACCAGGGGATCCATGCTGGAGGACTTCTGGCCTAACATGGCCAAAATCAGCAACACTCCAACTGCGGATGTCCTCAAGTACATCCAAAAGGTTAGATGGCTTGGGTGATGTCCAATGTGGAGAGCTGCTGGGGAGGTAGTATAATGGGCCCACCTATTGTGGCCTAAGTGCGCGTGAGGTAACTCACACTCCCAATTCCGAATCCAGAACCCAGAAGTGTCATGAAAATATCAAAATTTCATAATTTCAAATGCACGTTTGTTTGTATTCGAATGCAAATGGAAAGTATATTGTATGCAACAAGTAAGGGAAACGGCTGATTAATTCACAAATGTGATTACAACAATCGCCTAGCGGCTCGTGTTGCCATCTTCACAATCCTAAAATAATCACCTTTATCTCCTCACTTGTTACATAAATAGTTATTGTCATATCCGTTGCCAATGACAACGTACGACAAAGTAAATTTGTGATATAGAAAGGAACAAGAATTATTTTGTTAAACATAACTATTATAACATTTCTTTATGATAACTAATTATTGTTCCGTGGTAACTGGAGTCTTTTTCTTTTTACGCCACTCATTAATTCGTTCATATGCATTCTAGTACCGTTCCTTGGATTTTTTTGGCAACAACCTTAGTGTGACGGATCTTACTGTTTTTTCAGTTTCTGGAGGAGTGCACAATATTTCATCTTCTTCCACTTTAGCTAATTTAAACACTTGATTTTCAATGCTGAAACGCAAAATGTTAGCATTAATAGCATAACAAAATGACTACAAGGTTTTATTAAGTTTATTGATTACTTCAGCATCTATGACGACCATGGCCCCAGCTAACTGATTATAAAGTATTGCCATTAATTTTAAAATGTCAAGTGAGAATTTTCAAACTTATACTTTTCGTTTTTACAGAGTTTATAATGATCGCACAAAAAATAGTATGTGCACCTCGACTAGTAAGTGTTTTTTGCTGTACTCGCAGCAAAATATCATTTACCGGTGTAAATACACTGTAACGAACCGTTACTAATTTTGGATGTAGTTTACAAGAACTGTTTAAGTTTTACATTTATTTTGTATTCAGTTTTCCGTTTGTGGCATTAAGTTGCTGTTGTGAGTTTATTTTTATATTTAGAATATGTAGGATTCCGTTCGTTTATGCCGTATAACCATATTGTATAAGTTTAGTTAAGTTAGCACCCGTTTTAGTATTTATAAATGTAATTTTAAAACTATTAGTTGAGTTTATGCATTACATTTACGGCCGAAAATCAGATAACCGCGTCTTCGCGGATCGAGCCGCAGAGATGCTCCAAATACCCCGCTCTTGGGTGGTGGGGTTGCGCTTTAATTTTGGGCGCAGACCAGCCGGCTATAAATTCAGAATTTTGAATTTTGAAAGTTAGTTCTTCGATGTTCCAGTCCAGTTCCAGTCCAGCAACTACTACAGTCACCAGTGCTCCGACCGAGGTAACCGAACACCGAATCCAGGATATTGGGGTAAGCAAGCTATATTTTGACACCATTGATTGTAACGTAAATTATACTACTCTCTCTTTTATATATGTAAACTGTGTTTTCCGGGGTGTGCTTTAGCGAAAAAACATAGAGTTGCATTCCTCTAACTAGCCTATGCGAAAATCCTGGGCAAAGTTTATTCTTCTCTTTTCTATGTGTCTTTGAGAGATTTGTTGTGTAATTCCATAGTGGCGAATTTGTCCGACTGGTGTCAAGATAACAGTTTGTTTGCTTTAGTAACTGGTACCGTTTTCGACCGTATTTACCGAATATTTACCGCTGCTGACTATTGTATATATATTGGCTACCGTATGTGTGTATTGCTACCGTATTTGCTACCGTATTTGCTACTGACTTGCTACTAACTTGCTACTGACTTGCTACTGTAATGCTACCGAATTTGCTACCGTATAACTACTGTATTGCTACCGTATGTGCAACTATATTGCTACTGTATTGCTACCGTATTTGCTACCTTATTTTGCTTATTATTATCCGCTTTGCCTTTATAATATTAATTTGGGTTGGTTATTATTTAATAGACGTATTTAAACCATACTACGTCGTTTTCTTTTATTTGTTGAGTATACCCGAGTTAAGTAGAGCTGCTTCAAGAATCTGCAGGCTGTCATTCCATCGAACAGACCCTTGGAGACCGACATCTTCAACTGCAGTTACCCAGGTCTTCGCTAAGCCTTTCTATTACAGCGAAGCCGTTCTGGAGAGTAGACTCCATATAAAATCTGGCGCCCGAGAACTTCCCAGCGATTATGCGAATCAGCAGCGGTATAATCCCGCCCGCAACAAAATACAAGTTACCTACCGGACTACGGGGTTGCCAAACAGGCAACCGGGGAAAAGAGCGCCGCAACACAAATAACTATTATTCTTTTTTTATACAGTAGTAGAAAAAATATTGTGTGCAACACAGAAAAAGTGTGTTTTTCCGTATGAAAACAATTCACTTTTTTTGTTCCACAAATACCTATTGCACAAAATCAACTTTACAAATTATTATTAAAATCAAACTTTTTATTATATTTAGAATTATTTTTTTAGTTTTCTATGTCATCAAGAGGAATGTATGTTAATAAAAACTATAATTCGTTTTCTGATCGTGCACTGTTTTCACTTTCAAAAAACTGGCTGCTAAAATATGAACTCTTTTCTTTGATATTAAAGTTCCTGTGCCAACCCGAAAAATATTGTGCCGAATTCTACCTCCCATCTAAGAAACCCTGACGCCGTCGCTGGAAAGACGATTTCAAAAGTCCAGTTTACAGAGTCACTACTTAAGTGTCAGTTTTTAATTGTTCTTGATAGTACATGAATAGCGCAAAAACTTACAAAAAATGAGTAATTTGTTAACACCGCTTTTTAGAACGGCCACCACCCAAACACCTGATAACAACGATCACCACGAACCATTGCACGTTTCGTTTCTTTTCCACATAATTCTAATTTCCTATTTTGAGGAAACTTGAAATGTGAAGATACACTCAAACATAATTTTACAAATATAAGAATGCAATAGAAGACGCTGAAACATTTACCTTCACATACTTTTACTATAGTATAGCTACTGATTTCAGTGATTTTATAAAATGAACATTCTTGATTTCGAGATGTTGAAACAGAGCAATGTGTGCCAAGCACGCCAGTTCTAAGTGAAATTGCTTAGCGTGATCTCACTGAAAATGTAATTTGAATTGTATAATTTAACAGAAAACGAAATCGGATATGTCATGTTCAAGTTAGTTATAGGAACGCTATAAAAACATCAATGCGGGTGTGTGGGTTTTATTAAAACATAATATAATATTATGTTGTTTAAGGTTAAAATAAATAAATATTGTAGAAGTAATTAAGTATTTTATATACTTATAATCAATAAATATGGATTTCAACGAAGTAAAGCTATAATTTATTAATAAAAATAATATACGTAACTATTATTATCTCGTATCTATGCAAGTTTTGGGTTTCTTGTAGTTTTAATTTCTAAGTTTGTATTGCTTATTAACATATTAGGAAATGTAAAGGAAGTCTCCACTTTAATAGGTATATATCTAGATAAGCAGTGCTAGTATTTAAGCATATTTTAATGTTAGATTGCATTATCGCACAATACTATTACTCTGTGCGACTGCGGGACACTGTTAGCTGGCATAGATAACACAAGACAAGTAAAACATTAATGCGTACGCACAGTGTAGGAGAGACGCACGGAAGAAGCTCAGAGACAGAGGCTCTGGAGTTTGGTCATGTTTCCAGCATTTTACATTTGTTATATTCCTACAAAAAAAGTAGGAGGCAGCAAATAAGTTTCACTTCAGTAAGATGAGCTCGAAAAAACTGTTATTTGAAAAATGTCGGTCTATTCGTAGGCGCGTGGGTGTGTGCGTTTGCTTACTTGCTTCCTCATACAGTGAGTTTTTCCTTTGTTGTATACATATCAACTATGTATACTTTTATAAAAAACATGTCAATGTATTGTTTTACTGCAATCTATAGGCAACCAACTGTACACAAAATAATAGAGAGAGAAAGCTTATTCCTCATAGTGTGAGGTTATGTTGAATGGGTATCATGAGTATGTTAGTGAGTAAAACGCAAAATTATTTGAATATCAAAATTTTTTAATGAAACTATTAATTTAAAAACATAAAATGTTAACAATACACAACACAAAAAGAAAATCACAGCAGACTATTCTTTTCAAAAAATGAAGCTTTGAAATGTAGTGTATAGTTGGTTGCCCACAGATTGCAGTAAAACAATGCATTGACACGTTTTTTTATAAAAGTATACATAGCTGGTATGTATACAAAAAAAAACTCACTGTCACTATCACAAAGTGACAAACGGATAGTTCGGCTTCTTTTCTATAGGGTTTAGAATATAGGGGTATATCAGAAACTCGTTGACAAATTAAGCTTTCAATCGTTAATTAAAAGAATATTAGCCAGTGAGCCCAGAACGCATATCTTGGAATGGGCAGGGGAAGCTTTTGACAGAATTACAAGTTTTGGATTCGCAGGAGTTTTAAAAGTGGTTTTTAAAAAATTGTCTGCCTGTAGGTGAACGGGTATGAGTGTGCCTGATGCATATCTTCCAAACGGATGGCTTTAAAATGTTGGGTAAACCAAAACACCTACAAAATAAATTTTAAACCGGAAACGAAAGTTAGACATGTTTTTTTGGTAGCATTGTTTTCAGGAATGAAATTTTGCGAATTACTGACCGGAATCTGATAGAGGACCTTAGAGCATATCCAACGGTTTTCTCCCAAACCGTATCCCAAGTAGCACACAATATATATCCAATATCTATCCAAGGTTTATTTTATGTTCTACATTGGCTCAACATTTTATCGTGCATCTTATATCTAATATATAATGGATAACTATTGGAAATACAAGGTATATTTTGAAATATTGGCAAACTGTTGAAACTACCTGGGACAGGCAACATTGGTATCCCAGGGTAAAACCAATATGTAACCAATGTATGGGATCCCGCAATAAAACCATGTTGGGTAACCAAATATTGGCAAACTGTTAAAACTACCTGGGACAAGCAACATTGGTATCCCAGGGTAAAATCAATATGTAACCAATGTATGGGATCCCGCAATAAAACCATGTTGGGTAACCAATATAAAACAGTTACATAACCAACAAGCCGTTTACAATATAAACTTGCAAAGGTAAAATCTATATATAACCAATGTATGGAATCCCGCAATAAAACTATATTGGTTAACCAATATAAAACAGATATATAATCAACAAACTATTGGCAATATAACCTTACAATACTCTGCCAATAACGAACAAGTAAATGTAATACTAGCAGTTGCCAATATTGCCTGCCATTATAAAGCCAATATATTTTATCATTGAACAAGGTTTGTAATTAAAATTATAATGGCAAGGCGATATAAAGACAATAAGAAACCAATAAACACTGGTTGAGATACTGCCAACATTTGAAATTAACCTAAAGCCAATATTTTTTGATAAACTTAACGTTAAATCTAAATAAAAACCTTTCACTTTTAAAATTTTAATTTCAGTCAGCACTGCATTTATTTAAAAAAAATATTATTCTGCTTACTATTACTAAAGACAGCATCCTGCTTAGTTAGGCAAATTGTTTTTTTTTTTTATAAATAGGAAATTTAAAGCATACTCTATTTAAAACCCCGTTAAGAGTATATTTACATTTAATCCAAATTTTATTTTGTATTTTTTGAAGTTTTTGAATTTTATAGCCCTTTATCTGGGGTTTGTTGTTTGGCTTTTTTGTGCAAATATTTTTTTATAATTTATTTTCCAGTCATACTGTTTTCTATATTTTAATTTTTGTAAGAAATTCCAAAACAAGCAAATAATGTTTAAAACTTTTGAAATAAATTCAATTACAAACCACTGAAAAGTTCACCAGTGTTTAAATCTTTATTATTCTGACGGTAAATAGAAAGTTTTATGACGTCATTCGTGAATCCCTCTTAATGGAATGTTTAAAAACTAATAAGAACAGTATAATTATCTGCGTATGTCATTTTTACCTATTTAATTCTATGGGGTGTTTTTTTTTAAATTTTTGCTTTTTTGTCACTTTCTTGCTTTTTTACGTATGTTTTTATACTTTAATTTCTTGCCTGTTTTTAAGGATTTAATTGTATGTTAACAGCTATAATAAAACAAGTATCCGTTTATGGTTATAATTCCCATATATTATTTTATAGAAAAATACTAATTATAATATTTTACTAAAATTTTCGGTTTGTGTTGTTGTTTTCAATGTACATAGATAAATCAAAAAAGTGGACAAAATATTTTTTACTTTACTTTGATAAAGGTTGACACATGCCATCTTTAATATATTTAGCATTCAGAGTAAATGTACATAAAGTAGTACCACCGATTAAATTACACGCTATAACTCAGTCACACAAATATCTGTGCGTCATAACATGCAAACAACGAAGACACCTTTTGAATAGATATTTCTAAGAAATGCGTAATACCGAGGGCTGCAAGCAAACAAATTTGTCTTGGAAAAATTTACCAACGAACTAGAGTTTGTATTGCTTCCAGTGGCGTTACCACAGGTTAAAATTAAACATATATTCTACAATTTATTTTTTTACTTATTAGAATTGTTCAACTTACTAGTTCAGTACGGTTAATATAAAAATAAAACGATTATCTCAATTGTTTTATAATACTCTAATAAATTGTAATATTTGTTTTATTATTTTGTAATTAATTTGTACTGGTATTAGGAACCATGACATTACTAGAAGATAGTTTTTGAATCAAGAGATTCAGAGAATCTAGGAAATAGTATCCGAAAAAAACCACAGAAAGTTCCAGGGAAAATAGTTCTCTGAACAAAAATCTGGAAAACAGTTCCCGGAAAAAAATTCCCATAAAAGTTTCAGAAAAAAACTATGACATGTACAGAAATTTATTAAACATAGAATAAGTTTATCCTTTGTCCAGATACAAAATTAATTTGTATTTTTAAATGATTGTGAGCTCTAGCGTATTTTTAAATTTTATTATACAAGTTGATTGCAAATTCAAAACCAGTTGATGTGCTCATTTATTTAGTCATAAAACCTAAATATTGTAGGCAATAGATACAATTTCCGTTGACGAGTATTTTATACACAAAAAACGAAATAACCGATTCCACCTAACCCATATGATCGTTTCGAACATTTCAGAAGTTTTAGGGGGCTTGCACATCAAACAATTTTTTTGGAGATTTATTTCCGAAGACTTTTTTCTGAGTACTTTTTTCCTGAGACTTTTTTTTCCTGGAGACTTTTTATTCGGGGACTTTTTCGTGGAACTTTTTTCTAGACTTTTGTTCTGAAGCACTTTTTTTCGCATCCTCTAAAGAATAAAACACGCCTCGACAAAAATAAACAGCACTATTAAATTAGTATTGCAGAAAAAACAATATGAGCTTCATAGCATCCTCATAAAAATTGGTTGCATAAAAAAGGGTGGCTTAGCATTTCCGGAACAGAACTTTATAAAAATCACTAGCACAAAACAACTTAAAAAATCCAAAAAATTTTAGTAAATAAGTGAATTTGTATTTTTTAAATTGCAAATGTTTCTTGGGCTCTGTAACAGTACTACTGCCGACGCCACTGTTACATAATCCTTTTGCAAGAAAGGGTACATATTTTGCTACCTGCGCTTTTACTCTACTGATAAATCGAGTTGGGGGTAGTGAGTTTGTTTCAGTTAGCGACACAAGTTAAATTATCTATTGCTTCAGTGTTAGTTTAAACAAAAAGTTTCATTGAGCAACGTTTAAAATCATTTTCTTAGTTTAGTTTCAGTTTAAGCTAGTTAGCTAGTTAAGTGTTCTTTTGATATTTTAGTACAAGTTAATTAGTTTAGTTAGTTAGTTACTTAAGTGTTTTGACTGAAATTGTGTAAAGTGTTAACAGCTTATTATTACAAGTAAGTATAAACTATATATATAAATTGAACAACATTTACAAAAACTTTCTCGCCAAAACAGTTTTTTACAATCAATGCAAAAATCTAAAAAGCGGAGTAGACTACTAGTTTTTAAAACTATGGGTCGTATATACTTATGAATACATAATATTTTAAATATTTTTTTAGATTCTGAAAAATATTTGGTTAAAATAATATCAGGGTTGACATATGAAGTTTCGGAATTAAAAAGAAGTTTAAACCGGCTGGAGACAAACATTTTGCTAAACCAAGGAATGCAGGTCGGGGGCGGCGGGTTACCGGCCAGAGTTGGAAACGAAGACGAAGAGAAAATAGTTTCTATTCTTCCCGCTAAAAGCAAGGAAGAATTTCAATCTATAGAAATTATGGTAGAAAAAGAAGAATCGTTTAATTTATTAGTAAGTTAAACATCTGCCAATTAACAATTTGGTGTTAATGAAAAAATATTATTTTTAGGTCGACATTCTTTATTTAGTGAGGGGCGAAAATCAAAACACCACAATATACAACTGCATGAAGAGGCTGTTATTATCCGATGTTGCCATACAGTACTCGGGGCATGGCAAGATACGAGGAGGCCAAAAAAAATCTTTTAACGACTTAAAGATTTGCTCTGCTCTAAAAAGTAAGATTTATATCGATCCGTTATTTCTTAAAAGTTTATCTTTGATTATTGGCTCTGGTCAGCTCAGGGCAAAGACCAGAAAATAAAATTGGCTGTATTTTTAGTTGTACATTTCAAAATTGTGAAAATAAATTTCAATGTACTAATCTTATCAAGACAAAAAAACGCATTTAAAAAAATTCTTATATAATACTTCTTTCATAACCCAAATATTTCTCGCTGGTTCTGTATATCGTTTTTCTATTTAAGTAACAGCACTAATTTAAAAAATAACTTTTTTTTTCTATTTACAGAAGCAATTCGTAAACGATTCCCGAGTATTACGGATACGGAATTCTTAGGAAGGGTGGGAACCTTTTTGTGCACCGCAAAGGATCGCGATGGGGGACGTAAAAGGAGGAAAACTGAAAACGCAGAGGTGGACAATAATTTATAAAATGTATTAATTTTTTTTATATTTAATATTTTTAAAATAAATTATTGAATTATTATTTGCATTTTTGCTAGTTTACATACAACAGTTAATGCGTAATGTAATTGTTTAATTCTAAATAAACTTTAGAGGCGCATTCACATTCTTTTAGAAATTATATCCCTACTGAAAATATATATAGAAACCTCATATAACCTGATAATGTTTTCATCAGGTTGTATATGGTTTTATGCGGTTTTTGAAACAACCAGGTTCATTTTGTATGAGGTTTTATGAGGCAACTGAGGTGATTTTCAGTAGGGATATGTATTTCATTCAAAAACTTATATCTAACCCCATCAAAGAAACTACCAGAAGGAGAAACAGCAAATGCTGATTTCAAAGACGTGAAAAATATACTTACTCTTATTTAAAAACGTATAAAAAATTTAATATACAAAATTTTTAAGGCTATTTTTTATATAGTTGATACTTACATTGTAACATTATAAGTTGAAGCTTACTCGCACTTATAGGATGTGGCATGGGAGATGCACATCGTTTGTACTTCGAAAACTAGTAGAGCTACGAAGTCGGTTAAATGAGCAAAAAATATCAGTTTTTTGGGCTGATTACGATGCTGCAATTAAAAAAAACACAACTAAACGCTAGTTCCTAAAAATAGTATTTTTGCATATTTCGATGGAAAATTAAATTGTTTATAAAAAGTTCAAATGCACTACTAGCCTAAATTTGAAAATAAAGTTATACGTAATTTTCTACATTAATAATAATAGCAATAATCATTGAATAATGCATAATTTTTATATCCTATAATAACACGGTTTTCTGTAGAAAATTGCTTATAACTTTTTTATTTTCAAATTGATTGGTTGTGCTTATTAACTTTTTATCGAAAATTTACTAAATATGCAAAACATAAAAAAATATTTATAAAAATATCTCTAAAACTAGACATTTAATTGGTTTTTTAATTACAGCTTCATAATCAGCGAAAAAAAACTGTAAATCTTTGCTAATTTAACCGACTTCGCGTAGCTCTTTAGTTTTCGAGATACCAATGGTGTGCATCTCCCGTGACACACCCATATAGGAAAACTACGCAGAAAATAATGCACCAATATTAACGACCAATAAACATCCAACAATAATATTTTATATTGGGCACGTCATGTCAATCAATAACTAATTATTATTTACACCCAAGATTGGACCGTGTCTGTTATACAATAAGTAGCCAATGTCAGTATTTGATGTTGGACATATGTTGGTTGTCAATATATAACCAACAAGAGTGACCAACAAGAAACCAATAAACTTTTCAGATATCTTACCTTGCTAGATTTCACATATTGGCTAAACGTTGGCTGCCAATATGTAACCAACAAGAGTGACCAACAAGGAACCAATAAACTTTTCAGATATCTTACCTTGCTAGATTTCACATATTGGCTAAACCTTGGCTGCCAATGTTGAACCAAAAAGAGTGACCAACAAGGGACCAATAAACTATTCAGATATCTTACCTTAGTAGACTTCACATATTGGTTAAACCTTGGTAGCCAATATATATCCACTATAAACAAGCGTTACATTTCAGAGATATAACCAATATAACAGAGCCAATATTGGCCCAACTTTAGTGTGCTACTTGGGATAGCTTTAAAAAGGGGGCATCTATGATTGTTTTAAAACGTTTACTTTAACGACTTACTACTCAAAAACGAGTAGGTAGAACTGTGTATGATAAGTCTTAAGAGTCCCAATGTTACTATGTAAATACTTTTTGACATATTGATCAAAAACTGAAAAAACAATTTTCTTTTATTATGGAAGATTTTGTGTCTCATCTCTCAAACTTCCCTGTGCCTATAAATTTATGCCTCTTTATTTAATAAATGAGGAGCGTTTATGCAAAACTGGATATGTCCAATATAGACCAAAATGATTTTATTTTTGATTCGGGTTCATTGTCCTGAATTACACGCGTATCCGATGCCAGAATGTTGCAAAAGTGGTCTAGTCCCATGTTATTCGTATAGCAAAGTGAGGCGTCCAAACAAAACGAGCTAAGTCCAAGAACAGAAAGTTGCTGTTCAAAAGTAGACATGTCACCAAGGACTCGCGTTTATAAAATACGGGTTTAGAGCAAAACAGGACATGTCCAGTTATTAGGATTTTACTCATAGTCATTTTACTTAATTTTTAAATACAATATTTCCTTAATAGGTGGCTATACGTGCTGGTATACAGCATAGTTAACATTATTCTCATGGAATATTTCATTCTGTCATAGGGGTGGGGTTATATTAAACCGAACATAACCTATCGGTAGTATTGTGACCGCTGTGTTGTTTGTCGTAATATTGCGAATAATAAGCACAATGGAGGTGAATGTAGGCAGTATTAACATGGGTTCAAGAAAAAAACAGCGGCCAACCACATCTGCTCGCTCTGCACAGAAACTTAAACGGTATGTTGTAACATAATGTTAATAATATTAGTTTTAATCGGTCTTGCATGTAGATATGCGGAAACAGATCCACATTTGAAAAAATTTAAACGACCATGCACCCACAATAGCAAAAGATTCGTGTGTAATCAAGTCACCTTGAAGCAAATCAAAGTTTTCAGAGGCAAATTTTATGAAAGTTCGGATAAAATAGAACAAGATAGAAAATTGTGCCATTACCTCTCCGTGTGTAATCCTCAGAGAAGACGTCCTAGAAAAGATCAAGAAAACGAAGCGAAATCTAGGAGTTATCATATTTATTATTATTTTCGGGTAGACAAAAAGAGCGTTCCCGTATGTAGAAATTTTTTAATGGCAGCTCTCAGTATTTCTAAGGCTAGAATTAACATTGTGGCAAAAACAATTTGTAATGGTGACATTCCCAAAGAAAGGCGGGGTGGCGATAGAGTGTCCAGAAAGAGTGTTGATAAAAAGAATAAAATCAAGGAATTCATTGCTTCATTTCCAGCAACTGAAAGCCATTATAATCGCAACAAATCCAGTCGAATTTACCTTTCCTGCGAGCTGAACCTGAAAACAATGTACAGGATGTACAATAACCGTTACAAAAATTCAAACTTTCTGGCGAGCCTTACTATGTTCAAAGGAGTTTTTTACAATGATTTTAATATAGGATTTAAGTCGCCCGCCAGCGATGTTTGTGGTACTTGCCTCAATTTAGGCAATGCTATCAAGGTTCACAAGGATGATGCAAAAGTCAAATTTATGTCCGACTTGAGAATCCATAAAGTAAGGGCAAATGAATTTTACAAACTAGGCAAGGAAAGACCGCCAAATAGTATTTCATTTGCCTTTGACCTACAACAGGTTCATCCCCTCCCCAAAACCCCCATACAAGATGCCTTTTACTTAAGACAAGTCAATTTCTACGCTTTTTGTTGTGTGGGAATGGACAGCCGTAACCCAACATTTTTCACATGGGCAGAAAATCAAGCCCGGAGGGGATCGACAGAAGTGGGATCCGCTTTGATATGTTATTTGCGTTCTCTTGATTTAGATGATTGTGTAACTACTATCAGAATGTTTTGTGACGGCTGCGGGGGCCAGAACAAAAATTCTTACATCATGCATATCTTGGCATATTGGCTAAGGGTTGAATCTCCACATTCAGTAAAATGTATTATGCTGCACTTTCCGGTACGGGGCCATAGCTATCTCCCGGCAGATAGGGCCTTTGGACGGGTAGAAAAAATATTAAAGAAACATGTCATTATACGTAACATAGAGGAATATACCGAAATATACGCTAAAGTAGGACAAGTTCAAGCTCTTGGAATGGACTGGACGTTGTATGACATCAAAGATATTTCACAGCAGATTTATAACAAAATACCCGGTATGAAAAATTTGAAGCGTATCGAATTAATGAAATTCCAAACAAAAGCCACAACAACCATAAAGTACAAGGGCAGTGAATTTTACAGATTTGAAGATCCTGAAGTGCAATTTCAGTCAATGACAAAAAGGGGAAGAAAGGAAAGTGCATTTAAACTGAAAGAGACGCCTCTTGGAAACGCTATCACAAACGAGAAAAAACAAAATGTACGTACATTGCTTGAAAAACAGTTCAACAACGAAGGTATAAAATGGGAAGAAGTACCGGAACTGCAATTCTATAAGAAAATAATTTATGATGATAAACAAGAAACTGTAGACGAAGCAACAGTAGCAGAAGAAGTAGAAGAAGAAGAAGATATGTGCGACTGTATTGAGCCTGATTGCGGTGTACACGTTTAATTTTTAATTACTAATATTCTTACAAAATTGTGTTACGTTCATGTATTTTTTGTTCTTTTGTCAATAAATTTTAAGTTATACAGTGTTTTGCACTTTGCAGAGTTATAAAGAGTTACTTTTATAAATAAGTTTGTTCAAAGTAAGACATGTCCATTTATAAGTTTAAGCAAAACTGGACATGTCCACCAAGTTCAAGCAAAACTAGACATGTCCAAACAAAAATTCACGTTAACTTTCTTAGTTTTTCAAAAAAAAAAAAGCAAAGTGTATAAGGCTAAAACATTTACATGTAGTCATTATTACCAAAAAAAAAACATTCTTAGATATGCACGGTGTCGATAGGGAAGTTTTTCGTGAATATCTCGAAAAGTGTTTTTTGGACATATCCAGTTCTGCATAGACGCTCCTCAAATGTAGGACAATAAATCTTTGATGTTTAAGCTAAATTGCTCATGACCGATAGAATAAGATTCACAGATTAACTTATAGGTGTGCCAATATTTAGTCATCTAGAGGGATTAATTTCCCCCTACCAATTAATTTTTGAATGAGGATTTCCTCTTTAGTCGCTGGTTTCTCTAATCCTAAAACGTCTTTTCCAACCAATCAAAACATTCGTATTTTTTTACATATCGGTATCCTCGTATAGTGCAGCAACAAATGAGATATGGTTGTATGACGTGTTGCGTTTGACCTTTACGGAGTAAACGTGTGTGTAATTTACCACTGCCACTACTCTTGGAGTTACAACGTATGTTACGTGTACCATTTGGTATATAATCAACGACTGCACATAAATACGTTTGACTACAGGAAAAATAAAAGTTTTTTAGTATAGGATAGTCCAGGCTTTGCTCATATTTATATACTATTTATCAAAAATCTGAAAAGGATATCTGATAAAAAGCAAACATGTCGCTTTTTAACTCACAATACTTTTAATCTAAGGAAAGTATTGATGAAATAAAAAATTTAGCATTTGAGATTCGAGGTAACCGACATATTTTGGGGCTCAAAGGTCTCAAAAAACTGTTTGTTAACTAATGTCTGTCCGTCTATTTACCGAACCGCTGCCTGCACCAATTTCGACTTGCTTTGACTTTTGTGAGAATATAACAAAAAGTCCACGAAAAATCAACTTTTTAAAAAAGCAGAAGCTGTTTTTTGGTATCATTTTTAACAACACTGGAATTTTCCAAATCTAAAAACGGAATCTGATACAACACCTTACGACGAATCTGTGATTGGAAATTGTTGCTTTTTTATTTAATAAACTGGGAACAATAATATATTCTTGTATACGCTAAATTTCGTATGAGTGACAGTAAAATAAGATTTCAAACTTGATTTTTAGATGCAGTTATATTTAAAGAATCAACGTCTTGAAAAATTAATCTCTCATAAGAAACTTTTAATATTCGGTTTCTCGGATATTGCAACCTCAAAAGTACAGGGAGCAAACAACTGATTACTATGCACTGCAAATATTGTAATCCAACTATTGGGGCTAGAATGGTAATGCAAAAACATGTACAGTAGAAGCTTCCAAAGTGCACACCAACACGTTACCCGCAAGATAGGCCTTGTTGTGCAACATATGCCTGCTTGCAAAAACCTCGACACCTTATGGTATTAGAGGTAACAGATTAAAGAAAGAAAGAACATAAATTGCACATTTGGTGCTCAAGAATCTCATAAAATCTATTATAAAAGGTCTATTTGTGGGTAGAGATGTAGAGATATATTAAAAACTTATCAGGAAAATAAACTTACAGAAGAATTCAAAACGTATAGCGGAAGTTATATATGTTTTTTGGTGTTATATTTTTCATAAACTAAATTTTGTAAATCTGAAAACAGGGAGACGTCAATGCAAGTACAACATTTTTTACAAACTATCTAGCGTTGAAATGGCGGTCGCTTCAAAGTTTGAAAATTACGGCTTTAAAGTTTCTTTATTCAAAAACGAATTGGAAAATCGGAACGGAACAGCCCTAAGGGGACACAATATATTACATACGAAAATTATTAGAGCCAAGAAAACTGTATAGTTAGTCAAAAGTTTAAACATTTTTAAAATTTTCAAAAATGTTGTTCATAAATTGGCTAAACGGTTTTATTTAAACTGGCCATAGAGCTAGCGATTATCCACAATTTAGTTTGTGTACCATTGTTGTGCTTTGCTTGTGACGCCTTCTATGAATTTTTAAAAGTTGAAAACTGATGCCCCTTTATTTAATAAACGAGAAGGGGAATGTAATACGGAGCAAATGTCCAAATTTGGTGGTCGTACAAATGAAAAAAGTAAATTCGGATGTAAATATATCGCCGAATTCTAGTTGCTACAAAAAAAAGGTCTTAGAAACAGTGAACTTCCCGAAAATTACGTTTTTCCAATAATTATACCTTAACTCATTTACCCTGCGGAGAACTGCGTTTCCTTGAGAGCTAGATTCCCTGTACCTGCGAGACATGGCCAGTACAAACTGTAAGGCAAACTTTGCCTCTGGAATCCTTGCGTAAGCTAAGTATATCATTTTTAGTTATTTATTGATTAGTGCTTTTCTCGATATATTTGACAGTGATCACACACACACACACACATGCAAAAAACAGAAAGAACCTTATGTATAATAAGTAAAATATTCACATAATTATTAAGGCCGCATAGGATCAAGTGATCAACATGACAGTTTTTGTCAAAAGATTCAAGAAAGGAACTACAATTTACAACAAAATATAAGTCCATAAATAAACTGTTAGTAACGAGATACAGCAAAAAATTTTGATGTTTTGAAATTCCTGAAAATGTTGGAAACCGAGTACCAGTTATCGGTATTTGTTCCGTAACTAATGTAAGCGTTCTTGATCAATGGTAAATTGTGATAGCAGAATAACCCGAATAAGATTCTAGTTTAGTTTTTGACGCAGTAATATTATGAAAGTTACTTATCATTATTACCAATCTCAAGCATATTGTTTTTCAAAGAAATTTTAAAAATGTGATGCAATATAATTTCATCTAAACGAACTTTGAAAATATTTGTAAAACTGCTAACTGAATTTGTATTCTTCGTGGGTGACCATACCCCGACCCTAAACAAACACCTCACAAGTAAAAGCTAATGCAATCGATTGATCTGTCAAATGTCTTAGTAACCTTAAATTCCGATTATTTTTTTAGTATGCCGGAGCTCAGGTAAAAAGTGCTTCGTCCACTTTAATTTTTTCAACTTAACGTAAATTTCTAAAATTTGGAATAATTGCTTGGATCTTCTAAAGTGTAGAATAAGAAACTATATTTATTTTTCAGTTCCAATTATTTAAAAAAAAACAATCCTTGCATTCATTTGCAATGTTACTTATTTTCTGGTTGCTGATGTTTTTTAATTTCAACCCACAAAGTGTGACGCTCTTTCCAACGTCACATGGCTAATTTGGTTAGGAGGAGAACTAAAGGCAAACCTAGGCACTTGCCCAGAAACGTCAAGCAAATTAGGTCGTTTAAAATTTATTAAATCGTAATAATTATTGTTTTAAATTTATTTTTGTTTAATTTAGTTAATAGATAATTTTGAGAAAACGGTTTCAAGCCAGTTGCATACACTTGTGAATATAAATGTAACTAAACCGTTAAAAAATCATATGTCGAAGTGTACCGATGGATTTGCCGCTTATTTGTGTGGATTAAAGTTGTCAATGTGAAATTTACTGTTTTATGCTCACAAATTTTAGGTAATATGATAAATGTTGGATTTTAGTTATTAACATAAAGTGGAGAACTTGACACTTTTGTTCCAATGACAAATTAAATGTGAGTGCATTCTTTTGGAGGTTGGATATAAATTTTAATAAAGCACTATGTAAGGAAGGGGAACTATTTTTCTTATTCTCAAAGATCATTGAAATCTCTGGAATAAGAATGTCAGTTTTTAAGGCACTAGTACTGAAAGTTTGCCGAATTATTACAAATCTTGGACTTGGAACTTCAATAGAAAAAAGGTTTTGGCCTACTAGAGACAATTTAGCGAAGCGTTGATTCTTACTCTTATCAGTGTACTTTCTCATACATATAAACACGCGGCGCTATTGTCCATTGGGAGATAAACGTAACGTTCAGACGCTGTTATGAAGGAAGCCCACTAAGACAAGTACCACTTTGGTTGCGACGAGACGCTCTTTTCGAAGAAATTATCCAGTTGTGCATAATTGATCGTTGTCATTGGGTTGATTTCCTAGGTGTATCAACACGCGGCGCTATTGTCCATTGGAATTTAGACGTTACGTTTAGGCGCTGTTATGAAAGAAGTTCATTAAGGCAAGAGACGGCACTATTTCCACTTTGGTTACGAAAAGACGTTCTTTTCGAAGCTATTATTCACATGTATGTAATTGATCGCTGTTATTAGGTTGATTTCTCAGACGTAACAACACGCGGCTATTTTCCTTCGGGAATTAGGCTTAAAGCGCTTTTATGATGAGACTGAGAATATTACCTGCAAAGAGTTCGTATAATTACGTAAACTATCAAACTCTTATCCATTAGCAGTCCCAAAAAGTAGAAGTATTATTTATCATGTAAAATTGGATTAAAAATTCAGATTGACAGCTTGTTTCTCTACAACTAATGTACAAATTCCAAATACAAACTTCACATCTTAACCAGTAGTTCCCTCATCCTTATCCAAAAATTGCGTTGTGCGATTTGTTGTATAACAAAAATTATGGGAAAAAATAAGCTACAAAAACACCCGAAAATATAAACCGGATGTTGGGAATATTTCTATGGTAACATTAGTTCCAAAGCCAAAATTTTATAAACTTACTAACAAAATAAAAATGGCGGCTACTAGGATTGCTTACAAATTCTATTATTAACGGCTTTTTCTGCAAAAATTAGTTGGGTAAATTATAAAACCGGAACCATACAGTTAAAATAAAATGTTTTAAAAATTCTGGATGTTTTCAAAACCCTTTTCGAAAGCTGACCACACGATTAAGTATTCTGAGAGCTAAAGAGGTAGGTGTAACTTACAATTTAATTCTTTACCCAATTCCTTAATTTCTCTGTGGCGCACATACTCAGATATTGAATTGAAAAGGTTGCTGTTGGGTGTATTTGAACCACAGAACCCTAAAAAAAGTTTGCTTTACTTGCTCTATATAGCTGAGGACGCCATCTGCTCGGATACCAGAATAAATGTGCAATTTTATAATCTGCGTTTCGAATTATAGTTCACACCACTAAAATTAACTATAACTGACAGGTAGTAGCAACACTTCTATTACACACAAAATAAATTATGGCAACTCCTGTAAATTACACAGAAATCTAAAATTTATTTATTACTATCAACATTTTTAAACGAATAAGACTCTAACATCACCAGGCTTAAGTTACATGTTAGTGTCTAGTTCCTATTTAATTCCTTTTTAGTCCACTGAAGATGGCTGCTTAGTAGCCAAAATGTACATTAAAGCATACAAATAGCAGTTCTTGTGAGAACTAAAGAGGTTTTTCCTCATAATTGAATAAAACTACTAGAACAATAATCAATTTTTTATATTTGATATTTCTGTACAAATCAACTTCAGACTAGTATACAAATAATATTAAAGTAAAAATTTACAAACATACATTCACAAACACAACACACCAGAATTATGTATTATGCTACACTTATATTGAAGGCTACGTAAATTACAAATGTACAATGTACATGTATGATAATACATATGTATATGCTGTACAAAATAAATTTATAAACTTTTTTAACATTATAAAATCGATGAAGAAATTATAGCTATATCCTTTGTAACTTCGAATGAACACCATCATAATATATCACGAACGGAACATTATTAAAGTGATTCATTCGTAGTTTCCATAAAAGTTTATAAATCATGCAGACCGAATTAACTTAAACTACAATTATTGTAAGGCACTTTACAGATATATCTGCAGTCTCTTTAAACTACATCTATTTACTGTTAAAACAGTTTGGTATTGTTTAAATTCATTTTAAACGTAATAGGAAGTCTTCTTATGCAGCGTTGTGACTTGATTAACATATCTTTGGTAAAGTTACATTTATTATATATAAATCACTAAATCTGATCCCACACATGGCAGTAAACATTTTCGTTTCTAGTTCAGTTTTTGTTTTAACGAAATGCAAAATTTTGAAGTTGCATACTTCTATAAACAATAATTATAACATGCATAAATTTTATTTTACGTGAACTGAAGTTTTTGTATTGTAGATATCAACGCAAATAGGTGTAACGAATATTAATCTTCTTAAAACATAAAACTGGTAAGCAAACATTGTTTTTTGCTTTAAAAATGTTGATTAGTGCAATAGGTACTTAATAAAATTAGCAAAGTATTTACATTCTTTCTTCCATTGAACAGTTACAACGTTTTATTTAATATTCTACATTCAACAATACTTTCTGTTAAGATATTTAAGAATGCCTTCAGGTGGGGTGCACAATATAATCTTAATAGAAATGAACTGTAGTGAAAGAAATAAAATGCATACCTCATTTTATCTGCTTCCAGCTTTCCAGGAAACAACGCTAAGGTACTAAAATATTTGTCTAAGTTGCTGTTAAATTACCCTCAATATCGTTATTTCTACCAAGTGTGTGATTTGCCAGTCAATAACAGAAATATATTCAGAACACCTGCAATTTTATATATACGACAATAATTACAAAAGAGAGCATTTCATCTTTTTAGTAGCATAATCTAATGTTTACCAACAATCTAAGTTAACAATATCCTCCGACGCTATTTTTAAAGTTTGTATTATATCAAATATCACAGTCTATATGTTTGTTCAACACTACAACAACTGGCCTCATATAGTTTTTTCCATATTTACACAAAATTCCGTTTATAACTACATTAAAAATTTGGCAGTGGTCAACAGTTAATGTTTATACTAATTAAATAGCTTGATTATTAATATTAATAAATAATTGCAGCTTTTCAGTCTTAAATTTTAGTAACAAGTTATATAATTTTCTCAAAAACGTTACATCAAAATAGATTGTAAAATAGTTGACATATAAAGAAATACACAGTTGAGAAATTTTGATTAGGGAAATGTAAAAATAAAAATTACGGTTAGCGCATTTACTTATAAATTTCTAAACAATAATCGTAGTATTTATATTACATTATGTAAAAAAGTTCAAACTCGTATTAGTCCGCCAACTCATATCTGGGTAAATATAAAAATATTTTTAGTATTTTAAATTGAATTTAAAAATTCAAGATTGTTATAGCAGGGTGACTAAAGAAGCCTGCAAAGAAAATTTTAGAAACAATTTCCTGGAGCCAAAGAGCAAAGATTGAAAATTACTTTACTTTATAAAACTTAGATCTCAATTTTCTCTTGGAAGGTTTTAAATTACGTAAACTTGCCGAAACTCATTATTTAAAGGAAATAATAATGCGCTTAGCAAAACAGAATGTTGAGTGCTTCGAAAGAAAAGTTGATTATTGAATTTTGAAATGTCCTACAAATCACTAAACTCTTATTGCTTGTACATTTATAAACTTATATTATAGAGAATTCAAGAAAGCAGATCCACCACTTTAGTGAATATTATTATAAATAAGAATTTTTTCTTGGCACCTAGGCAAAAATTTTCAATGTAGAATAATAATTAAAATTTCTATGAGTGATAATTTGTATTAGGTATATAAAAATATATTTTCCAAATTTGGTACCACGTGCGGCGCACAGGATTAATTAAGAGACGGTGCAAAAATTGCACGTCTCAAATTGATTTTTTGTTCGCCCTCTTGATTGCGTTTTCTTTTCGCTTGCTCTGTACAATAATTATGTAAAATTTTATGACGTTGCCAACCAGATAACAAAAAAATTTAAAATATAACTAAAATTCGTTACTAACTGAATACTTATAGCTGCGTTGTACTGTTTAAACGAATAAACGGAAGAATACGAATGCACTGTCACGGCTGCAGTTAAACAGCTTAAACTAAGTTCGCTAGCAATTCTCGGACTCTGCTTATTAACTAAGCTAGCTATCTTTTCAGCCTCTCTTATACAAGCTTCTAACTGTAGTTCAGAGGGATATTTTTCCGTAGTTTGTACGAAAAGAAATATGTCCCCTTCAACACTCAAAAATCCTCTTAGTGTACATTGCGCCACCTGTATATGACGTTGCAAAGCTTTTAGAAGACCTTTCAGAGACACAGGTTCTACAGACTTATTTTGCAGGGCGTATAAAGCCCGATCGATTTGTCTAGGAGAATATAAGAGCTTTAAAGCTCCTCCGCATACCGGGCAGCAAGCTCCTGGTGGCGTGATGCCCATGCAATTAGTGTCCAATAGAGGTGGACACTTGATCATAGAGCACTGTTGAGTGTTCTTATCTGTGATTAAACCCAAGGTAACGCAAGGACCGCTGTAATCCAGGCTGACGAAATCTGCCCATGCGGCACATTCAGATATGTAAGTTTTTCCGTTGATGCCACAGACTACTCCAATATATTTACAGTTTGCCAAACATGGACCGCGGTACGCAAATTTCGCGTTGTGGTGTGCCAAGAAACAAGAATTTGCGTACTCGCGATTGTCTATGTCGCAAACTGGATCTTTTGGTAGATTGTTACAATTCGTGGTTCCATTTACTGAAACAATAAAATATAATATTTTAACAACAACACTTTAATGATGAACAAAAAATACATTGATATGACAAATATTGACAAACATTCAAATTTTATGTAAGAAAATCAAAACATCGGACCAGTCGTCCATGATACACATATTCTGCTCAAAAGTCAAAACATTCAGCTTTTAACACGAATAAGCCTAGTGCTGTATTAAGTTAACCAAAAACCATTATTTAAATACGTAGATATGCTGTTTTTACAAATTATTCTTTTTACAGGCAAAAATAATTGAGGTAATTTCTATTGAATGCAATGTGGTTGCTATATACGGTGTGTGGATAAAGTTTGGAACAAATTCAATATCTCCCGAAATATTATATTTCAGTAAAAACGCTCGGACACATTAGGTAATTTTAGAAATTCACATCTTGTATTTGCATAAAGCAACTGCAAACATTATTTTTATTCATGTAACAAATTTGTGTTTAAAAATTTTGGTATGCTAGAGTGCCTAATTTCCCATTCCATGCATTAATTTTTGAACCAAAATTTGGTTCGGTTGACATTTGTTTAAAAATTATTTGACATTAACAGTATTTAATTAGTAAACTTTATTGTGACAATCGTTTCTGTACAAAGTAAAATGAGTTATTTTAGGCAAAACACAGGTATAAATGTCCCTTACGATCAGATAATTTCTAGAAATCCAAGTATTATAGGTATAGCAGGCATCGACACATGCTTTCTGCTTAGAAAAAAATAAGTATGACTACTTATTAAATGTGTTTAAAATTGTTTCAAATAAGTTTTAAACAGAGGTCAAACAAACCGCATTGTAGTTCAAAATTTAAAATATGAAATGGGAAATTAGGCACTCTAGCATTTCAAAATTTATAAAAATAAATTTCTTACATGAAATAAAACAATGTTCGCAGTTGTTTCTTGCAAAAACAAACAGGTGTCAATGCCTCCTATGATGTCTGGATTTCTAGAAATTACCCGATTTTTGCTTAGAATCACATTTTCTTGAAAACTGAAATTATCGTAAAATATACACAGTGAACCAATAAAGTTAGAAATATTAACATTGCTACAACAAACACCCGATATAACGAAATTCAACTTTAAAATATCTGAAGCACATGGTCTTCACCAAGGTTTAACAGAAAAGTTAGTCGTGCAAATTTTATTAGTGGGGTCTGCAAATGTCAAATTTTTCGAAAAAAGTAAAAGAACTGATTGCATAATCTTATTTAGAACCCTCTGAAATGCCATTACATAAAACTTCAGAAAAAAAATTGCGACTTTTACAAATAAAATAAAATAATACAAATTTAGAGTTAGTGCTTAAAGAACCACTCATAACTATCAAGTGTGCCATGAAAAACCAATAAAACAATTGTTTACAGTTTTAATAATTATTTTAATTCATAGGTAACAATTATTCCGACAAATATGTCTGAAAAATTGTCTTCACACTTTCCTTCTATCTTTTAAATTAACTGAAATATAAGACCCTCTCATATTACAAAAAAATTCAATTTTGGAGTATAACTTGAAAAAAAAGGAGATAACTAAAGTCCGTTTTCGCTATTTAAATATACTCAAAATATTGACCCATAACATGGATATCATTTTTTTTTCTAACTACAATAATAACCGAGATAGCCTGCAAAAACAACGAATTTAGGCCACTCTGTATAGTTTTAACTTTTATTGTTATTGTTATTTGTTTTGGTTTTCAGCGTTGTCTGACTGTTTTAAATAATTTTCTTTTGTTTCTTGATCGTGATTGTTTTCATACCCAAATTGCAATTAAACATTTTTAAATATCCATTCACGGCTTACAAACCATCCGCAACAATGAACTAACTTTAAAACAGTTAGTTTTTTCGGTATAATGCCCGAATACTTTTATGTTCAGAGAAAAAAGAGCTAACCGATTCTGTAAAAACAATACTATATTGCCGTTTAGTCATCTTTAAAATGGAAATTACAATTTTTTAGTTATTTTTTTTAGTTACGGGGAGGGTGCTCTTCAAATTTCCTTGAAAAACTATATGGTTATGTGTTCAAATTAAAAAGTTAGCCTATGCTCACTTTTAAATGAATAACCCTTTATATAACATACTATAGTTTTATAAAACGCCATGTTTTTATAAAATATTTTAAAACTGACAAAATTTCAGATATGCGCGTCTCACAGTGTTTTTAAAACGAAGTCGCAGCTATATAAACAAAATGTTTAAAAGGTTACCAGGAGGATTTCTGCTATAGCAGCGGGGTGAGAAACAAAGAAGGTTATTATGTTACAATAAGTAAATTGATGGTATAAAAAATGTTCCTGTAGGATTACAAGGTCGCATTTGCCGGCATTTCAGTCGGGCCCTCGCATATCAGTCGGGCCCAAACGCTTAAGCATGAAGTAACCGTCGCTTATAATAGAAAAAACTTTGCAGGAGTTACACTGCCAAGCCACCAGCAGGTGCCTTGGCAGTGTAATTATTTTATTTACTTATCTTATTTAGCGTTGTTTTCTACTCTTAAATATATAAAAATATTGAATATTTACGAGAAATACTATAAAGTAAGGCAGTTTGTGTAGGATTTTAGAAATTTGCAATGTGTTCAATAAAAAAAACTCATTAAAAACGCCGATTTATTATATTGTAAATTAGAAAGAACGACGTATAGTTTCATTTATAGAACTGTTAACTAAAAGTAAGGATTTTGTTGTTTTAAATTTGTGCCGCCCTTCCTTAGTAAATGTTCACAGGCCGCCACTGAATCAGCCTACTGAAAATGACGTAGGTATATTTATAAACCAAAAATCATATACACCTTGCCTACAAAATTCTACCCCTAAGCTTATTTACGCTACTTTGAAAGTATTGGCTGTCCCTGGATTAACGAAAATCGATAATTAATAAAAGTAAAAACATAAATAACTCTACTTACTGCATTGATACTGCATACAAGGCTTCTGGGACAAAGATAAACACACTTGTGTATCTGGAACACACTTGTGACTAATAGGACAGGGATTGTTCATACAAGGATCTTGACACGGTCCATCAACGTTATCGAAATCGTTTAATCCACTGCACCTGTAATAAAAATAACGATAACTATAAGCACTTGTAGCACAGACATGTCGTCACACTACGCCAATCAGCGCTCGACTTTAAAAGTTTCCACCAATACCATAAAAATTAAAATAATAATTTATAAATAATCTGGTGTTTTTTTAAGTTTAACAATTACTTTCGATTTTGTATTATTTTTACTGCATATTTTATATAACATACATGTTTTAAATATGTTAACGTATATTTTGATGTTTAAAACCATTTGCAATGTATGCCTTTGGCCTTTGTTGATGTATGAATAAAATACTTTACTACTTCAACAATATTTGACCTCTAATTCTGGATACGTAAAAATAAAGCAACTCGTAAAAACTACAATCGTTCGAGCGATATCGTAACAGTCGACGCTGTTGCTTTAATTAATTTTATTGAGGCGATATACAACTTTTCGTGAATCTTGACTGTAATCGTTATTAATAAGTTCTAGCTTGACTTCGTTGATAAACCTGAATTAGATATACTGGAGGCATATGAAATTCACAAACAATTAAAAACAAATTCATCTCTTAAATTCACCATTATTGGACGTTCTGGAATATGTAATCAAGGCGTCTGCAGACATAGAAAGCCAAGATCAAGTTAACCAGTTCTACCAACTGTTTACGTTTTAATTTTACCTTTGCCAATGGCATGTAAACATGTCGAAATACGTATAAGGTTAAAATAAATAAGTATTGTTGAAGTAATAAAGTATTTTATTCATACAGTGACTGTAACCGTTGTAAATCCTCCTCGTTTATGCAATTTTTCCTCAGAATTTTTACAAGCTGAGTATCGGTAAAACACTAAGCGTTCGAAATATTGCTTTTCGTATTTTTATACATATCAAAATGGAACTTCATATAATTGTATGATACCTACTTTGCTAAACACAGCGATGGGTATGTATTTCCATTTCTCCCACATGTTGGTTTGTAATGCGGAGAACAGTTACACGGTAAAGTGGTATATGCAGTATTTTTCCCGATAAGGGTAGTACTTTCGCACTGTTTCCTAGTACATATAGTTTCTTCGGCGAAGCAAGTGCACGTATTGCATTCATCGCTATATACGGACCCGTGTTCTTTATACTGGCCGTTTCCAATCAAACAGGGCTTCAAAGGAACACACGGCAATGGCTGGCAATCTTCAATAAGTCCATTTGTACATTTGCAGATCTGAAGACATCCTTTAGGATTATTAGGCATTGGAATTCGTACATAAGCCCCTTCAGGTACCATATACTCAGATACCTCTCCTAATTTACATCCAGGCGTGCATTTGTACGGCAGACACGCACTTCCAGGGAAACAATTTTTGTTTACGGTACAAATTTCATGTGGCTCACAAGGATCGCCTTTGCAAGGTGAAGAAACTTGTCCACCAGTAAGTTGGTACGGATTCTCCGCAGGATAGAGATAATTTTGTAATGAAATGCAAGACACATCTGGATGTTCGGGCGAGAGTGTAGCACATATAGATTCAGGCGTATGTTCCAAAGAGACTCTGTTCCAATCTACACATAATGAAAGAATATCCAAACAAACATATCTGCAAATCTGATTGGCATGGGAATGCCTGGAACACGGTTTAATTTGTAAGGTACAAGCAACCGCCTTCCATGTATTAGGAGAACATTCTGAAATATTTCTTAGGGGAAGATTAAGGCCAGGGAGACTGAGATCGTTTTGATTTTGCCATAAAATTACGTCATTTTTAGCCGCTTCATCGGCCTGTGACGTGCAAGAACGAAATAGTTCCGTGGGACGATTGTTAAAATTTGTGCAAAATCTTAAACCGTCGCAGCCCAATTCGCAAGGTTCTTCAACTAAAATAATAAATACAAAATAGTTTTATAATACTAATACAAGAAAAGATAGTAACCCTACCTTCATCAATACAGCTTCTTAGCTTTTCTTCGGATATTTGACTGAGACACTTATAGTGAAACTGATCCCACGAAGTGGACCAGTCTTTTCTGAAAGTCTTTGAACATAACCTTTTGCACTGAGTGCTAGATGCCTTTTGACAACAATGCCATTTAGCTGAATCCATTCCAACTTTTTCTATTCTAGAAACTTCCACTGAAGTAGTAAGAGAATTTTCAGTTTTAAAAAAGCACTGCCAAAACTGATCCTAAAATCCAAACAAATGAGATTTAAAACTTTTTTTTAGTATCAGACTACTTCAATTTTCATTTAGATTACTTTAAGAAGACAGATACTGCAACAATTACAAACAAAAAGTCTTACCTGCAATAAAGGAAGACCACATCCACCCAGCTGAAGACTGTCTACTGCTTCCTGGTGGGTGGTAGTTGTAAGAAGTGTATTTTTGCAGGCTTCTCTACATTTGCTTTTATTAGACTTATCGCAACAATGCATATCTATAATAAAACTTCTTTTTAGTGTGACTAATATGCCTCAGCATTTTTCTTATGTAAATTGCATAGCAATAAAACTTTTTAAATCCATAATTTACAAAGTACTTTTTTTTTAAATTAAACAGAAATAATTATAAAAAATATGTAATCTTTTAAAGTTGATGGAAATAATCTAGCAAAATTAGCACGTACAAATCCGCATGCACATTAAAACAAAATGTCTAAAATGTTTAAAACAATCGAAAAACGAGAATTTTTCAGCTCCACAAAATTTATATGCACTACTGTAACAACATTGCCATTTATAACGTTGATCTTAATTTAATAATACCAGTTTGTTTTTTAAACAAAAAGAAATTTAATGTTTTAAAGGAAACCATTTATACATAGAAGTTACTGAAATAATTGCATTTGAAATTCACAAGCACTTAAAAGTTGCACCGTTATTGAATGAGCCAATTTGTATCTATCTTAAATTCGTCTCTATTGGACATTTTGGAATAAAAAATCGAGTCATCTGCAGACATAGATTACCAAGATCAAGGAAGCAAGTTCTGTTGTTGCTGTATTTCTTCATACTAAAATAATATAAATAAATTTTTATGTTGTTTTGATTTGTTTATATTGTGTTGATGTAACTGTACGGTCTCTGACGCTATAAGTTCGGCTTATTTACAGGAATACTATAAATTTTTCTTTTCAACACCTAAAGACTTTAATTTTTAATTATTAATAATTACTTAGTTCTAGTTAAAATACTCTGTGATTTAGTATTAGTTATTTAATTTTAAGCAGGTAGTTTCATTTCAGCGAAGCTGCACATATTTTAGTACAGTAATGCAGTTGCTGTTTATTCGTGTAGATTAAGGCTTGTCAATTTGAAATTTAGTGTTTTGCTTTTGGGCTCTAAGATTGTAGGGAATAGAATAGGTAAATATTAGGTTTTGCGATTATCTAAAGTAAGAAGTCTCGCCATTTTAATTAGCACAAATGCACAAAAATCCTTTAGAGCATGAGACAATTTTATTTATATTTCAACACAATCAAAAATTTAAAAAAGGTGGGGGTTGAATTGTATTAGAAATACAACAAAGTCTGACCTTTTAAAGGCTAGATATGAATATTAATAAAATAGTAGGTTTCCTAAAGAGAAGAAATTAATCCTTGTGATTCTCAAATACCATCAAAATCGCTGAAATCTGTATGTCAGTTTTGAGGCAATACTGCTGAATATCTGTCGAATTCTTGCAAGTATCAAACTTAAAACTTTGATAAAATAAATCACTGCGGGTTTAAAAGTACAAGAGCATTTTAGCAAAATCAGAGTAGCTTAGACGCAGAATCCTGCTCTTATCGGTGTACTTTCTTAGAAGTATCACGTGGCGTTGTTGTCCTTTGGAGAGTTGGGCGTAACCGTTAAGTGTTGTTAAGCAGGAAGTTGATCAGGGTGGGAATCCTTCGGAAATTAGGCGAAACATTTGATGCGCTGTTAGTAAGACCTAAACAGCCTGAGAGTATTATAGTCGTGGAAACACACCAAGTCACAAGACAAAATCATGTAACCTTTTGCATGTGTATTATTATTTCATACAGTTCTGGTGTAGCTATGTAATAATGGCAACGAATATAAAATAATATAATATCTTGTTACGACATTCAATCAATTTTCTAGTTATTTTCTTTCCCATCCAGTTTACTATAGATAGATAGAGAAGGAATGTGACTTGGTGTATATAATATCCACATTTCATCGATTTAAAAAAAATCATGTTTGAAATATAAACGTCTAAGGAAAGTTCGGAGATTTATTAAATTTAACATTTTTACGATAGTTTAGATACGATAGATAGCTTGTATACATTTCAATAACCGCTTCAACAGTACCCTTCAAATTTTAACAAACTGTATTTAAAAATTTTAATATAGTCCTGCTTTTATTAGAAATTGAATTATTTAACATTTATATAAAAAATAACACTATCTATGAAACAACGTACATAATGTTACTTACGTTTATGAAGGTTGGTAGCAGGAGTAAGTTTCGTAAAATTTTTTACACAATTTAAAACTTTTGGGCTGTTATATTCACAACGTTCGATCACCAAGTTTCTTTGATCCCTCGTAGGTGTTAGGTGGTTTTTAAAAATATCGAAACACACATCTTTGCAGTCCTGTGTTCTTGCATGTGAACAGCACGTTTCTCCCTCACTTTGTCTTTCAATGCAACTGAAGAAAGCAATTTCATCACTTTGACGACATCCTTGAAACAAGTCGTAGTGAGATGTAGCTGTTACGCAAGCTCTTTTGCAGGTTTCACTTTGAGGTAATGGACAGCATACGCGACCTCTCCATGATTCACCACGGGAAATTTCTGAAAATGATAAAGGAAGAACGTAATATACAAACTTTGCAAACAGTTTTTAGGGAATAGAAATGATAATGTTCGTAAATTCACTAATTAAAAAATAGTACACATATTAATGACAATAAGCGTAAAAGTTTTTTAATTAACTTCAAAACCACTTACCTAATTTGTTACCCATTTGGTAATTGGAAACAAAGGAACATAAAGTTACGCAAAGTTATAACCTGGCAATATTTGAAATGCATTAAGTGCCCCGTATTTGCAACTACATTACATTCTATTTGCAGTAAACAATACCTGTAAAGCTTCTGTAACAATAGCGGAACCACCCACAAGGGCAGTGCTCCGTGATCGTGTTAACGTTTCTTAAAGTTAAAGAGGAACAAGGGAAGGGGGAGAGGGTTAATGTCACATAGGGCCCCCCTTTCTCACATAAAATGGCGGGAGATGCTCACGATTGCTACTTTACTGCTGCTGCTGCAGCCACGACCTGCATTGTTCTTTCTCATTTCCCATTCGATCAACTACATCTGCAGTATCTCAACACTGTTAGCTTTAAATATTGTCCTAGTATTTTTATTTATGTGATACACGAGTCTTTCAAATTATGCTGAATGCACTACGCCATTGATCGTAGGTAAATATCAATAATACATGAAAATTGGGTATGAGAACTAAGTTAAAATATTACTTAAAAATAATTAATCTTCCACTTCTATCTATAGCCTAATTAATTATGACTAGTATAGTACATACCGAGTTGATACCACAAAATTTGTTTTAATCCATGTTTTACTCTTTTTATGACACACGAAGTAGTCGACTTTTTAAACATATTTATGTTTAGTGGAGGTTACTATGACCCTTGAAATTAATAACGAGATCTCACACCGAGAAAAGAGAAATGATTAAATGAAACAATTTGTGCAAGTTGAAATTTTAAACATTCAATCAAACAAACTTTAGTTGATTGAAGAAAAAATTGTTTATCCTAAACGTTTAGAAATGATTGAAGCAAAATAGAAAAATTATTAACTTATTTCCATTGCTTGAGAATATTTGCACATTGAAGTAAAGAAAGTTGAATGTTGACTGAAGGTACCGTTAAAATCGTACGCTAAAATAATATTCGTTATTGCTTGAACACACTTGAATTTTTATATAAAGATCCGTATTTTTAACTGAAACTTTTTCATGTACATTGGTTCAAAACGCTAAAAATGTTAGTTAGACGCTTTGGATATTCGAATACTTGATTCAAAAAACTTGCTGTTTTAAATCAACATAATAAATGATATTGGCGTAGCATATTCGTTTATTAAAGAGAGGCCTGTGCATTAATTGATCTAGTAACCGATTTTTGTTCAATGAATCATAAGCGTCATTTTTATTGCGGTGGTCATCGAAGTGGTGTGCTGATTATACTATAATTTTAAAATTTTGCATTTACAGTACCTAGTTGTGAAATTCAAGTAGGTAAGTACCTACTATTTTTATTTATTAACATTACATTACGCAACCGGTGTAAACTAACATAACTTGCATTGTCAATGCTACGGATTTTCTTCGTTTGAACAAATAAAATTTACTTAATACGCTTGCTTTTCTGATACCTCCTTAAACTTGTATTGTACCAGCAAATAAATTTCTTGCAGATTGAAAATGATTTAAAAAAATCTTTCCAATTTCCAATATTATAACAGGTGGGAAACCGATCAAGTCTGCACTAGATAAAACAAGCGAAGAGTTAGTCAGCAATTTAACAATGGGCTTAAAATGATGGTAACAATTGACCAGTAAAATAACACTGACTATTATACATAAATGTATGTTTCATTATTAGACAGTAGAAATGCAGTTCAAATAACTGCGTTAACAGCTATGTTTCCACCAAAAGACATGATGAGGATTAAAAGCTTACACTGGAAACCAATGATAGTGTTAGTGGAAGAGAGTATTATAGACCACATAAACGTAAAACTTACACTTACAAACGATGTTGATTTGGACTTTACCATGTAAAATTAAACTGTGCAAATGTTGACTTTTTTAATTATTTTAGGGCTGAATAGTAAAGAGATAATTGTTTGGAATTAAAGCTGCACATGAATGAATGACTTGCTTTTTTAAATAGTATAACAATTTTCCATAAAAATGAAAAAAACTTATTTTCTCATTCTTATAAATAATAGTTCTAATATTTAAAAACGAAAATCGAGCGTTGCAAGCAGTTTTTAATGCCGAAAAAATTATACATGGCTAAGTCTCAAATCTAAATCAACACCGTATTATTTATATTGCTATGATATTTAGAGGTGTTTGATTTGTCTGGAGTATTGTGATTCCTGGAGAGCAGTTTTTGAAATGCTTGCTGCAATTCTATTTGTGGTTGGAGTTTTATGAACACTGTAAGGTTTTGATACTCTAACTTTTAAACTCAGGGTTGCGTATTTTTGCTATAATTCTTGTTATAAATTCTAATAATTGTTATTTTTCATATGGTTTGTTTTTACTGAATGAAAAGAAAAACACAACAGATTGATACGAAGACTATTTATGTTAATTGTAATTATAATTTAGTTCAGAATTGTTAAAAAAGGTTTAATTTATAAGAAGTTTTAGTCTTACTTGTTTTTTTTTGTGCAACGATAAATGTCATTATGGATGTCAATGTCAATGAATGTCACAAACATATTAAAGAATACTCATGGCCATGAGATTTACTTGCTGGTTAAAAAAATGGAAATCAAAGAAGGAAGACAAAAGATAGAGATTTTGTTTTAATTAGTTACGGCTCGTCTTTGAAAATAAGGACAGAGAATTTTGATCCTCTGGAGAAATAACGGGAAAGAACGGTTTAAAACGTAATGTAAAGTGATTCAGAATATAAAAGAAGAAAATATAAATAATTATCAACGAATTGTGGAAGGTCCAGAAGAGTAAGAAGCATAAAACGATCCAGAAAGTTTTTTTCAAATTGTGATGGTGGTAAAATCAAGTTTAATATAACATAAAACAATCCAGAGGAAGACTCAAACTAAAGGCGATTGTTTGTGGTTACTTGAGAAACCTGCAGGCTAATGAAGTACAAGTTGGACATTTATTGTTTGTTGGAGTAAAGGATATTCCAACAAGGAAACTTTAAGATAAGTGTTCTCTTTTTAAAAGGACGATTGCACCTAGTAAAATTTATTTGACTTTCGAAAACTTTTATTTAGAAATTGATCGATTTAATAAAACCTTTTTTTCTTGTTTTGTAACGTTGATTTTTTGTTTTGTGTTTTATCCTATTTCTTATTTATTTGTTAAAAAACTAAATAGCTAAATAACGACCCTGAGAAAGTTAATAAGAGTCTCATACAAAATATAATTGCAGTTGCGTGAATTACAGGCATTTAGGGATTGTTTCCTGGTAAGTACAAGACCACGCATATCATTGCAATATTTATATTCTATTGCTATACTAATTTTAATTGTGTACTATATGATTACTTCAATGAATATTTTACCATTTAATCAGTGCAAGTTTGTATTTTACATATAGCAAGATAATTTCACTCTTATATTGTTTGTTATGTTTAGTAGGTTATTTTTTCATATTTGCTTTTGGTAAATTATTGGGTGTACGTGCTTACAAAATGATGTTGTGCCTTTCTGTAACGGTACGTCCAAAAGCTTAAAACTGTTTGTATGCCACATCCAAATAAAACATAAATGTTCTGAAAAATTCACTTGTAAGCAGTAACGCTGTGTTTTGCTTATTCCATAATATATTTTCATTTAAACAGTTCCTTTTTCGCAAACATTTAAAAGAGATAGAGATAGTTAATGAAGGTAGTCACAATTCTGTGCAACATAACCGTTGTTCAGATGATATACCTTACGACTAGCAAAGCATATCCCCAGCTCAGGATTTTAGCCAAAAAAGGTTTAATTAATAATTTTGATTTTGGCACAGCAAATGTAAATTGTTCTAAACATTCTTTGGAATATTTCTTTTTTGATGCCGCAGCTGGGCAGTTTACTTGCTTTGCAACGTCATGGATTAAAGTAAATAATACTGTGTACCACCAAAATTATATGTTTGTAATGAATTTTTCAGATTTTTGCCTGGATTTGGTAAGATTTCTTGATTTTTAGTGCACGAAAGTACTAATGTGTATTTCACATTAAAAGAATACCATACAGTGTTATTTATTTATTATGAGGTGACAGAAACATACGGGTGTCTCAGACATGACTCCCCAGGCCTATGACTTTGTTATTTTTAAAAATAACTATAATAAAGTATATATATTCGTAAATGGGAGCAAATTCTCTATAAGATGGGGAAAGAAAATTTTAGAAAATCTGTACTTATATTATGGCAGCGATATTCAACTTTTTTTTTTCAAATTGCACACTATGCTTTTTTTCGGTCATTCTGATAGTACTCTTTATTCTCTTTACAACCATGTAAACCAATATGGGTCTTACATGAGAAAATTCTCGAAAAAAATACGATTGAAATTTGAAGTCTAGGTTTGCCATGGAAACAACTGATTTTTGTAATTTGTATTCGTCGGCGATGAAAACAATAGCGTATAGCTGTAAAACAATTGCAAAGAATGACAGTTATTCTTTCTGTATTTGTATGTTCTTGTTTAAAATCATATTAGAAATGAATTACACTAATTATGAAAAGCTTGATATGATCCTTATTTATGGTTTATGTAAGAAGAATGCACGAAGAGCAGCAAGGTTGTATGCAGAAAGGTATCCGGAAAGAATACATCCTGAGCATAAAACGTTTACTAACTTGGCATCGAACCTTCTTGAGCATGGGTCATTTAAAAAGTACAAGAAAATTCCAAATTTAAATAAACGAACCGCTACAGATGATGCTCATGCAGTGGCAGTTTTGGGGTATGTTCAATTACATCCTAATTCTTCGCTTAGCACCGTTGCATCTCAGTGTGACATATCGAGGGCTTCTGTGGGTAGGATTTTGAAAAAGAATGTCAATGTACACCGACCTTACAAATTTATGGGAGTACATGCACTGCACCAAGGGGATAGTAACCGCGAATGGAGTTTATCAGTTGGGTTGTGGCGAATTATTCAGAAGAACCTGACATTCTTTAGAAGGATACTGTGTACGGATGAAAGTAGATTCCACAATAATGGACTGGTGACTACACAGAATTCAAGATACTGGTCAACAGAGCAGCCGTACTGAATCAGACAAAGAAATTTTCAGCACATGTGGGGGATTAACGTTTGGTGTGGCATAATAGGAGAAGACTTAATAGGGCCATATTTCTATGGAGGCAATTTGACCGGTGATCGTTACTTGTTACTTCTTCAAAATACGCTTCCAAAACTGCTGGAAAATGTGCAGCTTAATATCAGAAGAAGGTTGCTTTTACAACAAGATGGTGCTCCACCTCACAATAGTCTTGCAGTTCGAGATCACTTAAATTACGTTTATAGAGATCGTTGGTTCGGAACAAACGGACCAGTGCGCTGGCCAGCTCGCTCACCCGATATTACACCATTAGATTATTTCTTGTGGGGATATGTAAAATCTCACGTCTATTCAAGTCCATTTGAAAATTTGGATAAACTAAAAGATAACATTGCTACAGTCTGCAGTAATATTCCTCCAGAATTATTAATAAAAGTTACAAGTAGAGAATTTCTGCATAGATTTGAATGTTGCGCAACTGAAAACGGAGAGAGTTTTGAACAATTTTTGTAATTATAATTAATTTGTTATTAGCATTCAGTTAATTAAGGTAATATTGTATAAAAATAATGAATAGTTATTTTTTTTAAATTACGCTATTGTTTTCATCGCCGACGAGTACAAATTACAAAAATCAGTTGTTTCCATGGCAAACCTAGACTTCAACTTTCAATCGTATTTTTTTCGAGAATTTTCTTATGTAAGACCCATATTGGTTCACATGGTTGTAAGGAGAATAAAGAGTACTATCAGAATGACCGAACAAAAGCATAGTGTGCAATTTGAAAAAAAAAAGTTGAATATCGCTGCCATAATATGAGTACAGATTTTCCAAAATTTTCTTTCCCCATCTTATAGAGAATTTGCTCCCATTTACGAATATATATAGTTTATTATAGTTATTTTTTAAATAACAAAGTTATAGGCCTGGGGAGTCATGTCTGAGACACCCTGTATAATTTTAAGTGTTTGAAATACCAGGATTTAATAAACTTGGAACCTTACTCTACACATATTATGGCATATGAGAAAATATTTGCTGTTCTTTTTGAATAAATACTAAATAAGCCAAAAACTACATTCTGCTTTAAGTTTTCTTGTGTAAGGAGTTGCGCCTCATAACATATGAACTGTTTACCTTTTTCATTATATCATGTTAATGTTTGAAAATCGTAGCTTTATTAATCTGCACGTTATGTTTTTTTTGTCTAACAGGAATTAATGAACATTGTCATATTCCCTATTGCCAAATTATAATATTTTTATTTGTAGATCTCTTCTGTTGTGTCAAAACGCACAGTAGCTAAACAAAGAGTAATAAACACTGTTTGATCACGCCATGCAATCCTATGAGCAAAAAAGTGAAGGCTTGCCTATGGAATATTAACTAAATTACCACAAGAGCTTTGTTTTTCATGGCCAAGTCTTATGACTTTTTATCATTTTATTGCATTTAAATAATGGTGTGGCAATATGTAATTGTGTTTATTACTTTTTTTTAGCTAATGTGCATTTTGATTCCTCAGAAGAGGGCTACTACAAATAAACATATTCTAATTTGGGTCAATGGTTTCTAAATAACAAAAAAAAAGTGTTAAATCAATCAACATTTTAGTTGTGTGAATCTTTCTAAATGCATTGGTCGAAGAAATATAAGTAATTAATTCAATGCTCAATATGAGTCCATTGAACAACCTACAAGTATTAAGTAAAAGTGTAGGTTATTGTTGGTAGAAATGCGCGAACGTTTGAATGAAATGCAATTATCTTTTAATATGACATTGTTGCTGATTTAGAGTAACAGTGCAAATAATTCAGTGAATCAGCAACTTGTGCGTTTATATAACACTTCGGGTTGTTGACTCAAATAAATATATTTGACACTTTTTACATGTTGCTTTAATATAGGCATCACTAAAACTTTGTCGGGTGAAACTGTTTTCGTTTCATCCAACAGTTTATTTTTCTCAGTACACGTGTCGTACATACTTTTATAGAAAGTAACACGTACAGTCGTACACTTGTTATTATACTATAGAACTTATTGCAATACCATTTTTTTGTAATTTTTCTTTTAGTTTTATAAACCAAAACGGATTACTAGTAGTTTGTAACAGCCTAGATTTCATTTCTCTACACTTTTTCCTAAAGGCACTCTTGACACTATATATACCATGCAAAAATTCCGCAGTGTAGTAAAACCGTACATAAACTTTTAATTTGCTTTATTCCACTAAGGTGTCTCTGTCCAAACCCCCAGCCCTATATCTTCTTTATTTGCAGAGTTACGGTTTTATAGGTTATTACAAAATATTTTAAGCATAGTCCAAATCAATAACAATATTTTTTAAATGCATTGCCATTTTTAAAATTACGCCATTTCGAAATTTTAACTTCATAAACGGTTCCCTTTCTCTCAAATAGGATTATGTATTTTTAAACATAATGTTTAAAAGAGCATTAATTTCTCTTTCAAATGATGCATGATTTTCATATGCTTGCATAACCATTTTTTTCAAAAAACGAAGGTTTGTGTGAAAATATCTTAAAAATAACTAAATAAAAATAACAAACTAAAACCGTCAAAATTATTTTAAGTTGTAATCTGTTCCAACTAGTCTGTTTAAAATTCATTCATAAAATCATCATCATGACAGTATTATGCTACAAATTAGTTTCCAGTCCATTTTATAACTACCGGGTAGGTTATTATTTTGCAGTTGCTGAGTAAAATCCTGGACAAGGATAACATCCAGGTACTGACCCCTTTTTATCCTAAAATCTAAGTATACTATTTTTAATGCCGTCTGTTCCGCTGGTAATCTGGGCTGCAGTGTTGGGTAAGATACTTTTTATTTGTATCTAGATACAGATACAGATACTTTTAAAAAAGTGTATCTAGTTACAGATACAAGATACATTTTGCTAAGTGTATCTAGATACAGATACAAGATACTTTTAAATGTATCTAGGTCCTTCTCAGATACAAATTAGATACCACATTAAAAAATTACATTTTCAGAAATAAAAGCGCGCATAAACCATGATAATATTAATTAATAGTTTAAATGAAAAAATTCATTACACACCTTAAGATGTTTGATAAAGTTTCCACTTGAAGTTACATCACCCTGAATCTTTGAGGGGCAGTTTCGACACTGTGTGACAACCTTACTATCACAACGCAACACTATCTTAAAAAACTCGCCATCCAGTATCGCTGGCACTTCCAAAAAAGTACTTTCGTTATCATTCATTCTTCTAATTGTAATCACAAAGTATAACTAGCAGACTAGCACAAGAATTGATTCTGAACTTGTCCACTACTTCTATTTAAACTGAGGACACTTCAAGTTTTGTCAAGACAAGCCTACCGCTCTGGTTATGACATTTACTTGGAAATTCCCAATATCCAAAACAGCAAGGGCGGTTATTGTATTGCCACAATGGGTAAATGTATACATAAAACCTTAAGCTTCTTACAGTTCTTATCCCCTGAAAATGGGGATGTTTGAATATTTATTACCATTACCTATCTTAAGACGTATTTGGGTTTTTCTGCAAAAATAATTAATGCTAAATTTTAAATGTCCAAAAATGTCCTAAATTTTAAGTTGAAGAAATGTTTTAATAAACTTCGAAAACTACATAAAATAAATTATAATTCTTGGATGTATCTAGGATCTTTTATTGTTTAATAAAAAAAGATACCGCTTAATAGGATCTAGATACAGATACAAGATACAATTTTATAAACGTATCTAGATACAGATACTAGATACTTGAACAGTATCTAGATCCAGTATCTAGATACATGTATCTAGATACTACCCAACACTGCTGGGCTGATCCTGGCCAACGTAACTTAAACCCTAATAACACTAGAACCTGGAATAGGCACTTGATTTTAAAAGAGTAATTTTAAATCGAATTCATAGTTAGATAATTATTTTTAACTTCATATATTTTGAGATTTCTCCCGTAACTTCAATGCAAAAATACTGAAGTCAATAAAATAGTTTCCCTTAAGGAGTTCTGAGAAGAATAACTAAATGTATGCAAATAAAACAAAAGAAATAAGTTAAAAATGGACTGGAGTTTATTGATATTTAAGAAAGCCGCTCCAGTTGGTGTGGGCTGTTTTATACAGCATAGAGAGAAGTCGTTTTGCTCACAGCAACTTAAATTTCATTTCAATTAAAACTTAGCGCTGATGTTTACTAATAAGGTTTTGACCCAAAAAAAAGAACTTTAACTAAAAATTTGTGTTTTAAATTCTTCAAGATACCAATTATTTAATTAAAAACGTTAGTTCAATAGTATCAAGCGTTCCTGACCTGATCGAAACCTTAATTGCCTTCGGAAGGAATTCGAGTGAGTGCGCCCCTGACTTGGGTTATTAGCACAAGTAATTTAATTAGCGAAGCGAGTATATTTATTTAAATTGACTGGTATTGTTCACTGTTTTAACTTTTAAACTACACTTTTACTCTTTATAAATTTATGATTTTCCAAAACAAAACAATTTTTATTATAAGCACTCAAAATGAACTTAAGTTTTAAAATTAACCAAACCGAACTCGTGAGTACAAGCTGAGACTTTTCGCCTTGAAGATATAAACCCGAACTGAACTCTAAAACTGTCGCGCCTTTTTCGAGCAAAATGTTCCCCTCCGGAGGCAGTAAGTTCTGTCTTTTCTTCATTTAGATTAGATAGATTAGAGACAGATTTACTTATTATGTTACGACTTTTCCAAGTTTTAAGCCGCAAATTACTTTGCTGGATTTCTTATAATATTTCTTGGTACTTTCTAACTGGCGGTTTTTAATATGTGAGAATATGTAAAAAAGTTCAACTAACTTTTAGCGGCACATGTTGTGTATTTAATTTAATTTACTATTAGCTTTCTAAATCTGAATAATGCGCGACAGTGATGTAAGGAAGAGTATGGTGTTGCAACTCCTACCATTTGTCTATATATAAAATTCATCCTAAAAGTTTGACAATCTCGGGACTCTTTATAAGATTTGCGCATAGATGGCGCTCCTAAAACTTCAAATTTAAGGTATATTTCAAATTTACCGCGGTTTGCTAATTATTTTTATCACTACTTGAGAATTTTTGCCACGTATCCTGTATACAACACTTATTTACTAAGGTTGGGTTAATAAGTTACTTTCGTTTTTACTTTTATTAATAAAATTTATGCAAGTAAGTGAAACATTTATTCTGCATTTTTACGTAATGTTTATAGTTTATTGTAGTTATTTTTGTGGTGGTTTTTAGTTGGAAAAAAAGTATAATGATAGTAAAATCCAAATAATATCAACAACCAACTACATTGGACAAACAAGTCGTCACAATAAGCTGGTTTTATAGTGCAAAAGCAAACTGTTTTCATAACAGAAGTAGTCAGTAGAATTATAGAACCCGTTACTTACTACTACGAAATTTAAGCGTTCTTCCAGTCACTGCATGAACTTAACTTGGTACAAAGCATAATTTTAATGCAAACAATTTATTTACTGATTATATAATTAGCAATTATAGGTAAGCAAAATAGGTAAATTCACCTTGGGAACAGCAAATAATGATAAATTTTTGTTTTCGCCTTTTGATAAGCCGCGCAAACAACAGTATTTTGGCGTTTTTGTCTAGAATATTACCGTGGTAATAAATAAATAAAAACACTTGTTACTTTTCAAATTTATTTTAAAATAAAACTGAGATTTATAGTTACGCCATCTGTTGATAAAATTTACAAGGAGCCCTGAGATTGTCAAAGTTTGGAGATGAAAACAATTGTGCAAACACCAGTCACCATTACAACACTAATGCAACCAAATGGTTTGGACAATTTCTTATTCCTCAGCGCCTGCTACAATTTTATCAAAATTACATTTAATCGCTGCTTTATAGAAAAATTGATTGTAATTGGATAAAACTATGAACTTACGGATTTTTTAGAATTTACCCCATGATAAATTTCATTTGTGCAACTCCGAATGTTTCCTCTGATAAGTCAGTCTCGGGAATGAGAGCAGCTCCCAGAAAGAAACTTTCGTGAAAAAATCGAAAAAAACAAACCCGGAAGGAACAGAAAAATGCGCCCGATAAACAGCCCCAAAAAAGTTAAAAAAAAGCTCTCGTAAAGTCTTTAACAAAACCATACCACGACCCAATTCTTATTATAGCACCTGAAACAATTCCTTAAAAAGAAAGCGTGAAAAAATTTAGTTAACCCGGTAAGCCTAGCACTTTTCCTTATTCCTAGGAGAGTGTCCTAATGACAATTTTCAAACTTTATATGTAGAAAAATTAAAAAACGCATTAAAAAAATTTTGTTAGACATTTGCATATACGTATGTCTCAAATTAAATCCGCTCTTATTCATATAAATCGACCAACAAGAAAAAAACTCGTATTTTTTCAGGGAAACCTCCTTCCTAATTATGCAGTGATCCATCAGCAAGAAAATACGCGTGTTGTTGTTCAGGGGACGTTTCTTTTGTGGTTTTTTACTCCTTTTTTTAGACGATGTTTGTCGACGAGTGTCTATTCCATCAATGTTTTTCCAACGAATTTGTTGTCAGTCTTTTTTCAAGAATGTGTTCACCGTTAACCTAAAAGACCTGCATAAGCATAAGCTTTTGTTATAGTCACATGTTATCAGTGTGACCGAATTTTGGGGAACATAATGTTTGGTATTACTCGTGCCGCTGATGACGTGGCATCTCGGACTGCGACAGCCTTAAACCTTGGGAGGATTTAGCGTTCTTTTGTGTCGCGCAAATAATGTGTAATGCAATAAATGTTTAATAATAAGGTTGATGTTTTTAGTGAAGTATGATTATCATATTAAAGTCACCGCTCCACATCTTTAACACCAACTCTTCGCAAGCTGTTGAAATCAAAGTGCTGCTTCGTTCTACGCATGTCTTTGCGCAATGAGATATCAACATCAACAGATTATCTTACAGTATCTCAATCAAATACTGCACACTATGGATTGCTGTTTCTACGGTAAAACATAGCTAAATGTTGCGCAAGCAGAAAATTTGCTTTGTGTAAGCAGCACCTAAATATGTGTTTTGGTGACGGGGGTCTCCCACCACTCAAAGCTGACACAAAAGGCACGGCTCCGGATTTAATATATAGATAACTTTTGATAACAGTTGAAACGACATTAAATTTTGTTTCATCAACGTTCCATCAAAACTGAATAAAAAAAAATAAATAAACAATATCCGTTTCGGGAAATAAATCTTGTCATATAGTGCATCTATAAAGCCCCCCCCCCCTTCCACACAAGCCCAAGGTTTAGAGAAACAAAACTAAGGTTACGTAACCATCACCTGAAGCACCATTTTAAGCCAACAAAAAATGAAAAGGGTGTCAAATGACACATCATTTAAAAGTCCTCTTCATTTTGCTTACAATAGGCTATTTAAGTTTAAATATTTTCGATCCCAATTATAATCATAGATAATGAGTATCTTTATATAATCATAGATGGTTAAATGTTATTTATTTTTTTCTATAGCAACTGTTAAAACGTGCTATTATTAACTAAAATTAGAGGGAAAAGTAGCACTTTACCATCAAGGGTAGATAAAGTAGTACTTTAACAGCAAGGATAGATAAAGTATTTTATTTTTAAACAAACTCTATAGCAACCAAAAAGTTATTAAAGCCACCTACTCATTTTTTCGTGAAACTGTTTTTTTCCTGACACTTTTAAATTAAATTTATCATTGATTTTTCTTCATTTTTTGGTCTTCTTTAACAATTGCTATAGAAAAAAATGTTGTATTCCACACGATGATAAAATTTCATTATCTTCTCGATGCTTATTAGCGTCTCGGCTGACGCCTCGACGCTAAAATCGCTTTCGAAGATAAAGTGCAATTTTATCATCTTGTACAATAAATAACTACTTTTTAACGGAAACTAAAATTTTTTTTTTTAATAAAGCACGCATAAAAGAATTTACAAAATGTTTAAAATAATGCTTTTTAAACAACAACGATAAAAGAATTGCCATTTATTTTACTTTTATGAGTTCTGTAAAAGAGTAAAAAAAATAGCCTATCATAAGCAGAATAAAAGAGCTTTTGAATGATGAGTCACTCGACCCCTTATGCATCATATAATTTTTGAGTCGGCACCGCGAGCGTCGCGACGCTACTATATAGCGATTCGAATTTTTGTACTGGTTTAAAATAGTATTTTAGGTATGGGCTATGTAATCTTGGTTTTGTTTCTCTGAGCCAACGCTACATAAAGTTAATATGTACCGAAGGGGGGGGGGGGGGTGAGACTGACTTTACAGGCGCGCTGTACTGTGTATAACTCGTACCTAAAATTGTTCCATAAAGATAAATTTTACGCACTTATTATATAACTACTGAATAAATGTTAGTGCAAAAGTAATAATAAAACTATTCATTGTTTTTTCTGAATTTGTTGCAATCAACATAATATTCACTGATTTAATGGTAAGCAGTTTTATTGTTTCACAAAATAAAATCCGTAAAACTAACTTACTTCAGCTGTAAGGTTTCGTTTCAGTTGCTAAAATCTGAAATACACGAATGTGGTAGCTGTATTAACAAAATCGTATCCAAGGTGGTTCGGAATCGGATGGTAGATAGCACTGCACGAAGGTGCGGCGAGGTAATAAATTTCGCGAGTGGACACAGCACGATGCAGTTCAAGTAGCCTCGTATCGCACATCTTTGTACATACTACCATTCGCAATATTAAACGGAACTCGCTGGTGTGTATACGAAATCACACGTAAAATTTCTGTCGCTTGGTTCGAATAGTGTTACGAACACAGCTTAATGCATACCCTATGCATCCACTGCATTTTACCATTGAGTTTAGAAACTGGTAGAAATGCAAACTGCTGAAATAAAGTTCTTGTAGTCTTTGCATCACGAAAAAAGTGCAATTATAAAATTGCCATGACCGTGAAATACTAGGAGTCGAAATGGTGCGTTGTGGATGTTAATATTATTCATCACGCTCTGACATAATAATGATATTTAAAATTAAATTAAAACTGAAAATTAACATTTGGAATCCTGTTTAAATTAGGAATTTCAACATTAAACTAAGAATTTTGACTTAAAAACTTGCAATTTTAATTTTTACAATATTGGCCGTTTTCCTATAGAGCAAAAGTATGTAGAGCTTATGAGAGTAAGAAAATAGTCTACAACCGTTGATTGAGGGAATGGAAATTCCCTCAATCAACGCTACAACGTTTAAATACCTTCATCTCCGCAGTCTCTTACAACGACCTCACTATAAACGCAAATCAAAGTAAGTCAAGTTAATTTTGTGGTAACATTAATTAAATATAGTCTAGTAGAGTTCATAGGTAAATATATAACTTAATGAGTTTAAAGAGTTAAATTACGTTGACAATCTGGAAACTTTTAATTCTATAGTTTATTCTTTTACATTTTTCCGAAGCAAAACATGATAGTTCCTATCAATTAAACTGGTAGTTACTCTTTTCTTATATCATTAGCAGGGTGTAGATTATATCCGAGTTGAAACTTTTTAATTATTTTATTTTAAAGGATAGATGGGCGTGTTTGTATACGTTGTGATGCCTTTATACGCCATACTTAAACCTTGACTGTAGCATTGTTTTGTTTAAAACCACGCATTAGTCTCCTCGTTAAATCTTTCGATAAGAGCACTTAGTGGTACTTTTGTTATTATCTTGCTAATGTTTATAATTTACGTTTTCTGTGCACAAGATTTATTATGCACTTAGCCCTTCAATACAATTTGCAAAGGGAGAATTAGAAGCAGAAAGTGTAAAAGTCAGTTCGCATGATTAAATATTGAATCGATACTTTATGAAATAAAATATTATGTATTGTTTTACTTATTGATTATATGAAAATGATAGAAATCTAGATTTTAACGGAAATGCGCGTTTTCGGGCTCAACAAACTCAAAACAGTTGTTTATAAAGAATGTCTGTCTGTGGGTGGGTGCGTGGGTGTGGGTGGATGACGCCTCTACAGGCTAAAGTACTGAACCAATTTTGATGAAATTTTAAATTAAGAGGTACGCTGTTGATCGCTTTTTTGGTCTGTGCGCAGCTTTACATTGTTACGTTAGATCAGAATACCGAAATTATATAATACCATAGTTTTCAATTACGTAAAACCCATAATCAACAGGACCAATTCGGAGGAAAAGTGGGTACATTTACTTTATTGGATATTATTTGATGACTCTCGCTGAGTCGTGGTTTTACTCCAAAATAATAAAGAGGGGTCAAATGTCCCATCTTGGAACATGAAATCAAAAAGGAATGCACACAGGAACTTCTCGTGCACCAACGTAGTCCTGTGTGTATTTTTTTTTTGGTAATTTCTTCTACATAGATCGGGATTTCCCAAACTGGAGGTACACCCTACGCAGCCGCGAATAAATTCAAAGGGGAAAGTGAATAAACGAACTTATCATTTAAAAAATTAGTTCTTCCGTGTTCTAAATCAGTGGCGTTCCCTAGGTTCAAAATTTGGGTAAGAAATGGCAAATGCTAAAATAATTTAACATTTAAACTAAAAAACTAAAAAAATCTTTATTTCAAATATTATGCTTGTTATTCTTATCAAATATCAACAAACAACAAAACATATATAAATAAATATTTCGAACAAATATAATGTTCGACGAATTGACTTTCTATGTACTATACACGAAAATTTTATTTTTTTTAGACAAGGTCTGTCGGCCTCATTTCATAACTGAAAAATGGTCGATTACCTTGTTCAATAAAAACTATTTCTGTTTGTTTTTCGAAAGAGTATCCAAATTTGTTTTTAAAATTTGGTATGAGATTTTTCGTTCTCGCAGCAAACGTGCAATCTACGTATACAATAAATAAACTTGTTTGGTGGAATATAACATACCCTACACGCTGCATATGATTGCCGCTGACTGATCCGAATAAAATTTACGAGAATAGGCGCGCCTATACTGTGGTTACTGAGCCGAAATATTCCTACTCTTTCTTGGCATCGGACCATTGTATTCCTTTACTTATGTGAATGCAGAGGTATTAATAATAACAGATTCGTTGATTGTTTTGCGGCTGTTATGTAATTACTGTTATGAATAAAAGAAATTTTTATTAAAACTTGAATGTGAATTGTTTTTATTGGAAATATTATAGATAGGCACTGCCTATCCTGCCGAATAGGGCGGGCCGCCAGTGTTCTAAATGATGTTTATATATGACTACGGTTTAGCTGTACTTTTTCGGTCAGTGGAATGGCAGAACGCGGAAGCGATGGAACATTCTCGACGTTTCTAACGCGCTTGTCTATTTTTTGGAGTGATATGGTAGGATTATGGGGTATAATTAAACTGACCATTTATTTTTCTTACAAAAACGGGACGTGTTTACAAAAATCGATAAAAACACAAAATATTGTACGAAACACACTGCATTGGTTTTATTGTCAATAAAATATTAAAGAACACATTAAGTTTATTGGTTTATTAATGTTATACTTATACATACTAATGAACAGGAAAAGAAAAACAAATATAAAATAACTATCAATATTTTAAACTCATTTATATTTCTCCGAAGAACAAATTTGTTTTAATAGTGCAGGTGACGACTTCAAATAAGTATAAAACTCTTGACAAGACTGATTTATATTGCCTTTAGTTATTAACATTGCTTTTAGATGAGTTGTGCCACTGCAAAATGCCAAATGCAATCTTAGCAGATTCCAGCGTCGACTTATATGGGGCGGCAAGTGTAAAGTGAAAATTTGCTGTGCATTTCACGGTATTTAAGGCAATTTGTCCCAATATTTATTATACACACACATTTAGCTAAATGCTTTTTATTTTAATAAATCGTTGTAGATTTAAATAAATCCTTAAACATTTGGTTTAAATATTCAACTATTTAGTAAATCTTTATGTATGTAGATAAATCTGCACATATTTGTTTTAAATCTTTCAATATTTAGTAAATATTTGCATATTTAAATAAATCTTTACCGATATAAATAAATCCTTACAGATTTAAATAAATATTTCAACATTTAATTTTAAGCTGTCATATTTAATGTTAACTTGTCATATTTATTTGACCTTGGTAGACCCAGCCAAAGAATATCAAAGAGAGAAGCGTCACTTGTGTCGGTTCCTTTGATGTTTTGAGCACAATTTGGGTGACCTTCGCCATATTGAAAATGGTTAACGTCAAAATTAAATGGCGCCAATTTTAAATATAACTTGTAGACATACAACACAAAGAACTAAATAATATTGCTAAAGGTAATTCGCAGGAAACCGAAGCACGCATTAAATAAAGTAATAAGTAAAAGTAATTCTGTAGATCGAGTAGGATTTTTATTAGGTACGTGAAATGCAAATAAAATTACATTGTTCAATATTTTGTAGTAGGTATACCTACCGCGTATTGTTATGTCCAAATGGTACGAGTATTTACCAACGTTTGACTAAAACCACGGTATATAATAAGATCTAAAACTGATTACTTTAAGTAAAATTCACAGAACACAATTTACTGCTAAGTCAACCAAACGAACTGCTCCGTCTGTGATGCTGTTGCATAATTTATTATTCATACAATGAAAGTTTCCTCAACATTCCCTTGAGAATGTAATTTTCAGTCTGTTTTGTTGAAGCGTCGAACGCTCCCACCAAGGGCTCACCAAGGTCAAATAAATATGACAGGTTAACATTAAATGTGACAGCTTAAACTTAAATGTTGAAACATTTATTTAAATCTGTACGGATTTATTTATATCGGTAAAAATTTAATTCAATCTGCGAGTATTTATTAAATATTGAAAGATTTAAAACAAATATGTGCAGATTTATCTAAATACATAAAGGTTTACTAAATATTTGAAAATTTACAGTAAATGTTTTAAGATTTGATTAAATCTCTAATGCTTTATTAAATATTAGAATATTTAAACCAAATGGTTAAGAATTTATTTAAATCTACAACGATTTATTAAAATAAAAAGCATTTAGCTAAATGTGTGTATATACACTGTGTCCATAAAGTAACGCCCCCCCCCCCCCAACTAACTTTTGAACGACTTGATATTTTTCTACAAAATTTGGTGTGCTGTAATGGGAAATTAATAGTATATTAAAAAACAAGTTTCATAAGACATGATTTTAGAGCACGCGTCCAAGTTAGAAAACGAGCCGCTTGCGGCGAGTTTTCTAATGGACAAGTGCGCTTAAATGTCTTATGAAACGTGTATTTTATACTATTTTTTCTATTTTGGTCCAAAAAAGTTAAAAATTACCTTATTTTATATTTTAATTTAAAAATATAATCGATAGGAAAATTTTTTGTATTTTGTTTTGGTTTTGTGGCTGTTGGTGACATTTAAAATAATTTCAAACAATTCAAACTACTGTCAAATTAAAATTGAGAGTGATTTAATTTTTAAAATACCTAAGATTTGAAGATAAGATGGAAGAAGAATTATCTTACACCCCACCCGAGCTACGCAAAGTAGCGGAAAATACGCTAAATAATCTTAATTTTTCGAACTTACAATTTAAAGGTTATGTTTATAACGCGTGAAGGTGTTGTTGTCACATGGTTGTCACCAACCTAACAAAATAAAATTTTGAATTCTTTAAAGAGTTGCTTAATGGAATCCAAATGAGTTTCATAAAGTAGTCAGTAAAGAACCAAAATAGAAAAATACTATTTTTCAGACCATATTAAAATTTTGTATCATCCAATATGGCGACTGGGCGCCTTTTTAAAATTTTTTTTTTAAATAAAAAGGGAAGTCGAGTGACACCTCATTTGAAAGGTCTTTTAATTCTGCGTCTGATCCTAGAGATTCAAAGAAAAATATTCAGCCATAACAAAATGGCGGATTTTAAGCAAATGGACTCACTCAATTCAAAATTGTTTTGATTTTTTATCCAGGGTCGAGTGACACCTTTCCAACGAGGTGTCACTCAACCCCCCTTTCTATTTAAAAACAATTCAAAATGGCGTCCAGTCGCCATTTTGGATGATACAAAATTTTAATATGGTCTGAAAAATAGTATTTAATTTCCCATTACAGCACACCAAATTTTGTAGAAAAATATCAAGTCGTTCAAAAGTTAGTTGGGGGGGGGGTTACTTTATGGACACAGTGTATAATAAATATTGGGACAAATTGCCTTAAATACCGTGAAATGCACAGCAAATTTTCACTTTACTCTTGGCGCCCCATAGACTTACGCTTACTACCGAACTGGCGATCATATAGTTTGGTTATCTGTATGAAAACATTATTGGCCTTCATTTCAATTTGCAAACAAATGAATACGGACAGTATTGTTTTAATTTTGCATAACGGGACATTTTTGCGTCCCGAGTGATTTCTCGGGGACAACGGGACGATGGCTTAAAAACGGTACTGTCCCGTTGAAAACGGGACGTATGGTCACTTTAGGTATAATAATCATCTTTAAAAAATGTTTCGTTGGCTGATAGCACGAGGGGGGAGCGAAATATCAAAACGCCAGGAAAAGTTTGGGAACCCCTGACCTAGATGATTTAGCTCAGAGAGGGATGTTATACGTGTGGGTGGAAATAACTCAATAGTCAAACTTACAACTACAGCTTACTCCCTCCTAGAAAAAAAAACTTTTAACTGCCGAAGATATTTAGTAGGACATGTCATATCTCGATACAGCTTATTTATTTTTTAATAGAAGTTACAAAAAAATAGTGGGCGTAGCCCACGGATTCAGCTAGTTTATCTTATTTACCGTTTCGTGTGCTTCCTAAATTACTAAATACAGTATACTGCGGACGTTTACACTAGACACTGTCCCTGAAACGGCGCTAAAATAAGCATATCATTTTGTGACCGTAGTTAAATTCTCGGTGATTATTTTTATCGAAAATAGTTACCAACCCACATGCGACAAAATAGAAAACCAATAAACCAGACCAGTTCACAACTGATGATAATCTAAACGGGTTAAGTAAATTCCAAAACAGTTTGCATTGTCTGTGCTGCTGCATTTTATATTCAAACATTAACCAAACCCGATAAACTATTGGTACTAAAATTTATGGTACCGTCTCTCTGCTCGTAAATGGAAGTTGACCGCTTAACAAATTGTTTTAGAACTTACCTAACACGTTAGTAGACTAATAAATAAAATCCTAAAACACAGCCTACGAAGTTCTATGTTTTAAATTGTATAATATTGCAGCAGTTTAAAAGATCGTAAAATTTAACAACCAATGCAACCGCAACAGAAACAATGTTTTTATGAAAAATTTAATAGGTAAGAAAGTTACTTTATTATTAACAACTTTATAATTTTGCTGTATCCACATTATTCTTTTTATTTTCTAAAAAAGTAGACAATAAAAGATTTAACACTGTTAGCGCTGCTAAAAATACTACAATGTAATATCATCATTTCAGAAATCTATAGTCAGTTTTTGGTACCCAATTATAACTGTTTTACATCTTAAACAGAAGGCACATCTGTGATTATTATTTAAAATTTGACATCTAATTTCTAGTAGGCAGTTTGTCATTCAAGAATGTGTACAAGATTAAAACAGATTTTATTTAAATTTGACTAATTTCACGCCTACTTATAAACGTTATAAAGCTTGACAGGAATACAAATTAAAAACTATTTACTTAGCAACTTATTATACGAAGCAGTGTAATAAAAGTTTCGGAGATTATTTACGACACAAAACAACAACAGCAAAATAAATAATAAACTCACCTTTAAACGTTGCATTGAGACACTCCCAAAAAGAGTTCTGTAAAAAGAAAGAAGGAATTTATTGGCTAATTAAACCACAGCGATAATATCATGCAATATTTTATTTAAGTTATGCCTAAACGTTCCTCCGTAACCAACACGACAAAGATATTAAATGAGTAAGATGTAGCTGTTGACGAACTTGTTCTAGTGTTTCAGGAATTTTAACCAAAACCATTTATGGATGAATTTTCGACAATCGGCGGCATATCTTTGTGTAAAGCAAGTAAGTCAGTTGGGCAGCCACTTGTGAGGCAGACTAATAAATATAACTACTCGACCTAAAAACAGTAAAGCGGTTAAGATCTTTGAGAAGTTATTATGCTGCTAACTGACAAATTGTTCATGCCATCATGCCCACTTAAATCCGACAAAAACCTTATTCCCTTTGAACTATTTTAATTCTTAAAAGTAGGTAAGACGAAATGATCTACTTATTCGTGGCGTTCAACTTCCTTACATAAAAAACACATTTTGTATTTTGCCACATATGCATGTAGTTTTTACCAGCAATGAAATCTGTAATGGGGAAAAGATTTTGTAGTTAACACAATTTAAGAAAAGGTAGCGCATATTTTAAGTAAATGTTAAACTGTCCGATTGATAAAACATTTTCCATAAAATTTATATTCAACGCCAACGTAATGTTAGTTGTTGCAGTTTCTAAGACTACAAATACGAAGGCACATTTAAAAATTAACTTTGATACTGATTATAATAATCAACAGTTTTATAAATCGTTAATATCAGGCTAAGAATGTACAGTTATGTAGTAAACATCATTTGTGAACGCTGAGTATGATCATGATCATCACTTTGTATATAAATACTGGTAAAAACTTGTTAATTTTGTTTATCAACTTAAGCTGCCTTCATTGGTACACTCAACAGCACTTCGACAGTTCCAGGGGTGCAAAATTGTAATAACATAATAATAATGTGAAATTACAAAATTATTTTGCTTTCTTGATGATATAAAAATAACTATTACTAATGATGACGCCTGCTCGCTAGATAAAAGTAAACACAATATAATCGCACTAAGTAATATAACTTTTATATTATGAAAACTGTTTTTATTCCCACATCTTCAGGATCGAACAAGCCATTCTGAAACGTATTCATTTAAAATAAATGTACAAGCCTGATGGCATATTCTTGTAAAAATATTTTCCAAAAGTAAAACCTCCTAAAACATGCACAGTTTACATTAAAAAATTAGTCTCTAAAATGTTATAATATAATATAACAAGTGCCAAAAGAGCAATTTTTGTGCGCGAATGCGAACGTTGTAGACCGAGCCGATAGGCGAGGTCAACAATCGCACCAGCAGTCACAAATAGGTGGTTTGAACATGTTCTAATAAGGGTAGAAAGTAGTTAGAACTATGAAAAAAGTTTTTGAAACTAGAACGTTTGGAACAAATAAGAGAGGAGGACCAAGAAGAGCATGGGTGGGCGAAATTAGGGAATATGTGGTGAAAAAAGGAGTAAATTGAAACATAGTCAAATAACTCGCGCAGGACAGAAAAAAATGTAAAAACCTATGATTCAATAAGCAAAGTACAGTTAAAACATCTTTGGAGTGCTTCAAAATTTTAGGAGCCACAAACCAATGGTCCTAGGGCTAAGAAAACTCTACAATCGAACTTAAACACGTTTCCAATTTAATAATTACCAACTGCAGTACAAAAATTTCAATTTATGTGCCCTTGGGACAGGAAGATTATACCGGGTATGAACCAATTTTGAAAGATATTGTTATTGAAAACCGGTTGCAAGTGTTTCTGGAATAAAATAACATCTTAAATTATATATAGAAACTAGCATTCATGCGAAACAATATTTAATCTCATTTAAGCAAATTGTAAAAGTGCACTTCATAAACAACCATGATACTTAAAATCAGAAAATTAAATTTATGTGTTTGCAGCTAACACGCTGCTGACATCAGTAGTGCGACATCCCTACTTCGAAAGTCGTTCCCAATATAACGTTTTCACATAACCAAGAGGGTGGAAGTTATTGATATGTAATCAATATCCCGGGATGGAAAAATCACTTCTTCGAAATCGAGACAACAACCGGCACCAGTCCAGACGCAGGAAGCTAGTCCACCGGATTGTCGCAGGACAACAGCCAGGCCAGCGAGTGCAGTTTGCGCTTTCACAACTAAACCGACTAGGCCAGCCCGAAAAATAACAGACCAGCTCCAGACACTACCACCTAAACCCGTCACCAGAGAGGAAGTGTCAGCTCCATATACCAGCACCTAGTTCAGTCAACTGAGAAGGATAATTCAGATAGCATCAGTGCCAGTTCGAACTAAATAGTACAGTCAAACGTAATTCTCCTTAACCTAGTTACCCGAAGTCTGCTGTGAAGGGTTTTACTTCTAAATAAAAGATTGATTTTAGCGTTGAAAAGTTTCAAGTTATTTTAATCCCTTTTCATAACCTCTCTCCCCCCAAGATTCCGGAAGGCGAGGTTGAGCCGTTTCAACGCATTTCCTTACCGAACCAGCAAACAAAAGCGTTAATTTCAGCGTTGAAAAGTTTCAACTCATTTTCATCCCTTTTCCCGTAATTATATTAATTACCTATTAATCAATGAAGTAAAAAGCTTACTTGATTATGAAAGGTATTCATAAAGTCCTTAGAAATAATAATTCGGAGGCACACGACGTTAATAAGTACAAAACAGTCAGCAGAAATTTACGAAACACCGTGAAAACCATTCTAAGAAGGTCGTATAATTTATGAGATTCCCTGCAAGAAATTCAGTTCATGCAACAGAACTGTTAGTAAGTTAAAACCTGTTTAGTTTTCTAATTACTTTTAGTAATAGCAGACCAGCTATGAGGAACGCCATTTATACGGTGCTCAATGAATAATTAAGTGTTTGTTATTAATCATAACATCGTTTATAAAATTTAGTAGATAAATATCTCAAGACAAATTGTCAGCTGAATTTCGTGGTGTAATGCAATTTAAACGTTAAGGGACTCATTCAGAATTTATAATATAACAACCGCTTCTGAAATTATCGAGAAAAGGCGAGTGCCACTTTAGCTGCAAAAACACGAAATTTGAAGTAGAGCAGGTGGTTTGGAAGTTATCTTACTTCTCGATCTCAAACTGCTGCATTTGGCGGTGAAGAATCATTGGAAATGTTTAATAACGTAGGTGTTCCTCAAGGATCCGCCCTGGGTCCCCTGCTGTTCGTATTATACACTAACAATTTAGTTTTAAATGTTAAATGAAACTCATTAAATTGGAATGATCAGTATACATTAGTGTCAGTGTCTGATGATAATATTACAAATGCCATAACAAAATAAACATGGATCTCTATAAGTTGTAGAAAAATGGCTGGAAGTATAAAAAATTTTTATTTTTGCATTTAATAATTAAATAACGCGTTTGTATGATAGTACATAACAACTAATTATACTAAATAATAATTTAATTTTTTTGTTCGTGGAATATTCTAAAAAATGCCACCCGTGAATTAAAAACTTTCAATAATTCTGCCTTTCATTGACGAACTCAATTGTGTTATCAAATGTGTAATCGTTTAGATAATGCAAAAAAAATTACAAAAACTACATTTTTTTTAAATAAATAATAGAAAAGTTTCCCATTTGTTGCATACTTTTGGAGAAACACTATATGTTTAGTAATGAGATTTTATAATTACTTTTTTCCACTGTTGCCAGTCCTTTACTGCGACCGAAATTGATTTAAAATTTTCAGTAATTTCTATCCAGGTCTTGTTTAATCATTATGTGTAAATGTCGACGTAAATCTGCCAATCACTAACTTTACATGTTTATTCATGAACTCTACTAATGCCAATTTTTCGGGTTTAAGTCATAAAATCGTTCTTTTTACAATTTCTTGTTGCGCCATGTTCACAACTGTTTAAATACCTAGGTGTTGACTGCAACTGTTTATTTGTAATCAAATGAGTTGAAGTACTTAAGTGTCTGTAATGCGTATTCAAAAGAAACGTCCTAGGTATTATTCTCTCAATTTAGAAGCAAAGTCGTAGTACTATATTCCAAATGTTTCTGAAATTTTAAACTGGAAGCGGTTTTTTCAACAATTTTCTGTACTCATAATCAGAAGCCTACAATTCCGCTTAAAATGAACTTCTTTCAAATAGACCCTGCACATGTTTTATGTCCTCTGTCACTCGACTAAGTGTTTGATTGATGGCTACCTCTTCAGAGTCCGAGCCAGAACCACTTCAGTTAACAACCATTGAACGACGTAAACCGTTTCAGGATTTCACCTGACATCTTGTTTTGTACAGCAATGATTGCTGCTGTGGTTGTTTAACGTTTACGCTTAAGAAGTGATACACATTTTTGGGAGGAACATTCATTTTGAAATTTATTGCTCCAGATAAAAAGAAGATAACTACAGCAGATAAAATACTTGAAATTTTTAAAGTTAATGTGTATTTTTATGGCAATGAGCGCTGGTAAAGAACACATGGTATTTTATCTACAAAGAATTTCGATGAGTGGCACACTTGTAGTAGGTGCTTTAAGTTTATACATTAAAGAGATACGATTTAAATTTGTTTGAGAAGTTTAATCATAATTAAGATTGCGTATTTGAAGTTACATTTAACATATCGCACTCTTAAGACAGTTTAAAAGAGGTAGTTGTGTTGTAATACATTGCAGTAAATTACATTTTTTTTTATCGAGAGTACTATAGTGTTAAAATCGTCTGACAAAAACAAGCTTTTAAACATTTTTTTGATCTGTCATATAAATTGCAGAAAATGTTATTGTCCAACCAAAAACGTTACAGACGGTATTAAACCAAAAGAACCGTATCTCTGAAAATGTAACATTAATTTTCAAATCTAGTATGACATCAAAAACAGTTTGTAAAAACTTGTCTGAGTCAGATGATTATAATGCCATAGTCCGTCTAGTATTTAGTAAATTATGGGACAGTCAATTAATAATTCATGCTGGCATACTTCCTTTAAACATATAGTTGTCGCATATATGCAATTTTAAACAAATTATTTACAGGCTTACAATAGCAACACACCCACATGTTTGACCTTTTGGAGCTTGTTTAGATAGGTATTATTCATTTGGCCAGCTGGTTTATAATTTCGAACTATTTGACAACGGAGTTGATAAGCATAGTATATGCATGGTTACGGGTTTTAAAAGTAATACACGAAACAATTTTATGAATCTTTGCAAAAACATTTTTGAGTGAAGAACGTCTGGCTTAGCTCAACAATAAAGTAACACTGCATGTCTATTAAAATTATTCTATTAAAATTACTCTCTGACTGATTGGGACCCACTTTGTTATTCATCTGTCGATTTCTTCTGTCACTACTATAGCTACTCCTTCTTTTGCTCTTCCAGCTGTGAGTTCTGAGTATTTTAGTAGTACAAAAACCTTTTCCAGGTTTATTGTTCCTTGTTCCTTCTTTTTGTTTCGCTGACGCCTAGAATATGCATGTTATACCTTTCCGTTTCCTGTACTATTTCTACTTCCTTTTCATTGATAGTTCTAATGTTCCACGTTCCAATTCTCAATTTCCGTTTCTGCCGTCTACTTGCTATCCGTCCAAATCCGAGGCTACGTAGAACTCTTTAAATCTTCATACCTCCAGTAGGTGATTAGCCTCACGAGGAGGGTCCCGTTACCTTGGGACAACTGGGGTCCAGTTATACCTCCAAACACTGGGTCACCAGAGCCTCGCTTGCTTGACAGGGTGCACCACGAGTAGGCAACGTTGGTATATGGATGGGAAAGGCTTAACTTGCGCCATATCACCCCTTACACCCTCACCACCCCTTACATCCACAAAGGACATAAAAGAACAGCATGGTGGAATGATACTGTGAAAGAAAAAGTAAGACTGAAAAGGAGGTCTGGAAACAGTATATAAGCAATAAAATTGAGATAAATAAGACTTATTATAGGATCAGAAGAAGCGAAGCAGAAGAGGAGGTCAAGCAGGGAAAAGGAAAAACTTGGAAGGGTTTCAGAAAAAAAATACAGGAGAGCTTTAAGAAGAATCAAAAATACTTCTGGCGCACAATCAAAAGCCTTAGATCACGTAAAGAGTAACAAATAAAAACCACCATCTAAAAACAGAAACAACAAAAATTATAAATACATGAAAAACGTGCTTTAAAGAAAAGTTAGGAAGAACGACACTTTAGAAACACAGGAACATCCCATGCAAGAAGAGCAACAAATACAAGACGGTAGAACACAAGATATAACAGAAGAAGAAGTAACAGCGGCAATAAAGAAAATGCGAAATGGAAAAGCAGCTGACTGTGATCAAATAACGCTAGAACTAATTAAATATGGCGGAGAAGATATGATAAAGTAGATGACCAGGATAGGCAAAAGAACTACATATATAATACGGATACACAAAAAAAGAAAAACAACAGACTGTGACAATTATAAAGCCATATGCCTTTCGTCTTGTGCGTTAAAGATATATTCAAGGATTTTAGACCGAAAACTACGAAAACAAACAGAAGAACAGTTAGAAGAGGAACAGGCTGCATACAGAGAGGGAAGACAAACGCAGAACCATATTTATTCGCTGAGAATGACAACAGAAAAAAATGATTGATAGAGGAGGGGATTTGTACATGGCTTTTATTAACTCCAAGACTGCGTTTGACACTATACCCAGAAAACAAATATAGAAAGTACTAGAGGAACTAATCGTGAACAAGAAACTTAAGAGAGCAATAACAAGAAAGTAAAAGGTATAGTGAGACTTGGTAGAGAACAGACAGATAAATTTAAAATTGAAGAAAGAATAGACGAAAGAAGACGATATCGCAGTAATAACGGGAAGTAGAGATCAATTGCAAGCAAAACATCAACACCAACCAGAGGAAAAAATTAAGATAGATAGTACAGAAGTAGAGCAAACACGAAGGTATGAGTACTTAGGGACAACAATTACAAGGGATGGAAAGATAGATAGCGAAACCTTACATAAAGTGAAAAAAGCTAGTCAATTGTACTACAGCTTAAACAGAACTTTCACCGGAAAAAGAGACATTAAAACAGAAACAAAATTACACATATATAATACGCAATATGCCCCAATTTTGATCTATGGTGCAGAAAGCTGGACTATGCTCGATAGACATAAATCAAAAATAACTATGGAGGAAATAAAATACCTACAAAAAATAACTGGAAAAGCAAGACGAGACAGGATAAGAAATTCAACTTTTAGGGAGGAACTGCAGCAAGTACCACAAATAACTACAAAAGAAACCAAGCAATTAAAATGGTATGGACACACAAAAAGAATGGCTGAACGCCGGATGCCAAGAGGAGTACTTGAGGCAAGAACGGAAGGCAGACGACCAAGCGGAAGACCAACGAGATTGATAACATCGGAGACATAGCGAGGAAGAAGGCAAAAACGATGGTGGAGGTAAACAGAACGATGACAAACAGAAACATATGTAGGAAGTAGACCGAGGCACCCGACGCCGTTTATGCAAATAGGGAAATGAGAAAAAAGAAGGAGTTGTAGTTGCAGAAACCTTGCAAAATCGTGCAGCGTGTTTCACGTAAAGCGGAATGAATAAAACGTCCATTCGTTTTATTTACCCATTGAATTTTAACATAATTTTTTGCTGTTTTGGGACTAAAAGTCCGGTGTTTAGACCAATAGCACTCTCGATAAAAAAAGTATTTCAAACTAAGCTCAAGGCTCATTTTTAGGACAAGTGGCCATACGTAAAGAATTTTCAAAGCAAGATAACTTATCGATCTTAAAAAGAAACTTTTAATTACTACTTTATTAATACGAATGTAAGTTGAAACAATGACCATTTTAATTTATTGTAAGTAAAGCTGGAACTTATTAATAAAATCCTTAACGTACAACAAGCTTTAAAGACATATATTGAGGGCAATGTTAATATTTTGTCATCATTAAAAGTATTCAATCATTTAGGCAAGAACTGCGTACATTATTAAGGAATGACATAGAGTGTAATATGCCGTCTTAAAGACTGATTTACTAACGGAATTTTACAAAGCGCGTAGGGCATATATATATTTGTACCAAGTTTCTTTGCAAGGTATTCAGTGTGACCATACCAGGTTAGTTTGAGGTCTAGCAGAACCCCCAGGAATTTTACATTATCAATATTATTTTAATTGTCGATATTTTTAAATGAAAATAGCAATTTTTGAGTTTTGTCGTCGTTCAAATTTAATTGATTTAATGTGAACCAGCGTTTTGCATTCTCCAGTGCAGCCTGACGTTCAGCCGAGAGAACTAAATCTAAATTTGATTCTTTATTATATAAAGAAGTGTTGTCAGCAACAAAGTATGGAGTTGAGTCCACCCGCTGCTGCTGGAAAATCGTTAATAAAAATAAGAAATAATGTAGGCCCCAGGAGTGACCCCTATGAGACCCCTATAGTAATGTTGAATTCATCCGATATTTTACCTTTAAGTCGTGTAACTTGAGTCCTGTTTAGAAGATACGATTTCATCAAATTATAGCTAACTTTCGAAATCATATTTTTTAAATTTTTGAATCAGAAGGCGTACGCAGTTAAATGCTGTGCTGAGGTCGCATAAATTTGCAAATAAAATTTTTCCATTTTCAAATGAATTGAGCGTTTTGTTAATGAACTCTAGTATTGCCTTAGTATAGTGTTCTTAGTTTTTCGAAACTCATACTGGTTGAGAACAAACATTTTGTTAGACTCCAAAAAAAATCGTACATTGAGATTCTCAAATATTTTAAACAATAAAGGTAACAGCGTTATTATTCTATAATTAGCAATTTCATTGGGATCGCCCTTTTTTAAAATCGGAATAACTGAAGCCTTTTTCTAAAACATCAGGAAAGGTGGGACTCATTTTTATTAATTTTGTAAAAGGAATGTAAATAAAATTATTTATTTTTTTAAGTAAATTCACGTTCCAAAGATATCTTTCGAGCAACTATTTTTTAAATTAGAAATAATATCTCCGGTTTCTATATGTTACTGGTTTGAAAGAAAATCCAACATCCTTTACGAATAAATTATTTATTTAGTCAATTTGGAGGTTATTTGGATTGGGGAAGGTTTTGATTATGTTATCAGCAATTTTAGTTAATAAAGTAACACCGTTCAGTGTGGTGCATATGATACATTCTTGGATACCCTACATAATCTTATTTAAAAGTATACGGGAGATTTTTTAAAGAATTTTAACCAGCGCGGCGGGCTTATGTGAGGAAGGCCTCGTGCCGGTTGCCCGATATATTTTCATTTATTAATTGTATTATTTCATTTGGTCCGGTTTTGTGTTTTATACTCGGGCTCACAAACTGACTACTTTATTATTGTATTAAATTAACTGAATTACTTACCAATTGTGACGAGCAAAATTTTTGTAGTTCTTGTAACGTTTCATTTCTTAAGTTAGTGTCAGCTGCTATTTCTACAAGTGATATCTGTAACATAGAGAAATAAAAATTAATTGTTAGAATTGATATTCGCTTGCAGTATTGCTTATATATAAAATGTAGTTACATAAATTTAAAAGCTAATTTAATATAAAAAAATCACTAACTTCAAATATTTCAAATTTGTCTAACATAAAATTAAAGAAAGATGTGAGTTTACAAGACAGAAAAAAATATTTCATGATTTTACAATAAAAATGCCTGCTTGGTATGAATGAACCCAACAATGCAGATCGTAAAACTTTGATATTAGTACACGTTGTCCTAAAAATAATTTAAAAAAAATTAATTCCATTGCTTTCTATTATTATAAAAACAAGTAACGAAGCGTTGTTGTTGTTGTTGCTGTTGGTTATTTTATTCGTGAACATTACAGCCAATCAAACTGCAGCACTAACCTACCTAAATAAAAATTAGACCGATAATTTCAAAAATTTTTCGTTTACGTTATTTACAGCTGTGTAGCTTGAAAACCCTTAGGTACGCTCGAATTAATTCATGGTTACGCTAATAAACAACAATAAACAAAGTCCGACATTAGTTTAATTTTGTATTCATAAAATAATCTTGTCGAATACCACTCAAGCTGTTGTATTTTTCTCTGTTAATTAACTCAAATTTCCTGCAGATTAATTTAAATCGTGCAAATATGCACTTTTTTCGTCGATCTGCGACAAATTATTGGTAATTAACCGATAAATTCAAAGCTTATTTGGTATTACTATTGATAATTATCATAAATAATCTATAAACAAGTTTCATAACATTATTTCAAAAACATTATGCATTTAATACCCCACCATAATCTGCCGAAAATTCAATCCTATAAGTAAAACGATTTCTTATTGTTTCAATAGTCATTGACGTAACTGGCTCTCATATGTGATTTTTCAAAACTTCAACATTGTTTTCTAACGAATCGCTGTAAACAGTTTGTTTTAAACCGCCACATAAATAAAGTTCTAAAATTCTTAAGTCGGTGGCCATTCCTACCAGTCCATATGTTTCCAAACTTAAAATTTAACCAGTCACCAACCATATGGAAATAATGTGCAGGGACAATCGTCTTGTAGAAAATACATTAAATTTCGATATAGTAGAAGTAATTCGTCCAAATTTTGGCTGAAAAAGTTTTCTAACATATTCCAATAATTATGTAGAATAACATTGTTTTCAAAAGCATATGGTCGTATTATTACGTGATAGGAAAAAGCAGACCATCCATTCACTTTTTATAGTTATTTGTGCAACTAGTGGGCGAAATGCTACTTTAGCACATGACGAGGCGTTAGCCGAGTCAAAAAATCATTCCTGGGCGCTAAAGGCATTTCTCGCTTGAGTTGCACACAATATTTTTTTAACAACTGTATTCCCATAAGAAATCGAGGTAAAATCGTTTTAATTTAATTGCAAAAGCAAATGGAATTGTTGACGTTGCCTATGGCAGCGTGCGATACAGTACTTTAACGCACGCTACAAAACTTTTTTTTCACGCTGCTATAGATAACGTAAAAAAACAAACATCTTTAAAAAAAGACGTATTTTGACAAACATGAACTAACCTGAAATAGTTACTTTTTTGACAGTTGTAGAAAAAACTTATTTAGAAATGCTAAAATTAGGATTAGTTTCACTCAGAGTTGTAACTTTTCACGTAGAATATTATTTACTACATACACTACACGTAGAAAAGTGTGTAAAATGCGTAGGATATGTAGAATAATATGTAGAAAATGAATCTTAAATAAAACTGGTATATTTACATTTTCCTACAAGTTATACATGTGAAATATGTAGAATATGTAAAATATGTACCAAGAGATTCTAGAAAAACACCTGCATAATATTATTGTGCTTACTTAACTATGTAGATAAGTGCGTCTGTGCATAGTAGAGGGGGTAAGACATGTGACAACTATTCAACGGTACGAATGCGCCGCCTTTTTTTCTATTCAAACGTACCGCACTGCAGTTATCAAACCACAAATCAGTTGGCTCCATAAAATATTCTACAAGAAAATTGCGCCTTTTAAATCGTTACGTCTGAGGCGGAAGAAGTACGGCTCGCCGCCACCGTAATTCCGGCACTGCTCGCAATTATTTTACGTTTTTAGGTTTTTACTATTTTGAGATATTTTTAATATTTAATCTATTAATATTAATTATTTTACTTTCGTGTAGGGGAGGCAATTGTTAAGTTTTTTCATTTATGTTTAAAACCGAGAAACGTAGCTCCGCGGTAAGCGTGTCCACTTTCTATTCAGGAGGCCTGAGTTCCATTTCGTGACCCGGCCAGCTATTCTGGCTTAGTATTTTCCGTGGTTTACTGGGCCCACAAGGTAAATACCGGGACAGTACTATCCACGGAAATCATCCTTTATCCAAATTTCTTGTTCTAACCCATCCTTACCCTTCCTTTCTCGACTGAAGAGGGGTTAGGACTCATGCGCAGTCCGAAAGACCGCTATAGCGGCCCGCCGCTTGACGAAAGATGCACCGACAACGAAAATTTTTTTTACGTTTAACCTGTCTGATTTTGCATCGGAATTATTCTGCATGTAGAATATGCAGAAAAGGAGCTTAATTAATATTTTACGTGCAGAATAACTATGTATAATAAGTATATTATCCATGTAATATTCCACATGCCCACCCTGGTTTCACGCCAATAGCTAACATGTTGTGACAAAATTGTTGTATTTCTAGAAAACGTTGTTTCGTCGGAAAAAATATAATTTGTATAACAATTTTTATCACTTATAATTTTAATCCATACTATGGGGCGCCAAGTGTAAAGTGAAAATTTGCTGTGCATTTCACGGTATTTAAGGCAATTTGTCCCAATATTTATTATATACACACACATTTAGCTAAATGCTTTTTATTTTATTAAATCATTCTAGATTTAAATAAATTCTTAAACATTTGGTTTAAATATTTCAATATTTAATAAAGCATTATAGATTTAAATAAATCCTAAAACATTTATTTTAAATTTTCAAATATTTAGTAAACCTTTATGTATTTAGCCAAATCTGCAGATATTTGTTATAAATCTTTCAATATTTAATAAATATTTGCAGATTTAAATAAATTTTTACCGATATAAATAAATCCTTACAGATTTAAATAAATTTTTCAACATTTAATTTTAAGCTGTCACATTTAATGTTAACCTGTCATATTTATTTGACCTTGGTGAGCTCAGCCGACTTAGGACACCAAGACCGTTTGCACCGATAGTAAGGCGCAAGGCAGGGTCATGGTGGGAGCGTTCAGGCCTTAAACAAAACAGACTGAAAATTACATTGTCAAGGGAATGTTGAAAAAAATTTATTGGATGAATAATAAATTATGCAATGTTTATGTTGTTATTAATGATTGAACTAACATTAATTGCACACATTCTTGTAATGCGGAAAACGTGTTTAATAGTTGTTGAACGTTACCACCAGTTTAAACGGTCTTGGTCTTCTATGTGGGCTGGGTATACCAAGGTCAACTAAATATGACAAGTTAACATTAAATATGCACAGCTTAAAATTAAATGTTGAAATATTTATTTAAATCTGTAAGGATTTATATATATCGGTAAAGATTTATTTAAATCTTCGAATATTTATTAAATATTAAAGATTTAAGAAAAATATGTGCCGGTTTATCTAAATACATAAAGATTTACTAAATATTTGAAAATTTGAAATAATTGTTTTAGGATTTATTTAAATCTCTAACGCTTTATTAAATATTGGAATATTTAAACCAAATGTTTAAAAATTGATTTAAATCTAGAATGATTTATTAAAGTCAAAAGCGTTTAGCTAAATGTGTGTATATATAATAAATAATAGGACAAATTGCCTTAAATGCCGTGAAATGCACAGCAAATTTTCACTTGACACTTGGCGCCCCATACTCATCCACATACAAAAATCCAGCTGTTTTCAATCATCGACTGCTTCCAGGATTTGATTAAAATTGGTTCTGATATTGTTGTCCAGAATTCTTTGAATATATGCGATTAGCAATTTCAATTAAGTGTAACCATCCTCTTGGATTTTCTTGCACAGATGCACGTTTTTGTAAGAATTTTATCACAATTTATTTATTTTACTTTTTTATTTATTTAACTACAGCTTATTTCTGCTACTAACCCATTCAAGATTTAAAAATATTAAGAAATGTATTTATAAAAATAACTATTTGACTCTGTAGTTATATGCGATTCCTCCATGTGTCAATTGTTTGTTGTTGCATCATAACATTAAGAACATTAAAAACATCTATTCTGAATTGACAGGACAAAATATTCATATTCTGCAATCAAATAATTCTTGAAATATGATCCGCGTGGATTTTCAGCTGACCAAAACGAGTAATTTGACATTTACATACATAACTTGAAGTAATACCTACTCCCTAACAATTATAGTTATAAAACATAAAACTATAAAGTTATTGTTCAAGTGTATAACTCTACAGCACTGGCACTTCACTCTACGAACATAATTAATGATGGGGACATTTCACATGAATATCTGGTACCAAGTTGGCGTCACCTAACCCATCATTATTCTGAGAATACAATGACAAAAATATTCAAATTAATTCGTGGGCATATTTCTCACTGGCTCCCTGTTACTTACGAAACAACAACCAGGATAAAAAAAATTTAAATAATTAAATCATCCGCAGCAGTGCACGACAAGATACCAAGAAGACAAAAAGAACCGAGATTTGGTCAGCCTGGAATAAATTGTTTGACAGATGAGTGTGTGTTTAGTGGGAGCCTCACCCAGGGGTGTCACTCCTGCTGTGCCATACCAACTTGTATTTGTCTATGTCCTGCTCCTAGACACTCACTATAATGACCAAACGGCCGACTCACAAAAAAAACACATCAACTAAAACTAAACCGATTGCTAAACATTTTTCTATTTTTATTTGATGGTACCGCTTTAGCTGATGCGCATTTTTGATTTCAATGCGATATTTAAATTCACAGGTGGAAATAAATGAAACTAAACCTAAATCAAATGTTTAGTGCAGCTCATGTTACCAGATTTGAAGTTAAATAAACCCATTTAAGTTTTGGTGTTGGTTTATTTTCAGTTGTACTCTCGTCTAAATCTTTGTCAGGAGTTTAGAAATTCCAAAATACGACTAGAGTTTAAAATTAACTACAATCAGTGGTTGGAAGTAATGAATTACAAGTAATGCATTACTGTAATTAAATTACTTTTTTCGGTAATAAGGAATGTAATGCATTAATTTAATTGATAAGTAATTAGTAATTAGTAATGCATTACCTTTTTTTGGTAATGTGATGAAAAAATACATTACTTTTGTCATTACTTTCATATTCAACAGAATAAATAATCAGGATATTCAGAATATCATTCATGAGTCATGACATGACAAATCCGGGTAAACCTGGGACCAACAAAATCCTTATTTTCCTAGATTAATGTGTAATACCTACAGCAATGAGTGAAGGAATGTTAAGTAAGGTTTCATAGGAAATTTGTTGCTTGGTTGAGAACGAGGTACTTAGTTCGTGTTCCAAAAATTAATATACTTTCGTGCAACATATTAGCATCGTCTAATTTAAGAAAACATCTTGTGGTAAGTACTAAGTACCTAGTATAAAACTACCCTATTATTTGAATGTTACAGATATTTACTTATTATTAATTCCAAATTTGTAGCTATACCTAATACCACAGATAAGGTTTATCTGTGCTAATACTCATACATATTGCCAATTACCCTTATTTTATATGTACAATGTTGTACAGTGTGAAATATCTGTATTGTAACATTTTAGGAAAGCTTAATTGGATGTTGATTAATTTTTGGTTTTGGCAGCAGACGTTTTTAAAATGAAACGTGACGTTCTAGCAGATAACAATTTTTAAACACAATTGTTGTTAATTTTAAACACGGAATATGTAGAATACATTTTTTTTAATTATTGTGTTTTGTGTGGTGTAATTATTAGTAGTATTTAATAACGACAAAAGTAATGTTTAAAATAATGCATTACCTTTTTCGGTAATTAGTAATTGTAATGCATTACCTTCCACGTAAAGTAATCAGTAATGAGAATGCATTCTTTTTTTGGCTAAATAATGAGTAATTGTAATACATTACTTTTAAAAAGTAATGTTCCAATCACTGACTACAATAAAGTGAGATTTGTTTTACAGCGTTAAAGAAATAAGTTTAATTACGATAGCATTATCCAATTTTAATAAACTCGTTTTTTAAAAGCCGTAAAATGTATGCAAGGTCCGCCACCTGAAGCTTCCCAGCCCCATAACTTTTTTAATTAAAGAGTTCCATATAAGCCATAATGATGAAAATTACACAGGATGTGGCAACTTGTTAGAGATGACTCCATATCAAGTTTGAAGTACCTAGCCCAAAGCGATCAACAGTTATTCAAGAAAAGCTGCATCTTAAAGGTCATCTTCAGGGAAGCATTTTTGGAAACATGTTTACAGGATCTTACTTTTAAGTGTACAACCATTTGACTGGGTACAGGAATTTCCGAACTTTCTGCATAAAGAAAAAAAACATTATAATCAATCATATTAGTAGAAAACATCAAATTGAAGGTAATAAAATTCTCTATTTAATGATGTTTCGAAAATCTTTGAATGCACGGAAAATAATATTGTATTAATACAGCTTCAGATGAATAACAACTTTTTGACTGTCAATTGTTGTTCGATTTTCAGTGGCTATTTTGGAAGAGTTTTAAATTAGCTACAATTTGATAGCCCGCCCGTCACGATACATCTTTAAATAAAAAAATTATGGACCTGGGGAGTTTTAGGTGGCGAATCCTATATACAGGGAGTAACCATTATGTCTGGAAAAAGTACATTACGCGGCTTTTGCACACTAACATGTCTTTTATAGTTCTACAATATCGTATTTAACCCAACAAGTTCCCGCCGGCTGCGTGCATTTCGTTCGGGGGGTTTTGTAGGGTGCGCTTTGTGTGGTTTTGTTTGTTTTGGTGAGGTAACCGATAAATCCGTTACCTTGGTTGTGTCGTTTTGGTATATATTTAGTGGTTATAGGTTGTGAGTTTTGCCGTAGTTACGTAAGGTAAGTTAATACGTCTCTATCCACAATTATTTGTAAAACATGTAATAATCAAACATAACCTAGATATGGATACCATTTTCTTACAGATTTTTATATACGCCGCAATCAAAGATAAACGTAATCAAGGTGGGAGGGGCGGTAAAAAACAATTTATTAGACTATTTAATGCCAATAAATAGAAAATTATGCTAGAAAACGCAAATCATTCATAAATAAAAATGAAAAATGCGCTCTGTGGCCGAGACTTAAGTCTAGAGATGAAAGTCAGAATAATGAGATGTTATGTACTACCAGTACTCTATTACTGAACGGAAACATGAACAATGAAGAAAATAGACATTAAGAGGATTGAGAGCTTCGAATTATGGATGTATCGACGGATCTTGAGAATATCCTGGGTAGATAGAACAACAAACATCACGGTACTAGCACGTATGAAAAAAGAAAAAGAGGTTATGCTAACTATCAAAAAGAGAAAGATTCAGTACCTGGGACACATAATGAGGGGAGAAAGATATCACTTACTACAGCTCATTATAGAGGGAAAGATTAAGGAAAAAAGAAGTATAGGAAGAAGAAGACACTCGTGGCTAAAAAATCTGAAAGATTGGTATAACTGCTCCAACAACCAACTCTTCAGATCAGCGGCCTCAAAAATTGAAATTGCTTTGATGATCGCCAACCTTCGGAACAAAGATAGCACTTGAAGAAGAAGATTCATAAATCTGAGACAGCATGCTGATTTGTTTTCACCGACCTCTTTGAGATTTAATTTTTATATTACAGATTCCGCTAAAATAGCAAATTCCGAATCAACTAAAAAATTGCAAGGAACTATCAAAAAATAGTTACGTAGAAAGAAAGACCGTAGCGATAATGAAAAAAAAATCTTTAGGGATTTGCCTCTACATTGTTACAGTGATTTACCTCGACAAATAAACGTATATAAATGTTTTTAAATTAACTAGTAACGTGACAAACCATATTTGCTGAAATAAAACGATGGATTATTGTTTTAAGACTAATTACAATGTCTTCTGTAACATACCTACAAGATTATAAAAGTGTTCAAATTCTTTTTAGCATTAAATTGGGCGTATATCTATGTAATGTCCGTTGACAGTCCAGTAGTATCACGCCACGGCACGGTGCATGATGTAAACAACATACGGATGTCCAGTGGCCGTTTATTGTGTTGATTCTGGACGTCCGATAGATATCCACAAGGTCCGGATGGGTTATCTATTAGACCTGCTATGAATGTACTGAAGCTGTGTTTCTTTAATTGCATTTCAGAAGCTATTCTAAAATACTCTATAATTTATTAGGTTGTCTCGGCAAAATTTACACAAGGGTGGTATTCTCGATTCTCCTCTCTCGAAGTAAACATTTAATTTACACATTCCAATCTATATCATAATATATCAATGTTTATAAGTAACATTTTCAATAAAGGATTATCTGATAAATAATAATAATCAACCACTTTCATTTTGTATGATGTACCCATGACACAAAACAACCCATTTCTGACAAACAGTTCGGACCTATGCGTCAGACGATATGTTTGTCAGAACATGCATGCACTATAACCGTAGCCTAATTATGTACATAGTACTATAGTTTCGGGTGTGAGAGCGGTTCCGTCAAACGTGATATTGTGTTTCCTACAAGCACATGTCATGTTTATAGTGAGGTTAAATGTACACAACAAAAACTCTAAGACGTGCGTTAGGAAGAAATACACATGCCACTTGATCAGGAATTTTTTGAAAACCCGTTAGTAATACTTTTTTTTAAATATTACATCGGGTTATCCATGATGATTTTGATATGACGGGCAAAAGGCGCGCTGTAGTTAAAAATAACGTAACTAATTACCATAACCTTAGTAACAATTACGCTGTTATACACTGTCGTACATAGTAATTACAATCAACAATCCAGTGTTACCAAGTATGGAAATATTTTACTGTTTATACCTTGAAAACTGAACTCTAAAGGGCTAAATGGTATTACACTTAAAACTTAAGCTTAAGCACTGAAGAATATCACAGCGATCTTCTTCCAGGAGAATCTCGTTAGAGTTACACCCTGCATAACAATAAAATTGTCAATCTTTTTGACAGTTATCTAATTTTTGTAATACCCACAAGAATATTTGCATTACAAGTAATCAATCTGCTAGATTATCCTTAACATTTGGACTTGCAAAGTAGATACTAGATCACAGCTATGCCAGATAAAAAGTTCGTTAATACTGAACAATATTTATAAACCGAGTCTCAACGCATAAAAGTTCTGACTTTTTATAGAGATTTTAGAATCTACTTAAAATTTTGAAACTAACATCTATAATTTTTCCCCAACTTTTAAATAAAAACTCCTTTTGAGTATCGAATATACTGCTATGTATAAGTTCAAACTTTTGGTGAATTAATAAGTAACTAGTGTTACCCTAGCGCACAATGCACTGACAGACTGAGCGTTGACAGAACCGGCGAAATGCTAAGTCACGTGATGCATTAGTTCCAATAATGAGACGCGGGGTTAATGTAGATGTCACCTCAAGTGAAGCGCGTCTAGCAGTCTTTCGTATATATTATAAATTAAAATAATTATTATTAAAAAATCGACGTAGAATAAAAATATAAAAATGTTTCATGTTCCACCTGAGGATAGAGATCTTTCATTGAAAAACAAATGGTCCAAATTGGTGAAGCGGTAGCCGCTGGAGGAACCGGAGAAGAAAACCCTTTGAGCTTTTATATGTATATGTACTAGTGGGCCCCCCTGCAAAATAATTTGCAGTAGCCTTACAACCTTATGTTTCTGTAACGAACATTTACCGACGGGTCAGTAACGAACGTGTTGTTGTATCTTACCTCGGGGTGGCGCTAATGGTGTCAATGGCGTCTTCTGTCATTCATATATAAATTAAAATAATTATTATTGAAAAATCGACGTAGAATGAAAATATAAAAATGTTTCATGTTCCATCTGAGGATAGAGACCTTTCATCGAAAAAAAATTATCCAAATTGGTGAAGCTGTAGCCGCTTGAGGAACCGGAGAAAAATACCCTTTGAGCTTTTATATATGTATGGATGGATTTGTAGCAAATTAGCCAAAACGAGCTAGTCCAGATGTTCTTAGTGGGACTTGACAGCACCCCTAGCTAAATGATTCTTAACATTCTTCTCAATTTTCTGGATTTGTATTTTCCTGTTATAACTTTACAAATTAAAACGTTAGTACATCACGCCATTTTTTAAAGAATACTATTCTATTTACTAAATAATGTTTTGTTTGAGTATAACGTATAACTGTACAGTCCAAGATAAACTATAACCCTAAATGCTACTCATAAACTTGAAATTACTTTCAAAGAAAATATTATCATTAAGTATATAAGTATATTATTAGCTTAAGTATCATTCCACTCGTTCAGAATACTGACAATTTAATAACATTTACGATTTTAATTCTTGACACTGTTTAATTCCTAATATGTATTGAGTATAAATAAAATACTTTTTACTTCAACAATAGCTATTTATTTTTATTTTCGACATGTTTACATGCCATTATCAAAGGTTAGACTTGTTATAGCAACAGTAGAACTTGGTGACTTGATATCGGTAATCTGCTGCGTATGACTTGATTTCTTATTTCAAAATGTCCAATAGAGGTGAATTTAAGAGATCAATTTGCTCGATCATTAACGGTACAGTTTTTAAATGTTTGTGAATTTCAAAAGCTTCTAGTATATTTAATTTACGTTTACCATCACAAAAGTGTAAACATTTAATACTGTTAGATGTCATTAAATGATTGTGTTTAGCGTTATTGGATTTATGCGGGTGTTCGTATTTGTAACAACACACGTGTTCCTTATACCTAATATCAAAATTTCTAATCGTCTGGCCTATATAAACCGAATTACAATGCGGACAATTTAATTTGTAAATGCCTGATTTTAGCAAATCATCTGTTTTTAATTTTGCACTGAACAAAGTCTTTAATATGTTTTTAGTTATTTTAAAACTTACTTTATACTTATTTGTTTTGTTTATAAACATAGCAATTTTTTTTTAATTGTCACAAGAATATAGGATAACAGCATATTTAATAGTTTCGGATGAAGTTGAGGTATTCCCAAACATTTTTGAATGGCTAATTAATAATCTTTTTCTTTAATTAATGTATCAAATAAGTTTAGTATTATAACCAAGTATTATAGGCAATTTGTTTAATAATTGAAATTTATGTGTTTTATGATGACAAAAATCTTGTGATATTGTATTGTAATGTCTGTTTGTGTAGGTAATCAATTAATTTTTATGTTTAAATCTAAAAAGTTAATGGGCCTATTTTGTTCAGTTTCTAGTGTAAATTTTATGTCTGGGTGAAAGCTGTTAATAAAAATTTAAAATGCTAAAATGTCATAAACATAACGAAACCAAAATATAACTTTCTCAGATTGATTTGATTCGAATATTTGATCTTCTAGATTTTATTATCAAAAGTAAAATAATTTTACCCTTTACCCTTTTCCCTTTGCCCTTTACGCGTTTCCCTTATTTTTTTCTCTTTTCCTCCTAATTATTTTGTAACATATTCAAAAACTGGCGTTATTTTGTCTAACCATTTCATATATGCACATTTTAAATTAAAATGCACATTAAAATACCACGTTTAGCACACATGCTCAACAAATATACATTTGATATCATGATTTAATTTAAGAACAAATCGGTAAAACTGTGTTGCTGCCCCAAAACCTTTTCTAAAATACATTTGTAAACGGGTTTTGTGTAAATGGGTTGGGACCTGCTCTTTAGGTTAACGTTAAAACATACTTTAATCGAAAATTACTTTAAGTTTTATAAATGTTTAGAATATAAAGTTTCGTGTTTTGTAGAAGTTAGCCACTAGATCGGCGAGAAAAATATATTATCAGATTTTTTGATAAAATAAGGCATTGTAAGGCACAGTGTGATTCGATTTTCAAGTAAAGGAATAGCCATCAATTAACCAAAAGTTTATTTTGTATTCTTGATATTAACCACCAAGTAGGTGGAATTACAGATTCTGAATGTGCTAATAGCAACTTAATGTCAGTTCTGCGCACTCGGCTTACACAACTTCTACAATACTGCCTTGATACCATGAATTAAGTATTAAAATTCTTTAACAAACTATATAACATCAATAATTAAATATTCCATATTATTACTTCAACCTTCGTACCGTTAACGTACTTCATTATAACGTAAAATCAATTTCACACTCAATTAAAATGTTCCGTGATTAACTTGGACACCACTAATTAAAACGCACACCACGTAAATGTGTTTTTCAAATAATAATTAACGTTTGCAGAAGCGGAAACGTAGTTATTTAAAATTTTAACGAAATTATATTTTAAATTCTTGATATTCTGTTCATTCCACATTACTTATTAGGCTGCGAATATGCGAATATGCGAATATGTGTAATTGGCTGAACTCGGTTGTTAGTTTACACTTTAGTTACTTCCAATATTTTCTAATTTACCAAAGTTATTTATAAGCAATAACCGTTATAAGTGAATAGTTAAATTGTAGAGATAATCTGAATACTGAATTAGTCAGTTTTCCAAGCACATATCGTTTTAGTACAAATTATAATACAGAATAAGTAAAATAATTAACTGTAATTGCACGTATTGTAAGTTTGCCAAACCCGAAATTTGTGTTTAATAATTATTATCCCTATTATAATTAATAGTAACCCGCATAGTTATGACACACGTTGAACGTGAGAATCGCTTGTAAAAATAATTACAACGGAAAGGTCAGGTCAAGTTTATGTAGGCAGCGATGTCAAAGATCGAGAATTTTTCATGTGACAACTGGACAACTAATAGGATGAATATGATAAAAAAATTTACAAGAGAATCCTAAATTAGAGATAATTGAATTTAATAACCGATTTAAAAATGTTGTTTTAATTTATTAGAGAAACAATTTTGAAAGCTAAACCGACTTCAGTCACGAGTTATCAAAGAAAATATTATTATTAGCAGTGGCGGCTCGTGGTGTGGCGTAGTAGGTGGGCAATTTATGAAAAAATGGGAGAAATGCGCCGCATGCAATTTTTTTCTAAAGCGGGCGTGGCCTATTTGATCGTGTTTTAAGCGCACATGAGATTTTAGAGTATCCTTTAAAAAACTGCAAAGTTATACATTTCTTCATGAATAAAATTTAAAATATGAACGGTAAAGTGACAGGTAATAAATTTATGAACTTTCAACACACACCTTAATTAATTTGTTTAAAATAAAATCCATGTGCCTTTCTTTCTGATGTACAAAATGTTCATCACTAGTTCACTAAAGTTTGGAGTAGCAGTTAAAAGTGTTTTTTCGATTGAACATATTTCTAAAGCACACAGTCTACTTTCCTGCTTTCTAGCGAAAGTTTTTATTTTCTTTACATTTAAAAACACTTTTTTACTCTCTGCTTACGTCAATGGCGGTTCTCGGGTTTCAAACGTTTATTTAACATCATAAATCGAATTATTTTATTTAATTAACTCAATCACACTGTTTACCGAATTTGCCGGCGATTAATTTAAAACAATGCGGCACAATATAGGTACAATGCAACGAGAATTTATGGAGTAAAACACGTCTGCAATTATTCGCAGTCTGAATTATTTTCCTTTCACAATTATATTTTTGCGTATTCGAAAGTTTTCCAATTCCCATTAAACGTGATTTGCACATCCGGTGGTGATTGTTATGTCTTCAGTATGCCAAACTGCTGCGATAAGGTGATAGCGGTCAGCGGCAAAACTGTCGATAATACAAGGCAATTGTGTATAGTGCCCCTATTTGCCGTTTGAAACGAGATGTGAATCACCCATGCTCTGGCAGTCAGTTAATGTATCTGTAAGATGTCATATTTTAACATGCACGGGCTACTTGCTGTTCCAAAAGCAGTTGTTTTATTTTGACTAATTTATACTAACTCGTGCTACTAACGATCTCAACAAAATTAGTTTTCTTTGATTTTTAATTGTATAAAATTTTTAAACAGTAATAATAGAAAAAAATGCCCTTCCTGTACCAGCCGCCACTGATTAATAGGCAATTCTAATAAGCAAATGGCGGATTATTGAAATCACAATAGTGAACTAAATTATAAGATATATTTAGACCCACAAGAATCAGTCTTGCATTCAGAAATGGTTATTTATTTTAAACCTTCAGGTATCCGGCTGTTGTCTCTATACTATGGAATGCCTTTGACCACCTTTGACACATCCACTTGTTGCACGCCATGACGTGCGATGTAACGTTTTAGATATCCTGATACTCATTTGAAATACATTTCTAGTACGATAAATAAAGCACCTGCTATTTTTCACTTGCAACATAACTATTATTTTATTTTACGTTACGGTTCGTCCGTTATTATTAATTGTATGCAATTTACTACTTTTTCTTTATACCCCTTCTTAAGTATATAGTACGGCGGACAAAGTGATTTTTTAATAGAAATCATACATTTTTGGAAAAAACCATAAAACTTCCTGGGGGCCTTCTCTAATTCTCGACTCTAGCCCCCACCCTAATTCCTGCACTGGTTGCAATTATTTTTTATTTTTAGTTTTTAGTTTTCTTACCGTTCCGCTATATTAGAAATTTTAATTTACAAATCTATATATTAATTATATTTTAAATATTAATATTTAGTAACCTAGAATTAATTTATCCCTTCCGCCTGTCTCAAGATTTAGTAGTGAGGGGGCTCCGTTACTAGAAACTCCACATTTACGCGTCCATTGTATAAGGCCCAGATTCGTTTGTACATTGGACCGTTACACTTTTCAAAGTAGATAAGCAAATTTAGGTTCACAAAAGATGTTTAGCTTATTAGGAGCCTAATTTTTTAGTGCGTATTTATTACTTCCATAAACCTTTTTAAAATCCCTATCAAGGTACTCCACTGGAAATAGGGCAAAATGCTAAGATTTAACTTTCATCCTGCTTTTTTTTTCGAAGAAACTTTTCTGGGAAATTTATTGAATTCTTTAGGAGACTTTTTTTTTATTCCGTTTTTGTACGGAGTTTTCTTTCCGTGAATTTTTCTTGTCCATTTGTTCCTAGTTTTCCAGATTCACAAGGTCCTTACAACATTTCAGCAAGCAATTCCGCCTTAGGCAAGCAATCTTTTGGTAACGACGGACTATTCTTACATCTCGACACAGTTTATTTATGAGTATGGTCGCCGGTACCGATGTTTATGTAACAGTCAGGTAGAGCGGCGTATCATTTGATTTCAAACGTTTGCGTACTTTAAAAGAAGTCATCAATAAAAGCGTGGGGCGTAGCCCACGGGTTTTGCTAGTATTATTCATCTTACTTAGGTGTAGAGGGAGGCACTTGTTTAGTTGCATATGTGTTTATTTACGTTTAAACTGTTTGATTTTGCATCGGTATTATGAAGAATAACCATGTATAATAAGTATTTTACATGTAATCGTCTACATACCAAACCCTGTTTTTGAGTGTCTAATACTTATAGTTATTTGTAATCAAATACTAGTAAATAACCGTTTGAGATGTTTGGTGTGGTTTTTTTTAATATAATTATTATTCGTAGCAATTACATCATTGTCTTATTTAAAAACAATAAGTTTCAATATTTTGTGTATTTTTAGAAATTCTTCAGCGGATTATACATAGAAGTAAAAAGGTAGATAAAGGTTGCATCGGCGTGAATTGCAAACTGGGTTAAAACTGAGGCAGCGTCCGCATAGTTGCTTATCTGGAGGTGTCCGTCCGCGCAATTCATGTTTCTACGATAGACTAGCTGCAAGTGCTAAAGTGATTAAGTGAGTAGCTAACGCGCAATCCATACGCGCCCTCTTATCTTTACACATAAAGGAATAATTTTTGAGGTAGATCTCAAAGATCAAGTGATCGCCATCTTTAAATTAACGACCATTAATGAGAAAAGTTAAAAAAATCACCAGAAATAATATAAAAGGTTAAATAAATTAGTTTGTATCTATCTAAAAAAATTATAAACAAATCTTTTTACAATTCATCTATAAATATCCGAAAACGTTTGAATGTTTGAGTATATCGCGCGCATTAAACGAACCTATGCGAGGGTCATTTGGAAAATGCCTTTAAATAAATAAGAATGAAATAGAAAGCTCATTGCGGTAAAATTCATATTACACAAGCTAAAAGAGGATAGAAGTATCTGCGTATTAAAAACTTTAGGGTCACGAACCCACAACTTCCAAGAATTATGGTGTCAGCTGTCCGTGATAAGCGCATACCAATAGCCGCCTAATTTGCGGGATTCGCACGTACACGCCGTAGTAGTGTGAAAACAGTTGTTAGTTGTTGTTAATTTAGTGGTGTTGTACGATGTCCGAGCAAAAAATTTTGGATTGTGAATGCCATGTAAGAAAATGCTTTCACTTGTTTCCACTGTCTGCTATTTTGTGATAATTCATTGTGTGATATTGACTGCAAACATTTAAAAACTAAAATTTAAACACATTTTTATCGATAAACCACATGAAAAATTTTGTGGGTATCAATATACAATAATTTTATAAGAGAGTGCTTATCGAAAGTCTAATAAAGACTTCAATGAAAATGTTGGTAAAAATAGATCATTTTGCTAACGTAAAGGATGGGTTTGAAATATAGGGCTACCTAAAACTTGGGTGAGAACAAATTTTTTTCAAAAAAATGCTTTAAAATGCCTCCCAGTACACCACACCACAAGCCGCCACTGGAAAATAATACCCGTCATTTTCATTATGGTCAGAATGTGTATAGTAAAACAAATATAAGAAACCAAATCATTTCAAAATAGGTAATTTGTTTGTCATTTATTGCAACGTTATCATCGGTCATAATATTATGTTTTTTATTGCGCTTGAAGACCATTGTACATTTAACTATACTTTTCTCACACTTGCAGCGACTTGTGGTGTAGTACCTACAGTTCTTTACAGGAACAGCTTAGTAGTTATTTACAAGATTTCATTCTGTACGCATTTACATTAGAACTTAGTGAGGATTTGTCAAACAGTAAGACAATAATTCTTGCATACAGTTTTCCATATATGTGGGTTATTGGGACATAAACCTAAATGTTTTCCCACTGACTTGCTCCCATACACCAAGGTGCACTGAATATTAATTAATGTACTGTAACTTAATGGAACATGTTTCCTACTCCAAATAAAATCCACAAGAAATCCGGCTTGATATAATTGAATAATGATAATAATTATTATATTAATGTTTATAACAAATTTCTTAGATTTAATTTCGATTTCAAACAAAATTACTTCCAATTAATGCAGTAGGTACTAAAATGTTTTTAAAGCACGGTCTTTTAACTGTGAAGTTGTCGTCTATAAAATCATGTAAAAATTTTTTCTAAAAAAATCCATATCATCTACATCAGTACGTTCAAAATTATTTACAAATCCTTCATAGTAGTTGCTAATATTAGAACCTAAGAATTGTGTATAGTAAATCACGTTATTGTTTATTCATCAGAAAATAAGTTGAATGCCTGCAAGTCTCATCAATTGTGCAATTATTCCAAAGGAGTTCTCGGCTTATTAATCGTTTATTTTTTGTTTGGGTGGTTTGACGACTTGACATTAATAGGGTAGTCGTAATATGAAACCGAGGTGGTTATAGCATTGACTTCCGTTTCCTAAAAGACCGTTTGATTTTTGTAGGTATAAAAAAAACTTTCTGTACAGCCCCTACAACCACAACTTAGGCTGGTTTCACACGAGACGACAGCGATACGATATGTCGCTCGCGATATATCGTATCGCACCAGCCCCGGTGTTTCACATGTATACGATAATGTCGCGATAACGGTAATTTAGATTCTTTAAAAGTTGAAGAGTTTGCCCAGTGTTGCCAGTGTAAAATAATCGAGGACGGAAAGAAGCAGTTGCTTCGACCTTTTTCTGGGCACAATTTGGATATAAAGAAAAAAATTTTTATTATCGTTTAACTCGAGCGCGAAGATACGTCGAATGTGCCTTCGGAATTCTTAGCAATAAATGGAGAATTTTTCATAGGGCGCAAAATGTTTCAAAAACCTTTTCAAAAGATATTGTTAAAGCTTGTATTGTTTTACATAACTTGGTTCGCCAGAGAGATGGATACCGACCTACTGATGATGATTATAATGATACTACAGGGTTTCAAGACTTATTATCAACAGCTGGAACTATTCCTGGAGGAAGACAAGCTAATGATATTCGCGTAAATTTTGCTAATTATTTTGTTAATCCAGTAGGGTCCTTACCATGGCAAATGTCAAAAGTGTGAAGATACTATAGTGCAAATAATTCAAACAACAAAATATATATTTTTTTGTATCTACTGTTATTATTTATGTAGTTGACAGTAGTCAGTAACCTTTTTTATATTTAAACAATATACAGAAAATAATTTGATTTACCTGTCTTCTGTCTTTCGTTCTCCTTTAGATCGGCGAAGTCTTTGACAAAGAAATTACAAATTGCATTCCAAGCCCTATCACGTATGATTTTGCTTTTGTAGTCTTCATCGGTTTTGTCCCAAAGACATGGTCTTTGTTCGTCCATTTCTATTAAATCTAGCGGCTCACAATTCACTTTTCTTCTTGTCGTCATATTTTTTAGCAGTCAACCTTCATCCATGCAACGCTGCGAAAGACTAAATTTCCGTAGTTCATTGTTAATCCAGACGATACTGTACTGTTTATCGCTTCCGTGTGCAAACACACATATAATATGCATTGACAGCAAGAGTCGTCGCGATAACAATCCGAGGCGGTTCTAGAGAACAAATCGCGTGTAATTGCGATATCGCCTTGTCGGCGCGATACTATTTATCGTATCGCTCTAGTGTGAAAGACTCCCGCATATTACATAGACTTTTGCTGCATCCGATATCGTAACGATATATCGCGCGCGACATATCGTATCGCTGTCGTCTCGTGTGAAACAGGCCTTATAGTACTATACAGCAGCGTAGTCAGTGCAGTGTTGCCAATGTGTAGGGAATGCCACAAAATGCGAGGAATTTACTATTTATGCTTTTTTATAATATTCTTACGCTGAAACGTTTAGACGTCCAAAAATAAATATATAATAATATTATTTATTGACAGCACAAAACAGATTTTTAGTTTTTAAGGTTGAAAAACATTTTTCACGCTAATTAATTTGTTTTTGACGCCGAAACCACATTATTTGACATAAAATAAATCTGCGTTGCTGGCTATACTTAATATTGAGAACAAAGCAGAAGAATCGTTGTGTATGGACTGACAATTAAATAAAACAATTTTTAAATGGCAAAAAATTAATACTTGACGACAAAAAACAAAAACTGTTTTGATACCAATAAATGTTTTTTGCCGTCAAAAACCATTTCATGACATTAAAAAACCTGCGTCGCCAGCTACATTTAATATTAAGTACGAACATCGCTGTGTAATGTGTATGGACACTGTATTATTGACAATTTTGCAAGTAATTCAAAAAGAAGATTTTAGGTAATGCAGTAATCCCTTTAGCATAGACAATAATATGCTCTTTGTATAAACGTCACTTTTTTATATGTTACTAATTTTTATATTTTGTTAGCATTCCTTGCACAAAATTTTAAGTTTCAAATTGTTATTCTATTTACATGATTGCTTTGATAAATACAAAAATTTGTATATCCATATTATTTACTTTTTAGTCAATGTGCCTTTTATTGCTGTTACGCTGAATACTTTGGCTAAGCCACTGATATACATAAACATTTAAAAAGCAAACCCTAGATTTAGAAGTATAATACTCCGTCTGAAATTTCAAAAATAAGCGAAGCACTTCGACTTCCGTATACCATAGAAATTGTAGTTTTAGCATATTTTCACAAGTATTTTTGTATTAACGTTTTATGAGGAACATCATATTAACTATGGTAACACGCCGTTTCTCGCCCACCGCTCCCCACGCCGCTAAAAGTCGAGATAGAGAGCGGAGAGATATTCCTGCTTTCCGCTTTCTCGTACGACGCCAAAGCTACAACTACAGCGGAAGCGCTCCTGCATTATTCTATTTAGCAGAGTTTTTTGCGAGGAAAAAATTTTTTGATTTCTTGGGTAGATATATTTTAGGATTTAAAAAACTCAAAACAAAATATCAATTTTGTCCGCTAAAACTTGAATAAAAATTGAAGTTGCGAAGCTTATTCTAATCTATCACTCACGAACAATTTAGCTTACACAGAAATTTTTTATCATCGCCCGTTAATTACATAAAGGGGCATACATTTTTTATTTTCGCAAATTCATACAAAGAGAATATCCGAAATTTTGAGAACAACTCTCTTTACAAATTTAATTTTTATATTCACAACAATTCTCTTACATATTGACATTTAGTTCTCCTAGGGCTATTAGTAATACCAAATTTGATCCCGTTCTGAGGCAGACCCGTTAGAGGTTAGCATTAACAACTGAAAGACACGGTTCCGAATTAAAATTACTATTACAATTAATAATAAACCCTGGCATAATTGCTTCCAATATATAGTTGTGCGCATATATGCAATTTAAAACGAATTATTCACGGGCTTAGAATAGTAACACATACATATGTTTGACCTTATGAGAGCTTGTTCACCTATGTATTATTTATTTGGTCGGCTACAATTGATGCTTGTGTAATAGTAAAGTAAAATAAATCAGAGTATATAAGAGTAGAATATGAATGGTCACGGGTTTTAAAAGTACTATACGAGACAATTTTATGAAACTTTGCAAAAATACTTTAGAGTGCAGAACTTTTAGCTTAACTCAACAATAAAGTAACACTAAACAAAACGATGTATCTCAAATATTGCAGTTGTAGTTATAACAACCTTGCAACATCGTGCAACATGTTTCACGTATAACAGAATGGATTTCAGTACGCCTATGGTTTTTGTTTACTTATTGAAGTTTTACGTAATTCTTTGCTGCTTTGGGACTACAAGTCCGGTTTTTGAATGTTACAAATGGTTCAGCCTCTATATATTTTTTAAATAAACTCACAGAAATCGTCCAAACAGCAATCAATGCGAAAACATTGCACAATAATGACCATTAAAAGTACAGAAAAGCAGATATGGCAATACAATTATCAATTAAATAATACAAAAATTTAATTCTCGGTAGTATTTGCTTTCAGTATTATAAGACCTAAGAATAAAATATTGCTGCCACTGGTATTGTAAATTAGAGCACAGAATATCAAATGTCAGCAAAGGACACACATTTTCTGACAAAAAAATCGTTTTTATCCTTCGCCCTTAAAGAACCATGTATTTTTTGCTTAAATGGGAATACCATTTGCGACACCTTAATAAAGCCCATCTCGTTTCTTTTATAAGAGTTTTTTTTTAATTCACAGTAGCTGTTTTTTTTTATTCTGTTGAAATATGTTCTAACCGCCTATGAATAAAATGAAGTTAAGTTAATTGTTACCAGGCTGTGATTTACAATAATTAGTTACTTAGAATAGTTAATGTGTTTGTGCAGGTAAAAATATTGTTCATGAAAGAAATTTTTAATTCTGCCAAAAATTATTTAATAAAGAAGATATACGCGGATATGATGGTAATGTATGACGAGGCCTGTCAAGAATCGCAAACATTTCTGAACAAACAATAACAACTGTAAGTAGCAAAGCAGTGTGGGTTCAATAGTTTTACAACAATTAACTTAGCTTCGGTTTTTTACATCTAGAAATTTTTTTAACAGAACAAACAAATGCACATCTTCTAGAGCACTGTAAATATTTAAAAATTAAAACGGTTTTAAAAGGGGAACAAGAAGAGCTTTCATTTAAGGTGTCACACACAAGGTGTTTCTATTTAAAAAAAAATACCGTAAGTGGCCGGTGAAATATCTGCTCGAAACAGTTCTCGCCAAACACACTGTGTAGTAATACATTTTGGAGGAAGCATAAAACTGTAAATCTTTTAACATAGTTTAAATAACAATGTTTAAGTTATTAATTTCTGTAATTGGAAGAAATAAACATTTCGTATTGCCAACCACTAGTAAGTCCTTACCGCTGTGACGCCATAAAGCATCAAAAAGAAAACACAATTGTAATGTCAACGTCGGGGGACAAATGATTCACTTTATCAATAGGTTCCAGCTTTACTTCGTTAAAGTTCAAATTGATGCAGAAATAAAATACTTTAAAACATAAGTTATTTATTTTAACCTTATACGTATTTCGACATGTTTACATGTAAGATTAAAACGTAAACATTTGGTGTTGCTATAGGAACAATAGAACTGTATGAGTTGATCTTGGTGATCTATATCTGCAGATGACTTAATTTATTATACCAAAACGTCCAATAGGTAAATTTAAAAACTGTACCTTTAAGGAATGAACAAATTGATTTCTTTAATTTATTTATGCATAAGTAATAGGTAAATGATTCGTGTTTAATGCGCTAAAACGTATGCGAAAGAACACTGGAGCATTGCAAGATACAATAGACAAGTAAACTATCCCAGCAGTAAATTTTCTTACGTATGTTGTGGTAACAGACCCTCGCACAATGATTGTTATTGTTATTTGTAGCGTTTACCAGTTCGTTAAGTACTCGGATGGCGCGGCCAATACTCTTAGAGCTGATAATATATATACAAGAAACCATAAGTGATGTCCCTGAAGTAGCAGATGCTTCTTGAGCTATTTCAGTCTTCGCTGATAGATGAATGTGCCTCATTTCCTTTATTATTAAGCTGATGTATCTGCCCTTTTACTCCATTTATTTTACACTTTTTGCTTGCTACTTAAATACTTGGCGCGCCGCTTCGAGATGGTGGAGAAGACAAAGCTATAATTCACAACTGCCCATGTTCTTTGGTACTTGTCATCACAAAATCGCCTAATCATTTTACACAAAACAAACGTCGGAGTTTTGTATAATTTAGAACAGTTACGTCATAAAGAAGGTCGCGTAATTATTACTGATCAAAGAAAGATATCGTCGCCAAAGCTTTTAACATTTCAGCTTCTACACGACTTCTATATATTCTGAACAAAGCCCATCAAAAGATAAATATACAGCAGGAAGTCAAGTTATTTTCCTTATAATTATAACCACAAAACCATACTTTGTAGTTTCAGAATCGTTACCCAGTACAAACATCAACGGCAGTATTTTTAGTTTCAGTTTGTTTAATTTTAAGATTCTGCTAATCAAACGTATAAATAGATAAAGTCAATTTCATATGAAGATATACACCTGCTGCAAATATTTTTAACTTCTTGGACACCTTCACAAAGGTAGGTATTAATAATTTAATGAAATCTTATTTTTATCTTGCTCCCTGTGGTCTGGAGCAGCAACCAGCTAAAGTAAATTAATTAGTTATATACATGCTTTGGGATTATGTTACATCGAGGGTTATATTTTTGAAAATAATTCTAAGTAGTAGTTTGTAAACTTCATTAATCAGTAGTTTATTCTAGAACGGATAAAGTTTTCACGCTCTTTGAGTCACAGTTAAAATTTAACTTGTATTATAAATAATTAACTTATTCGACATAAAATCGGCATTCCAAATTTGGAAAACGTCGTAGTTGTATTAGCAAAATGATCCATTCAAAATTTGCAAAAATATTACTCTAATCCAATTATTTACACAAAGATTTTACAAAGATTTCAACTTTTCCGCAAAACTCTACATTGCTCAGTAAAAACTACACTCAGTTATCCAAATACGTCAATTTTGTTCTAATCGTTTGTTTTAATCCATATTTATCCAGTGGCGGTTTCTCCATTGGGTCAAATGGTCATTGACCTCTCAATGAAATAAGAAAAATAAATAATTACTTTTTGTTTGAGTACATAACATATTATACACTATAATATAAAAAAATACTTTATAGTTAACTTTTGTATGAGATTTCTATGCGAGAACGTTTATTAAAGAGCTGCCGCAAGATCCGAAAACGTTTGAATGTTTGAGTATTTCGCGCGCATTAAACGAATCTATGCGAGGGTCATTTGGCTGTCAGTCCCCAATTCAGCTTAACGTCACCGAATAAAGCCGCCGGCTTAAAAGGCCTTCAAATGAATAAAAGAGTGAAATAGAAAGCTCATTGCGGTGAAATTCATATTACACAAGCTAAAAGAGAATAGAAGTATGTGCGTATTAAAGACTTTAGGGTCACGGACCCAGTACTTCCGAGAATTATGCTGTCAGCTGTCCGTCGTAAGCGCATGCCAATAGCCGCTTAATTTGCGGGATTCGCAGGTACACGACGTAGTAGTGTGAAAACAGTTGTTGGTTGTGTAATCATAATTTAGTGGTGTTGTACGATGTCCGTGCAAAATAATTTTGGATTGTGAATGCCATGTAAGAAAATGCTTTCACTTGTTTCCACTGTCTGCTATTTTGTCATAATTCATTGTGTGATATTGACTGCAAAAAAACTAAAAATCAAACACATTTCTTATCAGTAAACCACATGAAAAATTTTGTGCATTTTGACACACTGGCAATGTGGGTATCAATTTACTATAATTTTATTAAAGAGTGCTTATCGAAAGTCTATTAAATACATCAATGAAAATGTTGGTTAAAATAGATGATTTTGCCAATATAAAGGAAGGGTTTAAAATATAAGGCTACCTAAAATTGGGTAAGAACAAATTTTTTCCAAAAAAAATACACCACACCACGTGCCGCCACTGTATTTATCTGTGTTTTCCTAAGCTCATCCTACTAATATAATTTTTTGACTTCATATTCTGGTGTCACTCGAATGCACTGTGATAAATGTGCAAAAACGTACAAACAAAATTTCTTTTTATTGGGATTATCCTTTTTCAGCGGTGTTCGCCGGATCACGATTCCATGTGGCGCACAGCGTGAGAACATCAGTCATATTTTAACTGATCGCCTACGTTACAGAACCTAAACTCGGCGGGAAATAATGTCCTACATGAATCCAGCGTCAAGCTTTTTAAAAATATTTCCCTTTTTATATTTCTTGCTGCATTGTTCAAATGAATTTTAAATTTTCAGGACACGAAGTTATTAATATCGGTATGAAATGTACGTAGAAGAAACAGGGGAGCTATTCTCCACTAGTGAGTCAAATGTTTCGTATACGTATGTGACCTAATTGCATATAAAATTAGATGCAGTGACCGCATATACTTGTACTGAAAAGTAGCAATAAAAAAATAATATAAAAATTAAAAATCGTCTTAAGAAAGGTTTTGAAAGAAAGTTTAGATTTAAAACATTTTTCTTTAAATTTTTTCGACCAAGCGTTTCTTCGAGAAATTGAAAATTACACAAGGTGTTCAAAAACGCGAGTCCAATGATAGGGTGAATTCCTCAAACAAAACAAGACGAAAAGTCTATACAAACAAATGTACTTAACCTAACCCTAACGGATACCGAGATATAAATTGTTGAAATTTTACTTTTTATTTACATTTTTTTGCTCCAAAACGGTTGGAAGTAACTTGATGAAATTTTCAGGGCAAATATCACTCAAAAAAAGGACATTTTATAATACTTTAATCTAAATATGATAAATCAATCCCGTAGAAATTAAACACCGTACTACCTTTTCAAAAACATTGGATACACCCCTGACGTTTTCAAAATTTATGCAATTTTTTAAATACGTATACACTTTTTGTCGTGTTTCGCTTGAGAAACCTACCGTATCATTTGTTACTACATTTTTTACACACCCTGTATATTAAAACGGTGATAAATTTTCTAACACAAACAAACATAGTAGCAAAAGAAACCACGAGCATGTATATTGTCTAAAACTCTTTCACTTTACGAAGTTTAATTAATCGAAATGGAGGTTCAAACTCTGTAAGAATTACCGTTGAATTACAACACAGTTGTTCCTGTAATATGTCACAATGACAAGCAAGCCTAATCCGTAGTGAAATAAATTGTGATCAAAAGATCAAGGGATAGAAAATTAAAAGGTGAGAAAGATGGGTCGGGTACACAAAAACAAACGCTTTGAAATTACGGAGAATAACTTAATTGGAATATAGTCAAGATTCCGTATCTTCAAAGGACCTTCATTTTAACGGCGTTTATTCAATAACTTCAAAACTAACATTATAATACAAAAAATATGCATAAATGGGTGATAGCGATAGAAATAGTTATTAGTTGTTACTGCTGCAATTATCGTGTTACGAGAAGTTATACTTAACCTTTCAGTGGTGTGATAGTTTTTTTTAACATCAGTGGTGTGGTCGGTCTCTGGGACCACTTTTTTCAAAATTTAATTTTGGGCTTTTAATCTTCGAATTAAAATATAGGAACAGTTGTACTAAAGGGGTGGTTCATTTGTGTCCTCAGAATAATGGACGATGGGCAATAAAAAATATCTATATGTTGGTAATTAATTTTTATTTCAAAAAGTTACTGTTTTGCGCACAGCTACCTTTATTTTTATTTATTTAAGCAATACAAAATTTAAAATTCTATCTTTATTATAGTTACTTATAACTAGACCTAAGCAACATGAAATTCTAAAAAAACTGAAAAATATATTCTAGTTGAGATGGAACCTCTTTCAAATTTTGGTCTCATTTTTTTTTGGTCTGACTCACTATCGCCCCCCCCCCCCCTTTCTTCTACATGGTCAATTTCACCTTCCTCTTCTTCGTCATCGTATTCAGCATCTGTGGCAACTTCATCAAATAGGCGTGCAAGTTTTGCCTGGTCCCTTTCGTAATCCCCCATTTCTGAACAACAACAAGAAATAAATATACAATTTTACGGTAAATTTAAACCAGTGTCATACGTACGCAACAAATTTCTCTAATGTGCCAATGGTGTGGTCGGTGTCACGGACCGAAATTGTAAATAACTTAATCTGCACTGCACTCAGACACCTGTCGATGCGTACTGGCATTTAGTGCAACGTGACATGAAGGTACTGAGAGCTACAGCAACCTACCCCTACCCAATTTTATACATTTGAGGAAAAACTAATCGGTCGTTCTCTGAGACCGTGCCACACTACTGAAAGGTTAAGACTGGTTGCAAACCGCAGCCACCATAACCTACGAGGCTAATAAAAATAGTAATTTCACGGTTATAGTAGTGTCCTATAGTCTGCTGCCATATAACAAAAAGTTTATAGTATTACTGTGACTGCAAATTTGACGATAAAAATTCGAAATTAGTTGATGCCGTTCTAACTGTGTAATTTCGATGTAGGTACTAGAAATGAATTAGATTTGTAATTGCAGACAGTTAATTTTTATTAATTAAAAGCAGCTTCTACATAATTATTTTATACAATATGTCCCAAGACTAACCGAACATAGACAGATAACATGGGGAAATTGAAATGCTCGTATATTACCTCCCTAAAATGCTACCGTCAATTTTAGACTTCATAAATATGAAAAACGCATATTTTGTATTACTCGGTAGAAATGTTGGTGCTCTTCCGGTTTAATTACGGCTTAAATTAATTAGTTTACGACTGCAATAAACAACTCCGAAATTACACTTCCCGCATGCGTGTATCTATAGCGCAGTTGGTAAAGGTGCGTTACATGCTCGCGACACATCAATGGTATCGAAAGTGCAGCGGTTCAAATCCCGCTCAGTGCCATTTTTTCTTTTATTTATTATGTGTTTTATTTTATAAGAGCTATAATTACTTCTGTATTGCTTTTAGTTTTGTTTAATTTCAAAAAATATTACATTTAATTAAATCTGCATTGAGTCATCGTTGCACAATAAAATATTTGACCATTAAATTCATCGATATACAAGAAGGGTTGAGAGGGTGCAAGAACATGCCCGGACTTCCACTAGTATATCGGTTTGCGAAAATCCAAATTGTGATTTGCTTCTACCGATGGTGGTCTATAAGCCATTAAATGTGTATGAAAACTGGATGGAATGTGGATCCCCCAGGACGAAGTACACCAATAGTTCCGGTGGATGGTTTAATATATACCTGTTGAAACATGGTTTTTCAGCAACCCCACATTGTAGCAACTACTAGATGTCAAGGTTGTGGTAGTAGGTGACAATCTTGCAAGCCACTTCTCCCCCGCGGTGATTTAGGCATCGGCATGTAAGGGTAGCACCATTTACATGATCCATTTCTAGCTAAGGTGACACACCTTATGCGACCACTTGACGTTGCCGTATTTGCACCCTATGAAGAAAAAATGGCGAGAAATTTTGGATAATTGGCGAAAAGAAAACAGGTACTTTAAGTCCATTTCAAAAGAACAGTTTCCTGTTCTGTTAAACAGACCGTGAAAACAAGTAGGAATCCCCGTCAAGAAGATCTTCATATCAGGTTTCAGAGGCACTGGTTTGTGTCCACCGAATCTATATAAGGGATTGAAGCAAATCTCAGATGGGCTTTAATAAATATTAAGAAACTGTGAAATAAACTGAAGTTTTTCAAATCAGCTGATATAAATTCAACTGAAGCGTCTAAAATCGTAGATCAGCACGATCTATGACTCAACAACTGATTTAATTAAATAAAATATTTTGATTTGAAGCGCTGCACTTTCGGTACCACTGTTATGTCGCGAGCGTGTAACTGAGTGCACGCATGCGTGGAGTTGTAAGCCGCACACGTTTATTGCAATCGTAAATTAATTCATTTAAGCCTTAAATAAAAGCTTGGCAAAATTTCCACCAAGTAATACAAAAGAATGCGTTCTTTGTTATGACGTCTAAAATTGACGGGAGCATTTCAGGGAGATATACGAGATTTTCAGTTTCCCCATCTTACCTGCCATATATGTACGGCCAGTCTTGGGACATATTGTATGTACTCATAACTAAATAAAAAAGGAAACCGCCGTAATAAAACTCAAAAATAGTAATTGCAAGCACGCGGAATTTCTAATTTGAATGATTTTCAGATGCAAGTTCAATCTAATTAGGCTTATAAATATAATGACATGACATGAAAGGGAAAAGTAGCAGGTGGCAAAACGCACAAAAACCCTAATCTTCTAAGCGTTCAAATTTTAAGTTCCATGAAGAATAAACAAAGTACTCAACAATTAATTTCGACTTGATTCAACATTCAATATCCTCTCAAACAGCAATTACAAAAATAAGACGTTGCAACACCATTTTAGTACACGTATGATGCTTACGCTGACGTTTACGTTACCTACTTTAATAATTGTACCGATAAGAGGAATAATTCGGATGAAATAAATTGTTTCTCTATTTCATTGAAAAGTAAAAGTACGTTTAAATGAAGAACTAACAAACAAAAATATAAACATTGTAATGTTTTTAATATGCGACTAAATCTGCATTTCTTTTTTCGAAACGTTTTGTAATGTAAAGCACTAAAATCTAGGACTGCGTTGTCTAATCTTAAATACCTGATACCAATGCAAATGGTCATATGGAAAGCACTTTACAGAGACATCGCAATAAAATAAAACATCTTTGAACATATCTTCGTCCTCGAACAAATACCACGAACCAATTTTTATTTTTTTTTTAATTTCCATAAATGAATCATGATTTAGTTTACTTTCAGCGTAACATTTATGTGGGATAATAAAATTTGCATGAACAACGATACCTCGATACATGACGATTACTTATTGTCCACGTTTGCGAATTCATTTGCTATTCAAGAGCACAGTTATGTGGCTGCAAAATGACTTGACTCCTTTTCTCATCTGCATTTAGCACTTTAGCAGTCTCCTCATGGCATGATTGTTGCACTTCACATAAAAGCGGTTAATATGAATTGTGGCACTGAATAAAGCTTTTTGTTGACAGTGTAATTAGTTTCCGTTATAATAGCTTCGAGTTGCAAGACTTATTACTACATTATTCACTGCTAAATAAACTGAACAAACAATGTTCTTTTGAAAACGTTTATAAAATACTTTGAACGTAGTTTAAGTCTTTCTAAACGACATTGATTAATAACGATGTACTTAAATCAGTTTTTAAAATTGTCAAAACATGACTTTCACAATGCTTACATTTTCTAATGGTGTGTGAAAAAAAATTTCATACAGAGATTTTGACAAAAATGCTCTACTAACTCAAAAATGTGTGTAGTTATGTATGTGGCTGCGCGCGAGCGTGCGTGCCTGTGTGTGTTACGTTTAAAACCTTTTAGGAACTATTACACCAATTTTAATGAAATTTAAAACAAGTTAGGTTAACTGCACAATTTTTTGCAAAGACGGAATTTGAAGATGGTAATAGAACAAGACACTAAGCAAAATAGATGTTCTTTTCAGAATTATACAGCAGTGCCTCTTAAACTATCTGTTTTGGCAGACCGGAAATATTTTTACGAATGTGCCAGCAACCGGTGCCATATCGTAATCGCTTAGGCACGTTGCACATTGGCCGCGGACCCGCATCTAATGAGCACGGTACGTCACAGGTACGCGGAGCACCACGTGCTCTACATTATTAAAACGGCGGGCGGTCCCTACGACTTTTGAAGTGAAACTTCTTTATCGGCTGCCGGCAGAAGTAACTTGTGAACGAATAGAAGGGAAATACTAGAACGTAAATGCCGGATGGAAATTAATCCCGCGCTTGCATTGCTTTCCTTCAACAGACCGCCACCGCAGCCACTATTTGCACGACTCCGATAAAAGTAGGTCAAGTTGACGCGTTCACGTTGTAAGTAATAATGGTCTAGTAATACAATTCAACATAAAAGCATGTGTAAATGCTATCATTGCTTATCAATCCATCTGTCAATTAAAACGCAAACCTTCTCTACATTGTCTAATGTGGCGGACCAAACATACGTTACAATAATATTGCGACATAACCGTTAATTATTTTTCGTAATAATGTAATGTTTGGTTTGAGGTTGTTAAATAAAACGCTAATTTTAAGGAGAAAGTTTAATGGAGTTTTCACTTTTACAAATAATTTAGATAAAATTGTTTTGATGAATGTTTTTATTATGTAAATAGCAACCAAGTCGCTAAGTTACTAAAATACGATTGTTGCTACATTAGTACCCCCCCCCCCCCCCCCCCCCCCCAACTTTGCAAAGTTGGGGGGGGGGGGGTACTAATGTAGCAACAATCGTATTTTAGTAACTTAGCGACTTGGTTGCTATTTACATAAAAAAAACATTCATCAAAACAATTTCATCTAAATTATTTGTAAAAGTGAAAACTCCATTAAACTTTCTCCTTAAAATTAGCGTTTTATTTAACAACCTCAAACCAAACATTACATTATTGGTGACCCCTCCGACAAGATTTGAAAACGCACCCCTCCCGACGCGATTTAGTTTTCCCTCGACGTTGACTGAGATTTTCAAGCAGAATTCAGAATTTCAAAACTTCCACAAACCGCACATTCAGCTGCTACATCGCCACAGACCTGCGGATCTTCAAAACTCCAATTTACAAGATAAGTAACGTTTATTATATATGGCTTTTAATTGTGTTTGTATTGACTTTCCCGAATTTAATACTAATGACGTCGATTCAAACTACAGCTTGTTACCAAATGCTTCCTTTCACAACCACACAACATGCATAATTTAATGACAGACTGTGCTGTGAGAAGAGTCGTTGGCCGAGTTTCTGTTAATCGATCTATAATGTTCGACCCGGAAATTCGTGAATCATCCATTCTTCCACAGACTGGTGGTAATTCACCTGTTCAACAAACAAATCACAACCATCACTCCAACCCACTTCATCACATCACAATCATCACTCCAACCCACTTCATCACAATCAAACATCCAACCAATCTCTCAATCATCTCTCTCAAACAAATCACAACTAATCACACATCCTAATCAACTTTCCAATCTTCTTTCTTCTGAACTTAACAACTACCAATCGCCTTCTACGGTAGAAGTATATGTTAATGCTCAAGAATTTCTTCTAACTCACTCCCTTTACAATCTTTATCACCTAACATTACATTATTCGACATTAACACCCCTATTAAACATAATGTAGTGCATCGAATTAAAACTAACGGTCCGCCAATTAGTGCAAAGTGTCGAAGACTTAACCGAACACAATTACTGTTTTTAGAAAAGCATCTGCATGAACTGTTACGTGCTGGAATCATCGAGCAGGCAGACAGTCCTTGGAATAGCCCAATACATATGGTATTAAAACCTGATGGCAGCTATCGTGTCTGTAGCGATTACAGGCAGCTGAATGCGATGACAATTCCAGATACCTATCCAATTTCCTTCAGAAAGCATACTTCCAAATTCCTTTGCATCCAGATGATATGGACAAGACCTAATTTTGGCTTAAGAAACGCTCCTTCTTCCTGGTCCAGATTCGTCCAGAAGATTCTTACAGGGATGTATTACATTTATTTTTACCTCGACGATATATTAATTTTTAACCGCGTCAGAACATTTGCGTCATGTAAAAATGGTTTTTGAACGTTTGACTAGATACAGACTTTTGTTGAACGTTGATAAATGTGTTTTTGGGGTTAGTCAATTAGATTATTTGGGGCACAAGGTTCATGTAAAGGCATTCTGCCACAAGACTCAACTTTTTGTTTATGCACATTTTTTTTCCCTTTTTGTTCTGCTTTTTGTTTTTAGTGAACTGGACTTTTTCTGCGCTGCCCTTGAAATCTCAAGAATTAAACACGCACCTGGAAGAACGAGAAGCAACTTCAATCTAATTAATTATATTTTTTATGATGTTCAATTAGTTACGTTACTTGTATTGTTTTTGAAAAGATCAGAGGTTTCTGTAGCTAAGATAGCATGCGCTTCACGTTTGCTGCGTAGTTTTTTCTTCTGCAAAATTTGGGGGGGGGGAGGGTACTAATGTAGCAACAATCGTATTTTAGTAACTTAGCGACTTGGTTGCCATTTACATAAAAAAAACATTCATCAAAACAATTTCATCTAAATTATTTGTAAAAGTGAAAACTCCATTAAACTTTCTCCTTAAAACCAATGTTTTATTTCCAACTACGCACCCAAACATTACAGTACCATACCGTTATTGCATTATAACTGAACTAAAGTGGGAATTGAAAAGTCATGTTTAACAGCCACCGGCCGTTAAGAATTTTAACAGCCGCTGCCGGCCGTTAAAGATAATTACTTTCATCTATTGTTATGAAATTTCTTATTTGTCAAATTTGACAGCCGTACATTTCAATGTTTTTGTAACAGGAATCACAATATCAGTGGTACTGTTGCAACAGTTTACAAACAGACTAGTTTTGAACAATGATGAATGTGAATGAGAATTTTGATATTCCTCTGGAAATATTAGAAGAAGCATCTGCTGGTAATAATAATGAAATTGTTTAATAAATTGTTCTGAAAATAAAAAAAATATAACGTTAATACGAAAAATCTAGAACGACACAAGGCCGATACGCAGATAACGGACTAGGTCGATTATAAACCTCGGCTGTCGCCTCGGTTTACAAACTTCAACCGCGTCCGCTATTTGCTCTATATCGGCCTAATGACATCAATTACTATATATTACTGGCCTCTCAAGGTTGCAAGCAACAATGCTTAGCTGGTCATTTGAAAGGCTGTGGTATAGCATTGTTTGGATTTTAATATAGTGTTTTATTTTTACGTGAGCTCGTATTTATGGATGAAGGATATTTCCTTATGGCTTTCTTTAGCTACATATTTTTAATTATTAATTGTTAGCACTTATTTTGCCTAAATGATTTTAGTGTGTAATTTAGTTATTCAATACTGCTTACTCAGATTAGTATGTAAACTTCTATCTTAGGGAAATCCTTATTTTAAAGTAATATTGTGAATAATGATTATTTGAAGTTTTTTTGTAAAATTTGTATTTAAGCGGTTTTGGGACTGCTAATTATGTACCTAGAATCTAAATTATAATATTCAAGATAGCGGATTCAATATAACGAACTATTTCATAAAGTTATACCAATTGTATAAAAATTGTTTTTTATTGAGTTTCGGAGCTGCTAGTTACGTATTCAGGGTTTAAAATATAAAATTCAAAATGGCGGATTAAATAACGCGGAAAAAGTTCATGAAGTTATCCGAACTGCATACCCATTGGTATTCGTGGAGTTTCGGAACTGTTAATTACGAATCTTTCTTTCTCAACCTTTTTTCTTTTTTACGAGTTTTTCCTTAAAGATCTAAATTATAAAATTCAAGATGGCGCTTTCGATATGGCGGAATTATTTGATACCGAATTGCACAAGATAATAACAATTACATATACTAGGTTTTAATAACTAACTCGCACTCATTAAGGTTTTTATAGCAATTCCTACTAGAACATGCGACATAACCGTTTCCGTTTTCTATTAAATTATACAATTTAAAGTTAGACAAGCATAAGATTTAGTATTGTAATAGCTTTAGCGAGGTGATGTTACTATAAACGGGAATTTGAAAACCATTAAAACTAATGAATAAAATGTTTTATAAAAATTTAGAATTTAAAAAAATTTTTCCCAAAATCTTAGACTTTATTGAGTCCCGAAACATGATTTTAGTTAAAATATTAAAACCAAAAATTTTCATCAAATCGACACTTTACTATGCTGGAAATACGGGAAAATAAAAATTATATTTTGTATGAGTGAAACAGTAGTATTAATATTCTACTTTTTCATATACTTTCAGGTTACCAAAATTTATAGTTTTTCAATAACAAACCTACAAACATTTTTTTTTTTTATTTTTTTTATACGTTCGATATTTTAATTAAAAAAAAAATATTTTCGAACACTAATCATGTTTTCAAAACATTGACACGGAGCTCAAACACCCACTGATTTTAAGACAAACTTCGTCTATGCTGATAGCTTCAAAACAAAGTGGGAACATTTATTAAAGAACTTATAACTTATGTAAGATATAGAAAAAAAGAGGTTGAATTTACATACACCCAAATGAATTCATTCAAATAGATTTATATCTTTCTACATAATGTGGGCAACCCAAAATGTACGCCTCCCTCCTCCTATTGTACACTTGAGGAAACGAGATAACCTTTTCTTAAAAATAGACAAACATAAATGTTCTGCTTATTTATATTTTTTATTAAGTCAGTAGACTTCAATTTAACTTCGAAAACTAACAATAACTTACCTACTAAAATTTAGTATTTAGCACTGATGGTAGTGCGAGTCAAAATAATTCAAAAGGAGGACAGACAAGTACACAGAACGCTGATAAGCTTTCTAAATGTTAAATTTAATGTACTGGGCAAATGGCCAAGTAGAGGCGGGAGCTAAAGTCAAAATCCATTTTCTCTGGTACGCCCATATACAATATCCACATTTCTAAAAAATTCTCAGAAGTCTTTGGTCAGAATACTTCTAAGATTAGTTCGAACAAGCAATTTTGTACCAAACTGTGTATGTCACATTCACAAAATCTGTTTCCCATCAATCACGAGTAAGTGGTAAGAATTCCGACACTTGGGTTTTGTCCGTTTCAGGCGATCGCCTTTGTCAACGAGGCTTTCGGTCTGCAAATGGAGTGAACAGTCAACATTTCAACTGCTGTATTCAGCCTGCAATAACATTACTTCTCGCTTCAACAGGAGAAATATGCGTCGATAATTATTGCAGCAATAAACCTGGACTGCCGTAACACGTAAACCTATACCGGAATACCCGTAACGAACGCATTTAGAAGTGGGAAATTTTTGTTGTATGAGTTCACACTGGGGTTAAGTTTACTCGTACGTCATTTCTGACTGGTTTTACTACGCCAGGAAAAACAAACTTAAATGCGTTTCTGCATTTCGCTACTGTAATTGTTCGCAGGAAAACCTCTCAACATTCCATAGCAATTTCAGAGTCGACACTATAAATAGCGCTAATGTACAATGCGAATGGGGCATTAATGTTAATCTAACATCGTTTGATGTTATTCATAGAACCTAATTTACTTTTTACTAAATTACAGACTTGTGACCAACATACTCTAAAAGCATTCGGCAATAACGATTATAAAATTAATTTTTAAAACTTTCCTTGCGGCCACGAGAAGTTGCTCGTGGCCGCATTAATAATTATGAAATGTAACAATAAATGACAGATAGTAACCATGTGAACTAGGAGACTAAAGAAGCGCAAAACTAAATTATTTAAGACTAATAAGACATTCAATTTTGAGTTTTTGTAAGAGACATTCTTGTGCACACCTTTTTTTCAATGCAAGCCTCATTGCTGCTTGCGGGTTCTTAATTGTCAGCTGATGGTAATTATTCAATTATTTTTTTAGTAATTCAAACATTACATCACCTGGTGGGCTACACTTGTGAAATAATCATGTAGTACGGCGTCTTTTAACCATCAGAGGTACGTGAAACAATTCAGGGGTACGTCGCGCCGTCGGAAAGTTTTGTTAGGCGCACGAAAGACGTAATACAATATTGATACAATGATACATTTTTTGTCTGTATAATAAAATTACGATGATTCGCTTCACATTTACTCGACGGAAATTAGAAAAGTGCGGCAATTAGAAATTTCCTGGATTACTTACTAATAATTTCTATAGGGGGCCCAACAGGAACTATTTCCCTTTCTGGAGGCTGTAACTGCGTAAAGAAAAGTTTCCAGACGATGTTTATCAAAACTTTTTTCATTGTTTTGAAGAGTAAAACTTATCCATAAAAACTGTACGTACGACTTGCGCATGTGAAGGAAACACCCACATCTTCATGGCAACTCGATTTTTTACAAAAATGAAATTTATCTGGAACACCGTTGGGTTTGGCGGCTTTCAACAAAAGTACCTTTTCTGTCTATGTTTTTGTTTTAGCTTTTTAAGTCTACAGTTGTTAAGGTTTGAGTTTATAAAATAATACGTTAAGAGATACGTCGAACGTCCCTTTGCGTACGTTTAAAAAAAACAAGAAATGCGTTGCTTGGTATGCGTAAAATACATATCTGTGCTTATCTTTCTAGTGCGTCTATATACATATAAATAGACCACTCTTCCCTACCTTCCTATTTTTTGAAGGAGTGTGGTTTTATGATATCTGTTATTTTATAATTGTGTAATGTCGCTCCACTGAAAACTCAAGTTTAATTTTGGAAGGATCGACGGTGGGGATGACTGGGGGTAGGAAGATCCCAGTTGCCCAGATTGGCTGCTTGACATGCGTAAAATACGAATCTAAGCGTCCTTTTAGACGGGGATGTCTAGTTGCATCCCAATCCGATCAGGTAACTTAACAACATGGTCGAATTGTATCCCGAGGTAGGTCGAGTTGTATCCCGCCGATAATGATGTGCTTAACTTAATCTGCTTTATTTGAAAAGTTACCTTACTATCCCTTTCTAAATAACATTTCACCAATCACACCGTCCGCACCCTCATCCCCGAGTTTATCTTATTCGGTAAATTTAAATTTTTATATTAGTTGCTATTAGTAATTGAACGAAAGCAGACTATCATCAAAATGAGTGAAATACAAGTAATGAAAAATTAAAAAAGTCGCGAAATTCTGGTGATCAATGGTTTTAAATTTTGTTTCCAAAAACTGTTAAGTGGTGGTGTTAAGAGTTGGATATGTGTCTCGAGAAAAACTGCCTGCAAAGCTTTTTTAAAAACAAATGGTATTATATAACAGAAACGGCGCTTTTTCACCATCACGAAAAACTTCCCGTTGACTTATTAAATCGACAAATTATTAGCAATAAGGTAAAGCAAAACCACGGAAGATTTGTGTGAACGCCCTGCAAAGTTCATTCATAGAGAACTAAAAAATCAAGACATAGAAACCGTCACTACACAGGATGTCGACCGAATTAGAAGGAATGCCTATAATGCCCGAAAGCAAGTAATACCATCTCTACCGAAAACGCTGACGTAATACATCAATTTTTTGAAAGTAATCCTGTAGAAACAAACAGACAAAAACGTTTTTTTTTTGTTAAAGAATGATAATCACACAAATATTATTATTTTTCTGTAGTTTTTTACCACACACGAGCTGAAAAACAGCCACTACGTTCCTTTGGTCTATTCCCTATTACGGAACAAGACTACCGGTACGTACAAGGCAACACTGAAAAATTTACAGGTTGAATCATACATAAACCAACGTAGCGCTAATACCAATGTAGAAAGACTTGTGTCAAAAAAAGTTTTAAAAAGAAAGTAATTTGTACAATTTAGCTTAGAAGAATTACGTTCAGATAATAGTTGTGGAGAAAGTATCATATCCTTTTTAAATATGTTGTACTTTTAAGAGAAAAGAAAAATATAACTAATTAATAGTGATACATTGACTTGTTTATTTTTGTTCGTACTTTTACCCTTTAGTTTATAAGAAACAAATCAAGTGTTTATTTAAGTTTTAACTGTTAACAGATAATAATATAATTATCCCTTAAGCCGCTACCTGGTGAGCGGGATACAATTCGACCATAGCTGCTTACTCGTTTCTTCAAGTAACTTAGGTTTGGGATACAACTCGACCGTGTCCCTTGAAAAACAGCAATCCTACTCCCCCTTTTCTTGTTTTTAAATTTGTCAAAAAAAGTATTAATTTTTGAAAATTTTGAAAACAGTTTTAGAAGTTTTTGATAATTTCAGAATTAAACGACTTTAAAAAATTCCAGTTTCAATATTTACCATATATTTTCACTCCTCTACGATGGAAAGTTATGTAATAGTTTAAATCGGTGAATAGAAAAAGAAGCAATGGGTATATCTGAGGAAGAGGAGTTTGCAGACATCTTGTATTGAAGCATACGATATTATATCAAAATATTAAGATAATATCTTAATAAAATGAGATCACTTCTCAATATAATGAGATCTTTTCCCAATATATTGAGATGTTAAAAAAAGTGAAGTGGTACGAGGACGCTTCCGTAAAAGTCAAATACGAATCTTTCTTCCAAATACTCTAACGCAAAAATATGGCGGAAACATTCCATCTGAACAGTTTTTACGTTTAATGTTTTAAAACAACGTAATTTTATCAAGATTCAAATAGCTCCAACAATTGTGAATTATTAAAAATAGAAGTGTAGAGAAGTAGAGCTAACTGCTCTCAAAATAGAGGCAAAAATTGAAAAAACCAAATATCAAAAAAATATAATTCGTCGGTCAAAAAATGAAAGAAGAGATAGCATTAGCCTCCCCCCTCAGTATGATTGTAAGTAAAATTAGGTTCACAATCAGCTTCTGCCATAACAATACAAGTTTTGATGTCGGTTTGACATTTTTGACTGAAACATGCTTTAAGTTTAATATTTTCAGATAAACGTCGCGGCGCGCAGTCACCTATGTGAAACTAGAGAGTTCGAAAATAGACAAAACTTTGTTTCTCGACAAATTTCTGTTATATCTAGGTATTCCACATTTACGCACCATCATTGTTGAAAAATCATCTTTTAGGGGTTTTCCAAAGATACAAAAGTGCAATTCCGTCAAAATCTCAAAATCAATTTTACACTGCGATAATTATGTACATTCTTACACTAGAAGTAAATTCATTAAATATGTGCGAATATTTTGTCACTTAAAAATTGTTTTTAGTTATAGACACTTACCATATCAACCCAGCTTTCTTAAACAATCAAAATAAGCAATAATAAAAAAGAAGTTTATAAAAAAAATCTGTAAATACATATAGCCATCTATTTTTGAACAATAAGGGCGTAGTTTCAGTTTAGTATTTCTAAAATCTATTCATGATAAAATTACTGTTCCCGGGATTTTGAAGAATTAAATTCGCATAAAGGCGGAGAACTGAATCTATTGGAGCAGCAGCTGGTCCAATAAATATTTCAATAGTAGTATTAAAGTAATCTTAGTAAGCTGATAGAAGTTGAATGGAATGCTTTCCTTCCACACGTTTCTTCCATTTCTTGTTGCTCTTTGAGTGACATATTTAATAGTTTCTAAAGACCTCATGCAGGTAGTATTTACGTTAGCAGAAAAGACCCGAACTAAATGGTTTACAATAGATTGAACAGACAACTGACAACTGCAAAAAATGGGACATTCGAGTACAATAGGAACAAAATGCGAAAAGATGGCTTTCTTATTTCTTTTTTACCTGTGCTTCCCGTAATAAAAATTTAGCAACTAAATTACAATTAATTACCAAACCTGTGTATGAAATACGAGTTAAATAATGAAATTGCGTGTGGCATATATGTAGGTTCTTGTTTTAATATGTAAATGATTAACGATATATAATAAATTAATTATAATGATTAATAGGTTATGTTATTGAAAGTATTTTCTAACACTACCTGACATGCTCTGATGAATGTAGTTTGAAGGCTACTTAGAACCGAATTTTACATATTGATAATTAAAAATGGAATAAATAAATTTTCTCTTACATAAAAACTATGGTCATAATGTGCGCATTACTAAAAATTTTATTATTGTTTTAAACAATTAAATAATTTGTGGTAATACCTATTCCAACTAAATAAATTAAGAAAAATTAAAGCAAGTTTCAAAATAATTCTGAGCGCTGCACAACGAACCTGGAACCATAAACCAAAAAACCCCAACAGGAAACGGGTAGAAAATATTTTGGTTTATTTCATTAATCTTTAGTCTAAACAAGCCATACGGAATATTCATTTACTTTTTACACTGTCATCATCTCGAGATTAATTGATGCTTGGGAAGTCTTCTGGTAACAACATCTGGTTGGTGAAATCTTTATTCTATTTGCTACGGCATCAACAATTACAAAATCCGTTTCAAGTTATTTAATAAACAATAGTACTGAACAACGTACATTTATATAAGTAGCGTTGCGTGAATTCAAAATTTGGGTAGTCAACTGCAAAAATTATTTATATTAAAAAGTAAAAAATTACGGCAACTGCAATTTACCAAGACCTGTTGTTAAATGAATTAATCTACGCATAAAATCCCTATTACATTTCACTTTGTCATTATGCACTTTAATTTGACAACGTAAACCTTGGTCTAAAGCCCAAGTTACTGCGTGATTTGCCAAATAATTTTAATCGAACAGTTGCGGATAAATGTTCTTTGGTCGACGCACGTTTTTTAATTGCAGCTGATAGATTTTAAAACGAAGTATCCTGTTTTAGACTATACTTTTGAGGGATTAAATATAGATGAAAATAGTACGCAATTCCAGCAAAACAGTTTATTTTTAATATCGCTACCAGTTTGCCAGTCCATTCTTATATACTATTCAGTATTAAAAGATCTAGATTCTTCCTACTGCCTGTCTATAACGGCCCTAGTCATTTTGAAGTACATCGCCCATGATTTTTTACGTTTGTTTGTTTCTTTGTAAGAGTATCCATTAAATTTTTCTTTTAAAGGCTGGTCAACGAAAATATCCATAATTACTGCAAATTTTCAAACTACGTATGAAATTAATAAACACACAATAGCTGCACGCTGCAACTAACTGCCGCTGATCAGCGTAAGTAGACTACAAAGGCCGTGCCTTTGGCGTGCTTATTGCGTTCTGAAATCCCTACTATTTCTTTCCATCTGTCCATCTGAACATTGCATTATTCATATCAATGTGCATGCAAACGTATTAAGAATAATAGATTGTTTGATTGTCTCGTAGCTGGAATCATTTGGCCCGATAACTTTGGCTTTCGCGTACGCAAAACTGTGTTTAAAGGCAACGGCCTATTTATTAGGCGCGTAGATTTTAATGTTAAAAAGTGAAAACTGTGTAAAAGTAACTTTTTTTAATTGAAAGTTAGAATTAGATTTTTTTTGAAAAGTAATGCCTGCCTGCCTAATAGGACGCCACTGGATTGTATAATGTCATAACAATCAATTTAATAAGAAAATATCCAACCTGCTTAGGTTTATTTTTGTACGTGCTTAAAACAACACGGGGCCTATCATAACACCAAACTACCTAACATGCCTTGGTTATTAACACTTACTATTTCCCTTAATAAAGTATGTTTCATCAAACTTTATACCAGTCTAATATACCAACCTACTATTTACAGATGTGTATTATTCATACTTGAAAACATTATTTTTTATTTCTTTCTATAATATTTTTTACCTGATATTTTATAACATATATGGTTTTACATTTCACACTAATCCGACAATAACATATTTTACGTTGATCGCTAGGTATAGCAATATCAGTAAAACTTGTTATAAAAGCTGACGGTTTAATCAGAGTTATGCTGGTGTCCCCTTCCAAACATTGAAATCTATTCATAGACCAAGCTATTTATATTTTTTAAGTAAAATTCATATTCTTCTGTCCGCATTATAAAGTGACAACAACAATATATTACGATTTCAATATTGGGTAGAAATAGAGACGGTAATAATAACGTTACCTTATGAATCACAAAAACGAAATATGTTATAGCCATTTTTACTTTCCTAGACTTTTAGTATGAAGAAGTATTCGTGAAAGTTTTCGTATTCGAGATTTTAACGGAAATGCAATATTAAGGCCCGTTTCACATGCTGACGAGCTAACTAGTACCGCTGTTCTACATAAGACTATATTTAATATGCAATCCGCGCAATCCGTCTGTAAATTTCGTCGGGAGTGCCGTCAGGATGCCCCTTCGTACGACACACCGTCAGTATGTATGGAAACCATTATCTTTATGAGCTATTTCACATGTATCCTGACGGTCCGTTCCACACATGAGGTTATGGGTAATAATAGGGGCAACAATTGCTTTATCGACACCAAAATTTTATTTACGATGATCCAAGAGCAAAGATTCCATTTTGGATTCTTCAGAAGAAAAATAGGTACATGAAAAAAAGGGATACAAAGAAGCGGCCGCCATAGACATTGGCAGGATCCATAAATTCTGGAGGATCTTTAACTCACATTCTTCCATGCTCAAATAAAAATTGGTTAATACAAAATTGACAGAAAACATGCAACTCTGTCTGCTTTGTACGTCACTAAGCAACAGGCGACTTCCATTTCCTGCTACAGTCTGCAAATGTTTGATAGCTAGGCAATGACGACTTCCGCTTTGGAAAATATTATGATCACTCCGACTGAAACGTTTGTTTCTATTGACATGTAAAAATAAACATCAGGCGACTTCCGTTTCCTGCTACGATCGCCATGTCTGCAAATGTTTATTTGACTATACAGCAATGGTGAATGTTTGTTTATTTTGCTATGCGAGACGTTCAAAAAAGAGTACAAAAGCGCTGCGTTTTGGACATAGAGTCTGTTCGTTTTCAGGATCGAAATAGTGCTAACCTCAGAATACGGTCCAAAAACTAAAACTTGTAAAAACATCTCCTACTGGAACGAGCGCAAGCTAACGGTCCTACGCAGCTCCGAGAAAACGTGTATTTCTTTTGGTTGTTAAATTGTTGATCTACTTGTTCTTGTCTTGTTATAAAGCCTTGACTGTGAAATAAACATTCAGCAATACCCTGAAAAGTATTAAAATCTGTTCATAGCACTACAATGTACTCATATATTTTTATTTCTGTTGTTTTTTCCAGTTTATTAACCTAATTAAACAAATAGCGGCAACAGCGCTCTGTTTACCAACTAGTAGATACCATCTGAAACGGATGCGCAATCCATCACCATACCGACCATAAACAAGCTTTACACCTCCAGGAACCCAAAAAATAGACTCCTAAAAAATTTCTTTTTATGGATGGGTGTGGATGTGTGTGTCCGCCTCATATCTACTAAACTCTCCTAAATGCGACAACAATTATGCAGGACTTTCTGCTTTTTACATCACTAAGCAACCGACGATTTTTGTTTTTTGCTACGGCCGCTACAGCTATAAATGTTTGTTCGCTAATTAACAATGATTTCCCCGATTTGGAAACGTTTGTTTCAATTACCACGCAAACCTAAACAAGAGGCGATTTCCGTTTCCTGTTGCGGTCACTACACTTGCAAATGTTTGTTATTCTGCTAAGCGACGATGGCTAATGTTTGTAATTTTGCCATGCGACAGCCGCCGAAAGAGGGTATAAAAAGGCTACATTTTCTACAGAGAGCTCAGTTTATAGAAAGAAAAATATATACAGATTTATTGCTCAGTTTGTTTTCAGGATCAAAAGAAGGCTAACCTGTAAATACTGTGTTCCAGATCCCAAAGTGACCACAGCCCTGAAGATGTCCCGTGCAACCGAGGACGAAACGTCAGCAGTTCATGCACCGATGACGCGGCTCCAACCCGGAAGCCTAGCTGTTATTAAATAACCTCGCTCTTTCTCCGAATACATCAGCAGCCTCAGTTCTTACCAGAGCACCGCAGCCCCAGATAGACACCGAAAACCCTGCCCGATGCCCTGCTATGCATACGACCTAGCAATCCGCTACATAATGTACGAGCGTTAATTTTTACAACAAGACGTGTTTTTTTTAATTAAATTTGTGATTTAACTAGCTTATTAATGTCAACTCGTCAGACATAAAAACAAAAACGGAAAAAAAGATTTGCATGCTTTCAACTTTTTTTTCTGATGGATGAATAAACAATTAAGTGATTTACTAGACAAAACTCTTAGGTTTTATCTTTAACAACAACTATGATGAATTTGTAAGTGATTTTTAACGTAGTGATTTAAGATGGTATTGAGTTTTTTTAGAAAAATAATTAGATAATTTTGTAGACGCCTTCGCAGTTAAAGTGTTTTAAAAACATTGTAATACTGCATTTACGGGTAGTAATTTTCACGCCCCTTTATTTAATAAAGAAGGGTCGATAAAAAATTTCTGTTTAAGCCAAATTTTTCATGAGTGATAGTAGAATAAGATATATAATCTTTATAGGGAGACTTGGCACCCTTTACCTTGAAAGGCTAGTTTATTATCTGCCCATAACTACCGGATTAAACATGTCAAATTGTTTAAACCCTTCACTACCTTCGGGACAGGGTCGTACTGAGAGTTGCAACAAATGCTAACACGAGTTCAAATGAGCATTACTTTTAAAAAAAATTGGTACAAACACATCTTAATACCTGCCAGGCTTGTTCTGAGCAAAACAGCACCCAGAAGTATTATTTACATTCTTCAGAATGCAACTTAGCTGCAGCTTAAGCCTTTGCAGCTAAAGTGTGACAATTCTCCCCGAAAAAACTATACCTGCTTGTATCATTCGAGGCAAAACGTTTAATTGTCATTAGTATCAATTTATAATTAAGAGTTATTACGGAGACAAAACGTTCACTGCCTTGAGATTTTATTATAGTCATTAGTGGCGCGTAAGACGTTAATACCCATATGAGTATATATTTTTTTCCTTTACGGTGATATTTTTATTTCCAAAATTATGATTTTAAATATTACAACCGAACAACATGCGACGTCCTTGAAAATAGGAATCCCAAAAAATTTGAACAACATAGTAATGAATAATATTGATATCACAAATAATATCAAAGTAATTAATTATACACTATTTTAAAAACTTAAATATTGGATGACTTAATTTGATTGGCAGCACAGCTTGCAGCAGTGTTTATTACAATAAAAACAGTCACATGTGCGAGTGTCGTTGGCCGCATTTAAAATATTTTAACATTTTAACCACATTACATAAAAAAGAACGAATACAAACTGGATCTCGAGTCACATGTTTTACAACTAAATAATATAATAATAGCAAAAATTTCTTTGTTTCTGTGCTTTTGGATTCAAATTGGCTTGGATTCGCTTCATTTCACATATTTTAATCGGTTTCTTTGATGTTCAAAAAGCGGCAGCGGCAACACCTTTACCCTCACGTCGGCTTTCCTTAGAATTATGTAGAAAGTCATTAAAACTTGTAAACTACTAAATCTCTGAAGACGTGTTTGTTTATTCAGTAGTTACTCGTAAAATTTGTTACTGTTAGTGTTGTGGTTTTTTCATCAATATTCACAGTTCTAAGGAAATTATGTCTTTGAACATCGGTAAAAGAACTTCCTGGTGGATTAAAAATAAAAACCCAAAGCTGCTGTCATCGTTGTTATTAAGGATTTTTTCACAAGCACAACTTTGTTTTTAACAAGCTGTATACTGTGGATGTCAAAATTATAAAAACACGTAAAGCACACGGCAATTAAGTTCAGTAATACAATTCTTACTTCAAACGTCCGCGATTACGCAGAACTGGTGCTATTATTGCAAAGTTAATGTTCCTACAAAAATGTTAACGAGTTTGCAGGAGTTAATAGAAAGCCTTGTTTAGATTATTGTGATGCAGGACTAAACCATAATTTGCATATTCATTTGACTTACACATGAACGTCTTTGTAGCTCTAACATAATATTCAATCTGTAGGTTAATATTATAATAACTAATATTTTTTGAGTAGCGTTACAACTTTATCTGATAGTGAACAATTCAACCTCAATACAGTAAAATTTTTTTAACAATTGACTATGAACAAAACGCCGTAAACGAGTAAAATTAGAAATAAAACGGTGTTAAGGCAGTACAAAATGCAAACAAGCTAGCAAGCTACCATTCATCAGCAACACATTATAAACTGTTAAAGATGAGTGTAAACATTAGCGCCGTGGTTGTTTAAGGCACGCATCTGTTTCGGTTTAAAATCAGTGATCAGTAAAGCCGCTATTTAGTCGTGTTAAATTTGTATGAAACGATTTAGTATTCAAATGTTGAAATGTGAATTTTAATTACTATTCGTCACTAATACAGTTTTCTAAGTCTAAAATCTCAAAAAAGCTTTTAATTAAGTTGTCACGAACGCGATTACTACGATTTACGTTTCTAATTTCGGTTTTTGTGTAGTATTGTAGGTTTTTAAAAGGGAAATTCTGGAGTCCAGCATTCCCCCCTCCCCGCCCATCACGGTATAGCACACGAAGTGCTGTACACGGGTCTACCATGGTAAACCCCGAAAAACCAAATTTAACTAACGAGTCCGTTCTCTTTTCTCCCAATTTATAAAAATCCGGCTACAGCCAGGCCCGAACTCGGGTCGATCGGATAGGACTGCGTGCTCCTAACCCACATACCTATCACGACCGCCTGTATTATAGTTATAACTGAATATCATTCAAAATAAATTAGTTCAAAGTCTAAAGTCGACGCCATAATGTTTGAAAAGCAATAGTATAAACCTTCAAATATACAGCTTGAGTCAGCGGATAAGCCTTTTTACTTTCCCATAGTTCTAGTGAAAAATGAAAAGTTATGATTTCACGTACATTTACGAATTTCAGATTTTAACGAAAATACACAATTTGGGGCCAAAGAACCCAAAACAGTGGTTTTAAAATATGTCTCTGTAAATAGGTGCGCGTGCTTAGGTGCGTGGCCGGGTGCTTTTTCATATATCTTCTAAACCCTTTGACCGATTTTTATAAGATTTTAGTTGCAGGTCCTTTGTAATATCTTTAAAAGGAACCGGAAACGGAAATTAGACATGTTTTTGATATAGACGTTTTATATGTTATAAACACGTTTTTTTTTTAATTTAAAGACATTGCGTAGGTATCTAAAGGCAAATTAAATGATTTTTTCTGAATGCTGTACTTTCAAAACTAAGGTAGCTACGAATTTTTGAAAATTTCTACTCTAATGCTCCAATACTCAAAAATAAAATATCGAACAAATTTTTATATTATTTAATAGCCCTTAATAAGTCGAATCAAGTTATCTAAAAATATTTTGAAAATACAAACATTGTAAAAGAAGTGAGCTCCTCAATATTTAGAATATTTTCAAAAATTATTGCGCAAAAACTGTTAACATCATTTTTTATAAACTTTGTGAGCTGATAGAGCTTACAGTAAACTACAGATATGTTTTTGCTAATCTCCCAAATTTTACTCTGACGTCTTCCAGAATAGTTTTTAAAAATTCGAAATTGATTAATTACTGATTCAAAAACGCAAACGCCAGTCGTTATAAACTTTAAACAGTTTGATAGCCTATTTGATGTAGATTATTAGGATTAACAAGAATTTTTAACCATATTAAAAATCAAGAAAAAAAAAACTTTACTTTTAAATATCAACAACACATTTTCAGGAAGTTACCAATTAGATCTAGTTAAAAAACATGATTTTCAATCTTTGCATATTTTTGATAACTCTTCAAATAAAGTATTTCTAGCGATTTTGGTCCGAAGTCCGAAGCGAATCTAATCAGCCGTCGGTTTAGCCGACGTTATCGTCGCTTACTATTCTTATACGGTATGCGACATCGTATTGCACAAGCTGTCAGAAGTTCAAATCCCCGCTGGGGCATTACCTTTTTTCAGATCTTTAATTCTTTTAAAACCAAAGTACCAGCGACCTGTTTCGCCCATTTTTGTAGATTAAGTTATAACCGTTAAAAAAATTTGGTCATAAAGATACGAAGTTTAATTTTTTTTTTCAAATGACACTAATCTTATTTTCGGTTAATTTGATGAAAATTCGGTCATGTTTTGTAAGAACCAAAAAATTACTCCGTTTGTATCGTTGATACAATCAATACTAGTCAAGCTTTGAAGATTTATCTAACGTTTTAAATAAAACAGAACGTTCAAGTTTTATCTAAACCTAACTGCAGTTGCTCATTTTGAATATTAAGTTCCCCTCGCACTCATTTACATCAAAGAATGACCCGTAAGTTATTTATGAAACTTCGCTGAAAATGATATGCAAATGTGTGCTTTAACTAATCCAAAATTAACTAGTACATTAATTTTTAAGAACTTAAACGCAGTATTATTTGAATTGCCTTAACACTCCATACCTCGAAATACACAACGAAAGCCCGCACCTGCGCACAAACAAACTTAGAAGCATGTAATTAATACTCATTTAAAAAACAATGTTATTTCGTTAAAGCTACCTGTTCAGTATCTGGTGTCAGTATAGTCTTAAAACAAAGCATGAAGTAATAAAATTTAGTTTCCACGGCGATTTATTGTTAAATAAGACATCTGAAACTAGAAAAGCTATTCAAAATGTATTTTCCAGTACTATACTGAATTGAATTTGAATGAAAAGTACACATACTTAAGAAAAATGCCAATCATCGCCCTTTAAACATGTGCCTAAGCAAACAACCGCTAATGGTGCCAAAGTAGAAGCTTGGGTACTTTAAATAGAAAAACACTTATTTTACTGCGATCAAAAAACATTATTCAGAGTTATTCCAAAATACGTGCAAACAGATTTCTCATGAAAACTGAATTCGAGACTGAACCCAAAAGTTTCTGATAAAGTAGAATTCTAATCCAATCTCTTAAGCTTACTATACACTTTTTTTAAATGTCAAAAGAAATATTTTTTCTCTAATAATCTCTAAAACTATTTGATGTATCTTTAGTGCCACAAAAACTCAAGTGTTTTATTAAAAGACGCGCACTATCAACTGGCACCGTTAAGATTTCTCATATTTTAGAGGTCTTTAGTTGTTAACAAAAATTCTGTTCTGGTAATAATCTAAAATCTATAAAATACAAAAAAAATAAAACGGTTTTGGCTCTTGAAACATTTTCACAAAATGTACAGCTGTTTTTGTGTATAAGTTAAGTCTTATGTTCACAAAAACAAGGCAGTACTACAAAGTAATAGTGTGTAATGAAAATTAAAGCAGATTTTATTCAATGAATCAGGAAATTATCTTATAATGTTGACAGTTTGATTGTGGATTTTGCTGTGTGTTATTATTTCTATTGATTAATATTACTAAAATGCCCCTAGATTAACTTTGATTTGTACTTTTTATTTTTTTATGCATTCAATCATTTATCGAACATTATCATCTGTTTTAATTATCATGCCACACTATTTTATCTTTGTGGTACTTTCTGTTTAAATTAAATGAGGGGGGAGCAGCTATATTAGATGAACATAAAAATCACCACAAAGCAATTCTTGGTATTAGATTAATTATAGAAATGCAATTTTCTTTACCTCCATCTTGTGAAAATTTTTCAAGAAACAAACAAGTTTTATTTTTAGTTATAATGTACGTAAAACGAACGAAAAAATATTTGTTTGCAAACTCAACACTTCTAAAATAAAAAAGAAAAGGCAGTTGGTATACTTCTTGTACTTACAGTGTTAAATTCCCCTTTTCCTACAACGCCAATTGATATTTCGTTTTATTGCATTTTTACTGAGAATCATCATGGAGTTTTAGAAATATCAGAAAAAACTTATGTTATGTTTTTTAAGAACAACTGTCATATCGCAAACAGTAACAATACAAAACATTTTATCTATAGAGTAGGAGGTAAATATACAGGATGTATCAATTTGTGTGTTAACTATGGGGATCTCGCTTATTTGTAGAGATACGACGATGGTTAAATTAGAGAAAAGTTGTGAAATTTTATGCTTACTAATAATCTAAAAAGAAATTGGCGCTATCTTGCTTAGTTTTGGAATAAACTAAATTAAACTGAAATTCTAGATTTTTACTTTTCGACTATGACTCATTTGTCATTTATATTACATATTTCTAGTTAACGCATTATTAGGACACTTTTTCATGTTGAATCTAAATTTTTAATCAAATTTGGTATAACTGTTACCATTGCGCATTTTCGACTGTCAACTTTTTTTTTCTTATGGCCGGCATTTCAAATTTTTTCATATATGAATAGTTTTTAATTATGGTTTCAACGATGTGTCACACTTTGCATTTTGTTTAAGTTACGAGCATTTTATTACAGTAAATAAAAATTTCATAAGTGTGCCATGGAAAGACCACGTCATTTAATTTATTTTGTAAAAATTCTAGTAGGTCATGAACTGACAGAAGTAAAACAAAACACTACTTTTATTTGGCCATTAGATACATTAGGTACGCGAAAATTTCAGCAAACTTTGTTTTGAGGGTAGGCAGCAGTTTAAGTTATTTTTTTCAAAAACAAATGAATGACACAGTTACTATCACACATTAGAGAGTTTATTTTAGACGAGCTTCTGAGCATCTACGCGGTTTTTTGGTAACTTATTTTCAAAATGTAATAAATAGGCTGTGTCGAGATGCAAGACATGTACCTAATGTGTCCCGCAGTATTGTATATATTCTTAAATACGCAAATTCCGCGACTAAACTGAACAAGCCTAACTACTTAGTAATTATAAGAATATTTATAATTTTGTAGTTTTATCTCTACCCATCAAGATCGACAACAAATAATTTTTAAAATCAATGCACCCACTTTTCTTTGCAATTGGCGCTATCATTGTGTTTTCTATTGTACTAACTGTAGAAACGAATGTCTGTTCTAGTTTTAACTATAAACTGTAATCCAAATATGTTTACGTCGCGCGCAACTTGCATTATTTGACTTATATCTCTCTCCAAAGTCGTTTTTGGTACTAAACTGTCCCTGATTTTGCCGTAAGCAAAAGCCTAGCCCGATAAAAAGAATCCGTAGCCCAGCATGTGTGCTACCCATGGAGTGTGATGTAGGAATGTTAGCTTTCGGCAGATTTTATTCCAACCATACACAGAAGTGGTAGACGTCAAATTTTGCTTATCTTTATTAAAATCTGTAGCGGCCCGCTGTAAAAAAGAATATCCGCCTTGTCTTCTAGTAGCAGGGACCCCTCACCACTAAAATTTGAATCGGGTTTATTATATAGATAGATAGAAAAAAGTTTTGATGTTAATGTAACAGTCACAGAGCGTAATCGGGGCCATAAAACTGCGACACCGGCGGAATGTGTAAGTTACATCATATCCCTTTTAATAAATTTGCTAACAATTGTTTAAAAAATAAGGTTGAGGCGTAGTCCACGGGTTCTGCTAGTCTCTTAAATTTGCGATTGCTTTAATTCTTGTAATAGGTAGTTATCTTAAATCCAAGCGTTTATTATTAAATGCTACTATTAACTTGAAAATGCCAGATAACAAATCTCAAATTCAAAATTTTACCTTTTTTAGTCTCTGTTTCAAACGGCTACGCCTCAATTAAAAATCTTACGCCTGGTACGGAAAAAATTCACTTCTTCTTACTTGTTTTACAAATAGCTATTTACTACAATTGATGAGCAATTCACTCAAAATTTCAAAAATTCTTAAAGGCGTTTAGCTAAATTAATACGGCAAAGTAAATTGTAAACTATCTACACACTCCAAAGCTTATCAATCCCGATTTGAAAACCCGTTCCGATAATATGAGGAACGAACACACACATCCACCCACTCGTTCCCGCAGTCAGACATTTTCAGTTAAAATCATGAAATCGAAAATTATTAACACTTTGGTACAGAAAGTACAAGAAGTAAAAATCAATGAATTTAAAAAAGTTTTAACGAAAACATTTTAAAGATTTTCCAAAGTAAATTTTATGTTTATATTTATTATTTTACCACTAACAACAAATTCATACTAGTCTCGATTGGTGTTATATATTTTTTCTGAGGTAACCACGCATAACTGAATGTATTTATAATCTCGTTTCAAATACGACATAAACTGAACTAGCTAATATAATTCTAGGTATACATATTTACTAAAACAGTAGCATATTTTAAGGTAATTTTACTTTTTACTTTCCTATACTTTCAGTATAGGGAAGTATTGTTTTCATGCAAAATTTCAAAATCGAGATTTTGACGGAAATACATGTTTTGGGCTTCCAGGATCCTAAAAAAGTGGTTTTTAAAAAATGTCTGTCTGTGGGTGGGTGGGTGTGTGGGTGTGTGGGTGTGTGGGTAACGCTCATATCTCCGGAACGGCTGGACCGATTTCGATGTGCTTTGGAATGAGGAGGTATATCAAAAATTCATCGACAAAATAAGCTTTTAAAAAGAATCCGAAACCGGAAGCGGAAGTTAGACATGTTTTTTTGGTAGCATTTTTTTCAGAAACGGAATTTTGGAAATTGGAATAGTGGAAATTATAGAAAGCCTTAGAACAAATCAAACGATTTTTTACCGAACTCTCTAGCTTCAACATTGCGGCCGCTACGAATTTTTGAAAATTTCGACTTTAACGCCCATTTACTCAAAAACCAGTTATCTGATTGGAATCAACTACATCTTGTTTGGTAGCCCTTCAAGGGTACTATACCATGAAATATAATTAATTTTGAAAATCGAAAAACGATCTCAATGGCACCACTCCAAAATTTTTGAAATTTTCAAAAAAAAATTTCTCAAAAACTGCCCACACGTTTTTGTTTAAACTTTTTAAGCTGATAGAGATAGGCATCTGCTACAATTTTATTTTTTGATCATTTCTATAATTTCACTGTGACGCCCTCTATGAATTTTTGAAAATTGAAAATTGGTACCCTTTTATTTATTTAACGGGGGGCAATAAAATATTTCTGTTAAAGCAATATAGCTCATCATTGACAGCAAAATCCGAATATCATAATATTTTTGCGATAATTTCATATTTAGGGGGGCTACTGTTCCCCCTCCCCCCAAATTTTTTCGATAAAAAATTAAAAATTTGGTTTTTTGTTTTGTTTTCTCTAGGAGAATCTTTTTACAAAAAATCAAAAAATTAAATTTTTTGCCCCTTAATAATCTTTTTGTCCTTAGAAGAATTTCACATATTTTCTAGAGTTCTGAACGTTTATGCATTTCTATTGCGCACGCATTCAATAGCCACTTATTTAACAATAACGGGTAGCTCCGGAATAGCATGGTTGGATATGCGGGTGTGTTCGAGTGTACTGCCGTTTTACTGCATAAGTAGTTGTGGGGTCGCGCCTCGGTTGGGGCCAAAAATTTTTTTTTATTTTATAGTTTTTTTAAAACACTGCTTTTGCGTTTCTAGACAGGTGTATATGGAAAGTGTTGGAAAATATTAAACAATGTTAATTTATAAGTATAGGAAAGTCCAGGCGAAGTGTTTCGCTCATTTTTTATTTAGTATTTTTAATTCTTTTTATTTATCCCTCGTTTTGTTCCGATATTATCAAAATTGCATAATCCTAGAAAACGAAAAATTCAACCAGCAACAACTTATGCATATTACATAATAATAAAAGTTAACAGCTGTAATCAACAGGTTGGAACGTCCTGTAAACAGATTTTTTTATTCTTAAAATTTAACATACTTATATTACATATGCCCGTATTACTTCTTCCCACCCTTAATACAAAGCTCTGACATAGTTAATTGGAGTGTCTGAAAGCTATTTAACTGGTGAAGTGGTTAGTACACAATGTCGCCGTTGCACTTTATTACTTCTGATGATGCGTAGGATTTGAAATGGAATGCTATTTGCACCAGTTAACGACCACGGTCAATTAAACCCATTAATTCAACCGAAAACCTCCATGAACAAAACGATTCAATTGTTTATCGCTTATTCTTTTCATACATTTTAAGACTGTCTAAACAGTTACGTAAAGCAAATGTTCACGAACAGAACTTAGACAACTGCATTATCACAAATGCAAATGAAGTAATAACAAAAGGAAAAAGTAAGGTTCTTTGACCCCATCATCTCGTATATGTGATGTCAACTGCATTAAATAGACAATAAACGTTCCCTGTGTGAGTGCGCTGCTTGTGTACTTCAAATTGTTGAGTATCCATTCCATATAGTAACGTGAAATATTAATATGTCAGCGATATATTCGTGATACACCATAGTTACGTGAACTTATGTCGTATTTACTAGAATTTTTATTAAACTGTTTTAACATGCACAAAGGGGTTCACATATTACTAATGCATACGTAAAATTCTAAATTCCTGTTTGAGAAAACCTACTTATACATAAAACCAACCACAAAAATGTGTAAACAGAATATGTAATGTTAGAAAAAAACAATTATGTTTAAAGTACATTTCCATAAGCACGCTCAATAAAAATGACCTGTAAGAATAGGTAGCTGTTGGTAAATAGGTACAGATTTATTATTTCTGATCTTAATCGTGATATATCACGTAGAAAGTTTGAATAACAACTTGAAATAACTGTATGTAGCTAATAATTAATAATAATCTCAGAAGCTTACTTGGCAACTCGTGATCGCGGGTTCGAATCCCAGTTCTTGTAAACCGGCCGTTGACTTCAGGAGTAAACTTACCCTACCATTAATTTAAAAATTCAATCTGTTAAATAAATTGACAATAAATTCATGCACCGACGATTTTTAAATTTTTAAATTAATCTACGTAAGTGAATAATACACATTTACAATAATAAGCTGATTTTCCAACAATTTACCTAATTTCCAGAAATTTCCAAATATTTTAATCAACATGTATTTAAATTATGTTGCTCATTTATTTAAAAAAACCCAGAAGCTGTGTTTTGCGAGAGTGCCTGCGGTACCTTATGAGCTGTGAGATACGCGAAGGCGGAGCCAACAATAAGTGGGATAGTATGTTGAACTAAAATCTAAAAACATGCTACACTTTAAAGGAGCCAAATTTAAAATTCGAACACCTGTAGAGTTTACAACAAAGTAGTGGTAAATTTTAAGAAGAAATATAATTACGGCGAACGCTATAAACAGATATCAATACTTTTAAGTTTTCCGACTTTGGTGTGTTCGCGTCCATCATCAACAGATTTCCCGATATGAAATCACTTTCAAAAATCTCATCGTCATCGAATTTGAGCTAAAAAAATTTTCAGTTACTTGGTAAATGGGCGACGAATGTTACGTAGTCTGGTTAGTAGCTCTAAAAACTTTCTTCGTGGACACTGCCAAGGTGACACTCGTTCGAATTGCGAAACGTGCGAAGAAACATCATGAATTCTTCTGTTATGGACACAGTATACTTACCATTGATATACACATGATACCTACTACGGCAGTTTCTAGAGAAGAGGGGGCACCCGAACTAAATGGAACTTCTACGTAGAAGACAGCATAGAGATTCTGATAGCCAATCAAAGGCCTCCAACGCTTTAAAACTTGTAAAAGCGCAGACGGAAATGCGGGTGTACAGCGTTTTGCTGGTAGTTATGACGACGAACCTCGGTGAGGTTGTTGCTGGTCTAAGCGCTCTACGCAAAGTTATAGTTAAACAAACGATATTTATAATACGAAAAAAGCCGAAAAGTTGCATTCGCATAAATTACTTTTTTAATTGTACATGTGTGAAAATGAATTCTGCCCAAACTGAACGAGCGGCGATGCTCAGAACGCAGCTACACTTAAGTTTAAAGCGACACTGTGTTTTTATACATGTCTACAGTCTACGGAGTCAACGTAAAGAGGCCATTACAGTCAACCTCTTTTGTTTAACGTCGCGGCACCTAGCAAGAACCTTAATGCACCACGTCCCTTATCGGGCCGGATTGAGTTGCAGTCAATCAGCGCGCATGTCCAAGTTAACATCGATTCAACGAGGACAATGTCATCAAGCTGCGAGTCCTAAGTCCCTACTGGCGGAGAGAAGTTACCTAAATCCCTACTGATTCAGCAGATTAGTGCCCAAGGTGAAACGGAGCTCACCCGTCGAGCCACGTCAAGACGACCCTAGCCTGCATAGCCTCTCTGCTGTCACCACGAGTCCTACGGTGTGAACAACATGGGAGCTGCTATTCCCTCTCGGGGTGGTACCAGTCTATAAAGTCACTAGTCGGACTTTTCAGAACAGCCAAAGCTGTACCCAGTACTGGTTAACAGCGCACCGCACAGATAGGTTGGTAGCCAGTCTGATCTATAGGGCGGTACCTCAACAGTGTCGGGTATGCAAATGCACAAGCTTCCTGAGTTGATACTTTGATAGTGAGCATGAGAAAGTAAAAAGAGCCTCGTCCCCAAGATCCAGATCCCTAAGACCAGCAGCCACGCCACTTCTTCATGAAGCTCGCCTTCATGTGCGTATACCATCGGCGTCCAACCAGCCAGAATATTGCCTGGGAACATTTGTAACCCGTAGGGTCAACCATACGTAGTGACTAAGACGCATTTATTGCCAGGGAACGGGGATTCCAACCCATACTGAGGGCTAGTAACACTGCACCTCGTTAAATCACTAACCCAGTTCTCCGTGGTCCCAATTAAGATAACCATGAACCTCCTCTCCGAGGAGAGGTAGACGTATCAAGTTGAAACCACCGGAGTGACCGTTACAACGCGGACCCCGCGGGGGTGTCTTTGTTCACGTCTCTCACCTAAGTGACGGTCCGTCCAGCCTGTCTACAGTAAATAATATCGGCATGTGCAGTTAATATAATGGCAACAAACGAAAAATGCTTCATTTGTGAGAGGACCATATTTCAAGTGGTGATGTTGTGAAGGTGAAGGAACAAGGAATTGGTTCCTCAATAAAAGCATTGTTTGAAAAATTAAGTGTAAATTAACAAAAAATACGCCTCACAATCGTATATAATCGGTGGTAGGTCAATAACAGAAGAATATATGATGTTTCATAACACCTCCTGTAATTCGTCCATCTTTACCCGAACCGCCAATAAATAAAGTGAAAGCAAATATAGCGGACTGAAGAACAACAAGCCCCTAGCGTCAATGACATACTAGTCGCAGTGTGAAGCGCCGCTTCGCCTCTAATAATATGTAAAAATCAAATTGTATTATTTTATGATTTAATGTATCTATATTTATAAAACTGTGCAAATTCAACCCTAATAAAGTTGTCTACCAACCGCGATCGTGAAAATTGTAACGCCCGTGCATTATTGGCTTTCCAACACGACTACATAGTAAAGTGAAACGATTTATGTGGCTTCCTTTATCGCTGCACCAAAGTACGTGGTTAGCGACAACGTATCCCCCACCGCCTCAACTTACTGCCAGCGTCATGTAGATCATGTCTCGATATTTACAGCGCTTTGCTTAATGTTTAAAGTAACGGCAATTCATACAACAGAAAGTTTAAAAATGTTTGGTATGAATAGTATAACTGGTTATGTGGGACTTATTATTTATAAAAACTGTTTTGCTGAACTTACATTCTCATCGGTAACAAAAATTTCGTATGAAATAAAATAAGTTTTCACTTCATTATTACACCGCTCCGGTGAATTCTATTTTTAGAAACTAAAATAATGAATATTAGAAAAAAAGGTTATCGGGGGATATGGTTGTCGGTGCTCCACGTTCCGCGACGCTTAGGGAACCAAATTTCTATCTTACAAAAACGCTTCACCTGTTTCTGAACCCATAAGCCGCCACTGGCCATCAGAACTAATTAAAAATGAAGGCCTATAGTTAAAAGCGGAAATTTACAAATTGGTAACAGACATATGCGCAGTACAAAAGAAAAAAAGTTAGAGTGCGGTTATTATTGAAGCATATCGCAACTGTGAACAACTTATAATGTGCTATCAAATATCATTAGAGAAAGAATCACTCCAATAGCAGAAACAGTGCTGAGTTAATCAGGCTTCGAAATCCCCCTTGATATCAGATCAACACCAGATCAGCTGTTCATGATTCGGCAACTAACGAAGAAGGCATGGGAGCATAATGTAAGCGTATACCAAATTATAATTTACTTTCGGCTTAGAGTGCTTAGACCACGTCGTCTGTGGGAATTACGCCCAGCATAATCAGGTAAGGACCGACCTGTAGCTCGTCTGCCTTTGCAAGCAGTTGCTCTAAACGTTTGAGTCATGGTGATTCGTGTGCCCCGCTTGCCTAAACAAGGTCGTACACTTAGATTGTTTAAACCCTGGGGCAGACAAGAATTTGATCTTAATGTATCTTGTTTGCCAGGAGAAGAATACTTAATCGGCTTATGCCTGTGAGCTGTTTGTTAACCCATACAAACTAACGTTTAGCAAGACATTAGAGCTTGCATCTTCAGAGTGATCAGAGCACTGAATTCAAATCCAGGATGCGGAGGTATTAAGGAACCGGTGGAGCGTGATGGTGATGCTTATGAGTATTCAAAAGAAGAACTGCCGAATTCCAAACTTTACTGAGTCTAAAACCATCTTCCGTGTTTATGTTGTTCGGTTGTTTCTCAATTTCAATGGCTTCACGTATTATCTGAGAGTGGTAATGAGATACTCTGGCAGAGTGATGACAGTTAAATTCTAAAGCATGCAAAGACGTAATTTTATTTTCCATGTATTTTTTATTTGAACATACGGTATATTTAACGTACTTGTGGATAATTCATTTTAGTCAAGATGGTAAGTGTAAATCGCTTGCAAATATTGTACTGATAAGTTCGTTCACATGTATTGTATTATTGCCGTTGTATACTTAATTGACTTGGTGGCTTCTCGATCGAATACAACACTGTGCATTTCCTATGTTTGAAATATGCAAGATTTACGACTTGCTAATTTTATAATTTACAATCCTATTGCGATTACGGCAACTATTATAATTAATGAAACAGTTACCACCCACTGTACTACTGTAATTGAATTCATGGTAATTGCGATGTTCAATAAACGCTCAAGTAACGTGACCGGATGTGACCCTGCCATCACTCACAAGGGGTTCCGGCTGAACATGCAGGCGGAATAATAATTATTTATTCAGATGTATCGCTAACAAAGCACGTCCTCCCTTCTTGTTCTAAGAAAATTTCACATCCCTTCTACAACGAAACGCGTAATTGAATTATTTATTACTATTAAAATAATTAATGAAGCATCTAGGACTTTGTTGCACCTGAATTGAACCGTTTGTATAAATCAATATAACAAGAAACTTTACACAACCTAGTATTACAGCGAAAGTATCTGTACAATACTTTACTTTAATTAAAAGAGATGTTTTACAGAAGAAAGCAGTGTTTTGTTCTTCTTTAATAATTCATCGGAAATACCATAAAACATTAACGGAAGATTTACTATATTAGTTATTCAAGCTATAATAGCCTGTATAAAATAACAGAACATAAAAAAATATTCCGGAAGGCTCATATAATATGCAGAGTGTTTACTAAGTACGTACAGAAACTTCGGGAGGTGATTCCTTGGAATATTTCACGAAGAAAAGTTTATATGAACATACGTCTGAAAATACTTCCTTACTATGGGGCGCCAAGTGTAAGGTGAAAATTTACTGTGCATTTCAGGGCATTTAAGGCAATTTCCCCAATATTTATTATATATACACACATTTAGCTACATGCTTTTTATTTTAATAAATCGTTGTAGATTTAAATAAATCCCTAAACATTTGGTTTAAATATTCCAACATTTAATAAAGCTATTTAGTAAATCTTTATATATTTAGATAAATCTGCACATATTTGTTTTAAATCTTTCAATATTTAATAAAATTTTCGCAGAATTAAATAAATCTTTAACGATATAAATAAATCCTTACATATTTAAATAAATATTTCAACATTTATTATAAGCTGTCATATTTAATGTTAACTTGTCATATTTATTTGACCTTGGTAGACTCAGCCTACATAGAATACCAAGACCCTTTACACTGGTGGTAACCTTCAACAATTATGAACACGTTTTCCATATTTCAAGAATGTGTAGAATTAATGTTAGTTCAATCATCAATAACAACATATTTAACAACATAAACATTGCATAATTTATTATTTATACAATAAAACTTCCTCAACATTCTCTTGAGAATGTAATTTTTAGTCTGCTTTGTTTAAGCGTTGAACGCTCCCACCATGACCCTTCCTTGCGCCTTACTACCGGTGCGGTATATACGGTCTTGGTGTCCTAAGTCGGCTGGGCTCACCAAGGTCAAATAAATATGATAGGTTAACATTAAATGTGACAGCTTAAAATTAAATGTTGAAACATTTATTTAAATCTGTAAGGATTTATTTATATCGGTAAAAATGTATTTAAATCTGCGAATATTTATTAAATATTGAAAGATTTAAATCAAATTTGCGCAGATTTAGCTAAATACATAAAGGTTTACTAAATATTTGAAAATTTAAAATAAATGTTTTAGGAATTATTTAAATCTCTAATGCTTTATTAAATATTGGAATATTTAAACCAAATGTTTAAGGATTTATTTAAATCTACAACGATTTATTAAAATAAAAAGCATTTAGCTAAATGTGTGTATATATAATAAATATTGGGACAAATTGCCTTAAATACCGTGAAATGCACAGCAAATTTTCACTTTACACTTGGCGCCCTATACCTTACAGCCCTCTAAAGAAACAACAGTCTAATCACTTTTTTGTCGATAATTTTCGCAGTAGTTGCACTAAAATATGGAAATTTTACGTGTGAGCACTGCTGATTTAACTTAGTACTTCTACTAATATTTGTTTAAGTAAGTGCACCAAAGGTGTCTCCAACAGGTGGGGGGGGGGGGGAGTCACGCTTCTATATTTAAGGTTTTGTCTAAAAAATCATATTCTCCGTTCAAAAATGCACAAAAATGGTACACTTGTTGACAGTCGCTATCTCTAACACTTATCGAGATAATTCAAGTTTTATGAAAAATCAAGTTGCCATGAAGGTTCGAGTGATTCCCTAAAATACGAAATAAGTTGGCACAAAAGATAAGTTTTTCTATTTTGCGTCTTTAAGAAAGCTATTAAAGCACGCAAACGCGTGCGTTTATAGCTCGGTTGCCAACTACCGCAAAATCCCCATTTTGGAACTGGAAGTTTTTATTTAAAAGGGCATAAAAAGCGCAAAATAGAAAAATAGTATAAAATACACGTTTTATAAGACATTTCAGCGCACTTGTCCTTAAGAAACTCGCCGCAAGCGGCTCGTTTTCCAAACTTGGACGCGTGCTCCAAAATCAGTCTTATAAAACTTGTGTTCTAATGTACTATTTACACATCAAAACAATAATATAAGCTCCTATAAGCATGGCTCCAGAAATGCTTCCTTAGAGAGTTACAGCCTCCCGAAGAGACAATAGTTTAAATTGCTGGAATTTACTACCTCCAGAAACAGTACCTCCACAAGAGAACCTTTTTGTGTATTTTTATATGGAGAGTAAGGTTTCCTAAACACAACTTAAAAAAAAATGTAAAGTCGAAAACATTTAGAAGAAAATATTACGTGACCCTTCCCCATATATGTGAGACACCTCAAGTGCACCTATTCAAACAGATAATCAGTAAGACTTACATAAAATTTCAAAATTTTAGTGCAACTACTGCAAAAGTTATCGACAAAATAGGCGATCAGACTGTTCTTTCTTTAGACTGGCTGTAACTCCGTAAGAAAGCATTTTCGGACAATGTTGATACGGACTTTTCTTCATAAAATAACCAAAGCAATCACCTCTTGTGCGTACTTAGAAAAGACCCTGTAGAATAATAAAATTTAAATATTTTGAATTGATTGTGTGGTAGGCACGTGGTGAAACATTATTAATAAATATTTAACTATTTAAAATTAATAGTATATTAATAAAATAAAACGCTTGGTAATTGTTTCAAATTGTAAAACAATTACCAAGTGTTTTATTTTATTAATATACTATTAATTTTAAATAGTTAAATATTTATTATAAAATAAAAATACCACCCGTCTGCTTTTTTGAAGAATTAAAATTATTTATACCTGCATTTGCAGTTTGTCATTAAAATGTGAAACGTGAACTCATTCTGAGAACACATTGATAAGACGTCTACCACCTTGTTGTTAACTAGTTTCTTAATGTTTTTTACTTATAAGATGCAATAACCTTTCTGTAGAAATAAGAAAAAACGATTTTAACTAAAAATGACTAATCAAACAAAAATTAACTTAACAAATAAACTCCAAAACGTTGCGGTATTTAATGCACATAAACCTACAGGTACATGCACCAGCAATTCCAAAAGCAAATTTAAAGTGAGAGAATGAAAAACAAACAAAAGCCATGATTTAGATTTGGCGACGCATCGGGCGAGACGTTGGCTCTGGTCCAGTAGTATTTCTGACTTTAAAGTCTAAAAAACTATATTAATTCTTGTGGTTTTCTCTTTCATACCTAACTGTACCGCGTAGCAATAAACAAGGATGGTTTAAAGCCGTGTGCCTATGACAATCTTCAGGCTATTTTTCACCGCTGCACCAACGCAGCTCGCAAATGTAGTTTATCAAATTTATAGATTCTCTTTGATGAAGAAAAATATAAAAGAATTAACTTGGTAATCATCACAACGGAAAAACTCCTCAGAACTTTTATAAGTAGAACTTCAAATATAATGTGGAAAGAAATCGAGTCTCGTAGACTAATAATAAGTATACAAACTTTTTCACTTCCTCTTCCGCTATTTTTTCTTAAACTTTTCAAGCTGATGAATAATTAAGGAAATAATAAAGTAAACATTGCAAACGATGTAATTAGGTGCTGATAGATATATTTTTATAAGTAAGATTTTGTAGAGATTTTGATTTTCTCACAAGCCACAATCCGTTTTCATCAAATTACAAAACCAGTATTTCTTTCACGTACTTTAATGAAAGTTCCGAAGAAACTAACACCAATTTTTTCTTATTAATACTTAATACCTATACCCTGTATAAATATTAAGCCACTTTTTTTACCATCTCCCTTACGAAAATAATCAATTTTAAAGTATACAATACAAAAAAATTGAATTTTCAGAGATACCAATAAACTGCAAAATTCTTACTTCAACACCAACTTCTGTGTAGTTTATAAATTTTCTGAGCGACTATTTTTTATAAAATAAAATAAAGCGATACTCAATAAACTTGTGCAAGTTTTAATTTTTAATATGGTTTAGTATTCTATAATTGAGATTTGATTGAGAAAATACGTGTTTAGCTTAGCTTAAAGATCCATCTGACTTTGCTGAAGGTACGTATATCAAACAAACAAACTAAACGAACAAACATGAGCTTAAAAAATATAAAGAAAAATATAAAAATAATTTTTACATACATTTAGATAATTATTAATAAATTCAAGACGTGTCCTTTTCATTTGAGAGTAATAACAGGACTTTTTATGTGTCAGTAGCGACGTGGCTAAGGGTGCTGCCTTGTAAGGAGAAGTCCTCGGTAGAGCAAACTTTAAAAAACATTTTCTATTTATTTAATTTTTCAACTTTTTCCATTTTCTCATAACCGAAGTTCCAATGTTCAATTATGTTATAATAATGAAATATGTATAAATTTAATTATTTCATTAATTGAATTTATTAAAGTTTAGTTTACTGTACAAATCGTGTTATTTTCACTATTTGATTGTAGAACTGGTGTGACACATTAATCACGATTTTGGTGGTATTTTATTTTTTTTTAATTTAATATTATTTATATGTATATTATTTTATTAAATTTGACATTGAAAACTTAGATCGTAAGTAAACGAAGTAAATTACCTACACAACGACACCAAAAAAGTACTTTACAACAAATACTCCAAATTTTCATCGTTCACTTCTAAACACATTTGAATTATAAACCTAAATACTTCTGTTTACATGTCTATAATCTATAGAAGTCTCTAGAATCTATTTAATCTTTATAGAAGAAAAATTACCTTTTGATACACAACATTTTTAACATATCCGAACAAACAGAACAGTCTAATGGGGTAAACAACGTAATCTGTATACTAAATCCGGATCCCTTCCACCTTTCTCAATTTTTACTGACGACAGACCCCCGTTACTAGAAACTACACCTTTATGCGTCCATTATTATAAAGCGAATATTCCTATGTACTGGTATGTATCAAGGCAGTATACGATTTTCGGTGCAAATATGAACATCAAGTTTACAATGTTTGGTTGGATGTGTGAAACGCGAAGTGCTGGTTACAGTGGTAACCTTCGTTAGAAAACAGATCTCCGCGGGTGGAGGACGCGTATTAGGTCAATCGTCGGAATTACTCGGGAACACGTGCACGTGCAATACGCACTTACAAAGTCTACAAATATGTTAAAAAACGTCATACAGTATTACTTACTCAAAAATAAGACATCCCTTACGATATGTACATGTAAAAGCAATAATTGGACAAATACATATTAAACAATTTCATTAGAAACAACAACATAAATAAGCTAACAATTAATAACTAAAAAGGCACAGCAAAAACCAAAATTGACCCAAATATTCGAAGATTGCGTTACAATAACAAACATGCTGGACACGAACGCTTTGTGGTTGCTGCGTTTACACTAACCACCTCGTATGTAAGAATACGAGTAACACAATTTTGCAAAATAATTAATAAAAACTAGGACTTTGATCCGCGATTCGCTACACTATCGACATATTTAACTTATTTATTATTTAAAAAATAAAATAATCAATAAAGCGTGCGGGGTAGTCGGCGAGTTAGCACCGCAGAAGTAAAACAAAGCAGCATAATATAAATTCATTAAAAAAATTTATTTGCAGTATAAATCAATTACTTGAAAAAAAAAAGTCGTAACAGGTAGAAAGTTTTCTTATGCACGCAATATTTATTTCTTTTGTCCGATGTGTTTATGCAAATATTTTTATAAAAAAAGGTCACTCAAACAAGCTGGTTGCATCTAGCTATAGAGGATCTTTATGACTTTCTTCATATCAAATTTTGTTATTCGAAATTTATTAGAAGTATTTCGTTTTGGCATACTCACCCTATATGTATATACTGAAGTAAACGTCGAAAACAATTTTTGTAAAAAAAATGAATGTAAACATTTAGATGTAATATTTTTAAATTTACTATCGCTATCTCAAATAACTTTTTGTTGCTATAATACTCAATACAGCTAGGAAGGTAAAAATAAAATAAACAAATGTTCCATTATTGATTGAGTAATTTAAAATTAGGTATTTTTGAGCACCGTAAATGTACAACCACAAGTTATCAAGCTTAGTCGATTACCATGAAAACTTAATTCGCATATTCCCAGGAGATGGTTTGTGAAGAATTTTAACATTACAAAGTTGAAATGACAATGAACTTAAATCAGCACGAAGTGACATGTTTTGCATCATACAAGCACAAAATGAGACATCTGGCACATTAATTACCTATTTACATTAATCATAACCAGTATTTACCCACTACTGCTAATTGTTTACAAACATTCAACAAAGTCTTTCTTATGTTTATGTTTTCATTATTATGTTTATTTATTGTCGGCCTATTTCTAGTGTGTGCTAAAGACATTAGTGTATACTAATTGATAAAGTTATCGGGTTAATATTATTTATGACATGATATAAACTTACCTTTTCGCACACGTTCCTACAGAAACCTGTTGCTTGTGAGCAACACATGAATTCTGGAAAAAAGAATGAGCATTAAACTTGTTATAAAGTGAGAGTAAAATAAATTGATATTTACTAAAAAACTGAATTCCTTCTCCTTTCTAATTCCGTAGTATGAACAATTATATTAATGCATATAGAATAGCAACATTTGTGCTGATTTAGGACAAATGTTTAAACTACCTATTTTCAAATGAGATCTTTATTTTATCAGCAAGTTATATATGTAAATAATACACAATCGCAGAAAAACGCTTTAAATGTACAAAGACTGGACTTTTAGTTCCAAAACAGCAAAAAATTTCGTTAAAATTCAATAAGTAAACAAAAAGAATGGGCGTACTCAAATCCATTACGTTATACGTAAAACATGTTGCACGATTTTGCAAGGTTATTACAACTACAACTGCAATATTTGAGATACCTTGTTTCGTTCAGCGTTACTTTATCATTGAGTCAGACGTTCTGCACTCAAAAATATTTTTGCAAAGTTTCCTAAAATTGTTTTGTGTATTACTTTGAAAACCCCCGACCCTTCATATTCTACGCTTATCAACTCCTTTGCCAAATAGCTCCAGACAATAAACCAGCAGGCCAAATGAATAATACGTGTCTAAGCAAGCTCTATAAAGTCAAACAGGTGGGTATGTTGCAGTGGCGTTCCGTTGATAAAGTAAACCTTCGTCTAAAGCCAAGTTAATGCGTGATTTTCCAAATAATTTTAATCTAAATAGTTTCAGATAAATGTTCTTTGGTCGACGCACGTTTTTAATTGCAGTTTAAAGATTTTTTTAAGACAGAGTATCCTGTTTCAGACCATACTTTTCAGGAGTTAGATATAGATGAAACTAGTAAACAATTCCAGAAAAATAGTTTATTTGTAATATCGCTACCACTTAGCCAGTCCATTCTTTTATACTATTCAGTATTAAACGATCTAGATTTCTTCCTACTGCCTGTCTGTAACGGCCCTAGTCATTTTGAAGTATATTTATTGCCCATAATTTTTTATTCTATTTTTTTGTTCGTACGAGTATCCATTACATTTTTTTTAAAGCTGATCAACGAAACCATATTTCCATATTTCCTGCAAATTTGCAAACTACGTGTGATATAAATAAACACACAATAGCTGCACGCTTCATCTAACTGCCGCTGGCCGGCGCAAGTAAACTAACAATTACAGAGGCCGTGCCTTTGCCGTGCTTATTGCGTTCTGAAATCGCCACTACTTCTTTGAATCTGTTCATCTGATCATTGCAATTTTTTTCAATGTGCATGCAAACGTAATAAAAATTATAGATTGGTTGATTGTGTCATAGCTGGCATCATTCGGCGCGATAAGCTCGGCTTTCGCGTATGCGAATGTGTTTAAAAGCAACGGTTTATTTATTTGGCACCTAATGTTTAATGTTACGCAGTGTTGTCAAAAAGTGATAACTGTGTAAAGTAACTTTTTTTTATTGAAAGTTAGAATTTGATTTTTTAAGCTATGGGTAGGCCTACCCTGCCTAATAGGACAGACACTGGTGTGTTGCCATTGTAAGCCCGTAATTGATTGCACCATAATTTAAATACTGACTAAATACTAGACTAGAAATGCGGACCATGTATATATAAAATATAGTGTGTCTAGGCACAAAAGATATAGTCCTAAGTGTATAATATAATAATACCCATTCTATCGTTTTACAATACTTTCGATGCAACTATCACCATAAAAGAATTTTATAAGACATCTAACAGCTCAAAATTAAATTTAGTTCATCTTTTAAAGCAAATATTAACCACAAGTGTACAGCAAACACCTAAGAGCATCAATATGCCATTTATACATTACATATAAGTGTATACTTCCATTTTTCAGAAAAGCGGAAAATGTAAATTCGATTTGCAAGAAAGAAGAGATGGTGATTCGTGACTACATGCTAGTCATGGAAGGAAATAACTTATTAAATGAGATATGAAAATAAGCCTTCCATATAATACCTATATTTACCTTTAAACATTGTGGTAACAACAACTATGTACCTATACATCCGACTTCATTGAAAATAAGCGGGGTTCCAATGCAGATAATGCACTGCAAAGTCGATTCCCTTACAGTGGTAATGCATAGGTATTGTTAACCTACTAATCACTAATGGAAATTTATGAAATTTATTAATAAGTTCCAGCTTTAATTCGTTGAGGTTTACAATATTGTATAAATAAGTAATTAATAAATTCAACATGAATTATTTATTTTAAACTTATAGGTATGTCGACATGTTTACATGTCATTATCAAAGGTAAGATTAAAAGTAAACAGTTGGTGTTGGTATAGGAACAATAGAACTTGATGACTAACAAACATTTAAAAACTGTACCTTTAATGAACGAGCGAATTGATATTTTAATTATTGGAGTAAGAAATCAAGTCATCTGCAGATGTAGATAACCAATATCAAGTCATCAAGTTCTATTGTTTCTATAGCAACAACAACTGTTTACTTTAAATCTTACCTTTGATAATGACATGTAAACATGTCGAAAAACGTATTCGGTTAAAATAAATAAATATTGTTGAAGTTAGTAATTATTTTATTTGCCTTTTTATTCTATAAAATGACTGTTTTAAATTGCTACAGTATCTAATTTTTGTAAAAAAGTATATTAACTATTTTGAAGAAAACTGGTTTGACATAGATAAGTTGATATACTAAACCTAGTATCGAGTTAACATACCTAATAAACAACAAAAGAAGAATGCTGATGATTGACAGCTTATCATGTATACAAACAAGCGCCAAGCTTTAATAATTTGCTAGTAGCTTTTTACTCAACAATAGAATATGTAAATATACGAAGAGAAATATTGGCATGTCAACTCTTAGATTTAAAGTAACATTTCTTGGTTAACCGACCGGAAAGTCTGTGATAATTATAATATGAAATTGATAGTAATGTTATATCTCAATTATTTCAGTGAGAAAGATGCTGTGTGTCCATTAATCTTACTTGAATTTTTTGTTGCAAACGATACAGGCAATTAACAGATATGAATATTGAAACACCGGCATGACTGAGACAAACTTCTTACTTAATAACTAGAATTGCAGCATAATTTGTTCTTAAGACGTTTGCTGATAGACATTATATATTTTTACATTTACAGTATAAAACAATTTCCAGTACATATGTACAAGGAATTCTTAGACATGATCTTGGTAAAAAACAGTATATTCGGTAACAAGTTGGAATATGGCATATTCTGCACGAGTGGAAAGTTTGTCACCCGAGCCGAAAGGCGAGGGGGCGGTCCACGTGTGCGGAATAGCCATTCCAAACGTGTTTTAACGAATATACTTTTTCTAAAATTTTAAGTTTCCTATCTAAAATACGCTTTGTTTGTAACTGTCAACAAAACAAAAAACAGTTGATAGACGAGAGGCGCAACCTCTATTATTCAGAACAGTGTTAGAATGAAATATTCTATAACAAGACAGAATGAAAGTTATTCCGTAATTAAAAATGATATCAGAATGCTTATATTCTAAAATAGTCGTAGAAAAAAACATATACACCACCAACCTATCGGAAATATACCTATACTAGTAACCTCAAAAAAATGAAAAACAGAACATTAACTATTTAGAAAGAAAAATTTCTTAGAAACTTGAGTAAATTATCTTTATACTTATGTAAAACTATTGAACTACATACAGAGTGAGCCACAAAGTGCTGAACAGTCTCTGCAAAAACTTATACTAACACATTATACTTATACATTTTCGATGAGGTTAACAATGTGCTTTTTGCACTAGCGTCTAGCCTCTTGGACTTCTAGCCGATCCTGAATTGCGCAATATCATCTAATATTGGCTCGCATATGTGCGAGTGTGATATTTACATCGCGATTTGCATTGTTAAACCCGATTTTTTCATTGCTAATAAATTGCATTCAATAGAAAACAACAAATCCTTTTTTTTTAATTTATTACCAGACTTGCGTGTTAGTATGCCGTCAATCAGTGAGTGAATGCAAATTTGTCTTCGTATTTTTCTTTAACAATATAACTGCTCTTAACAAATAACCTCAGGCAAACAGCAAAACGCAACAACAGTGTTTAAAAAAACTATAAAATAAACAAAAAATGGTCCCAACCGAGATTCGACCCCACAACTACTTATGCAGTAAAAAAGCAGTAAACCCGAACACACCCGCATGTCCATCTGTGCCACTACGAACTTGTGGTTTACATACATTCCAGCTGCATTCAGAGGAGCTGCGCAAGTCATGTGAGGTAGGATCGACTGTGCGCCCAAGGGGCTAGACGCTAGTCTTTTTGCCTCGTTTATGACAAAAGCATAACACATTAGACATACAATGGTTTATGCAGGATGATGCGACGTCTCAGTTCAGTTCAAGGAACACGGGAATGCAACAATTGTGCGATTTTGAGAACATTTCCGAAAGTCCACAATTATGGAAGCTTGTGAGCACTCTGTAGTTACAGACTTGAACACCTGCAATTACTTCTTCTGGGAATTTTATTCACCGACCACAAATTGTCTCAGAACTTAAAGAAAGAATAGTGGAACAAAGCAACTCTATAGTGATGAAAAGATCTTTGCAGCAGAGTAGTCAATAATTAATTTAGTGGTTCGGTTAGATACGGCAGTGAAACAGAAAAGGTGGACATATTAAACATGTAATTCATTGTTATTTTCCAAAGAATGTTTTCCAGGTCAGGAATTTTTAATGAATATAATGCCTACTAAACTATTGAACCTGCATGAATGGGATAAAAAATTTGTTATATAAGTCGTACTCGAGGTATTTAGAAAAATATTTATAAATTTTTTGGAGCTCCGGACAGGGCAGTTTGAGGGGGGGGGGTTCTCAAAATTTTCAAATATAAAGGTAGCTAATTCAATGAGCTTTAAAAATCACTACCAATTTTCTTGGTACAAATAGTTAACGTGCGGTTGCGAAAAGATTTATATAATGGCCGCTTTTTTGATATAACTGGCCGCCACTTTAAAACGGTTTGAGCTATCGTTATTTTCTTCTTTTCAAGTTGTTGGGAATAAAACGACCTTTTAAAAGAGGTATAAGTTGACCCACCTTCGTATTTGAAAATCTCGAGAAACCCTCCTAGCCGCCCCAAACTACCCTTTTCGGACCCCCAAAAAATTATAAATATTTTTACTGAATACCTCGGGTACAATTTATATAACAAATTTTTTATCCTATCCGTGTAGGTTCAATAGTTTAGCCGTAAAAGATAGTGCGTGGGTAGTCTGTTACACCCGTATAAAGTGAAATCGAGAAAAACACTATTTTTGAGAGTACGCCGTCGTACTTGTACTTTACTACTCATTCAAAGTCCGCCCTCTTGGCCTTTTTTTTATAACGCTATCTACAATAACGAATATGCACATGACCCTCTGTTTACACTTTTTACACTATTGCTAATATTAGTAAAGTCAAATAAATTATAGTAATAATTGCTTTGTAGTGAGTTCTCAACATTTTTCAAACAGTAATTAGGACGTGAAAGCAAACTTAGGTACTATACTGCTATTTTTCATATATCGCTACCCATTTATCTTCTATATGCAGGGTGTTCCGAAACTCGCGAACACGGACTGTGGGGCGATATTCTAGGAACAAAATTGAATAAAAAGTTCCTGTATGATTTTTCGATTCAACCGATATTTTTGGAGTTATTCAAGTTAATCTGATACTGATAGAAAGAAAAACTTTCATACTCAAATTTAAGTGTTTGATCAAATACTGAAAATCAATCCATGGTAACTTACAAAAAACAAGAGATAGTTCAAATGATAATTAAGAATAAAAATTACAAACATCGTTTTCTGTTTTAAAAATCTACGTGTTTTATTGGATATTGAAAACCACGTCGTTAATTATTTGTTTCATAGTTCGGCATTTGTTTGAATTTAGTTCTAAAGTGCGACAGAATGGCGGCAAATTATTAGAACCAAGAGTATTATGATATGCTGATGGCGCTGGGGGCTTCTAATAAACAAGCACTTTGTGTCGATTTCCAAATTTAGAACCAAATTGAAATGACAAACACTTACATTTAAGTTTGAATGTTTTTTTAAGAATATTTTCAGATTTTTCAAAACTTTAATAACTCCAAAAATATTGGTCAAACTTTTATTCATCGAAAGTTAAAATTTGATTTTTTTTTGTAAAGTTATGTCTAATAGGGCGGACCGCCACTGCAAAGAACACGTACGTTGTTACAAATATAAACACCCACATAAACCCAATTACGCTAAACACTTATTAGAACACAATCATTCAATGACATCTAATAACACTATAAAATGTTTTCACTTTTCTGATGATAAACGCAAATTAGATATAGGTACCAAAAACATTTGAAATTCAAAAACATTTAAAAATTGTACCTTTAATGAATGAGCAAATTGATCTCCTAAATTCACCTTTCTTAGACGTTTTGAAATGATACATCAAATCATCTGCAAACACAAATAACCAAAAGCAAGTCACCAAGTTCGATTGTACCTATAGCAACACCAACCCTTTACTTTTTAATATTACCTTTGATAATAGTATGTAAACAGGTCGAACTATGTAGAAGGTTAAAATAAATAATTATTGTTAAAGGTATAAAGTCAACATGAACTTCAACGAAGTAAAGCTGGAACTTATTAATAAAATGCATTTTATTAAATTGTGTTTGAAAAGACATTAAATCTGTAACATAAATACGGCCACCTCGGGTTTAACTATAACATAAATTGAACCGATTTGAATTTGTTTATAGTGTGCGGAGAAAGTTACGTTCATGTTTCAAAATACATGGGCTAAGATTTCACAAAGGAAACTAAACTTGGCACAAATATTGGAAGCTCGAGATACAACAACAAACGCGCTAGGAACAAACTGCCGCTCTTACTCTACCAGCTCGCATTTAAGAAGAACTAATTGGCTACGGCCTACGGTTGTTTTGGTAACTTTGAAAACCAAGACCCGTCCCGCGCCGCTTGAGTAGTACAATCTTAGCAGCAGCAGGATTCCTCTCAAGTTGAGACAGGTCGAATAGATCAGGATTTAGTATGTAACATTACAGCAATCCTTATAGAATTCATAAAATTAGGACATAGATGCGCGGTCTGCTATACTACTTAATTAATTAGATTATTTACTAATCAGAAAAAGAAACAAAAAATGCGTGGGGCATAGCCCACGGGTTCCGCTAGTTTCAATAATAAAGATTTGCTAATAGAAAGTAAAACACCTAACAACGTTAATGAATTACGATTTTGAACGTCGATTTTTTGCAGGCTGCTTACAAATTTACATCTAACAACATAAAATAGTTGACCACCCGTATTTAATTATGGAACAATAATCACACTATTGTGGTATTGAAGCTACACTTATGAACGTTTCATTAACGATTTGTCACTGTATTGAGGTAAGCAGCTTTAAATTAAGTCATCAAGAAACAAGTAATGCGTCGAAGCGTGGCTGAGTGACTGATGGAGTTCCTACAGAACGTGATCGAAGCAGATCTGTCAGAGGATTGCGAATCACACGTTCTTTTCCAGAACAAGCTGCTATACCACTTGTCAAAGACATCGTAAAAGCAAACTGGTTTTTTAAGACTTTTATTGTATATTTTATATGTTTATGAACCTGTTGGAATATAATTGTTTTTATGACTAGTATAGTGAAAAATATATGTATTATTCTAACTATCTGAACAAGAGTGGAAATTATAGGATGCGCAAATTTTAGATATCACCAAATTAAATTAGAAATGTTTAACTGAAAGAATTACTGTTTGAGGTAAAAACGGCTCGTCTGATCTTAGGAAGTATTTGTCATACAGTGGTGATGTACTTTAAACAATAATACAGGTGCAGCTATTAAAACGAACTGCGTCATAGCTTTCAATAAAATTAAAACCTTTTCTGATTTTTTTTAAATTTTATGATAGATAAGTTATATTTTTTTACAAATAGACATTGGTTAATTGTTTATAGTAAGAAATTATTGCAGAGTGAGAACCAAGTTCTATTTATTTCCTATGTTTTCACAACCCGACACTATGTTTATTAGATACACCACTGATTTAATTAAATCGTGCTAATTCAAAATATAAGCTACCTACCTATATTATAAAAAACTGATTATAAATAACTCATCCTCTACAATTGCCTAAAGCAGTTAATCAATCATTAATTCGATGTTTCTTTCTTAATGTTTTGATTGTTAAGAAGCTTTTGAGCATCTACCTACGGCAATAATGAATTTCGTTTGATTAAAAACATACGATAACTGACAGTATTTGACAGATTGCCTTGCGAATCCTGTGGCAGTAATTATTTGAATATGTATATTTATGCATAAAAATTAAATATGTAAACGATCTGCATATTTGCCGTTGAATTTCCTTCTCATTTTGATAGCTTAAACCTATGGAAGCTACATCACTACGAAGGTAATTAAACTTTAAACCAACTGTTGCAGTTCAAAATTAAAAGTTCTTGTTTTATAAATAATATTTTTCTGATCAAAAAGAAACGAACATTAGTGTTAACGATTAAATAAAATATGTTATGTTATGTTATTTGAAAAAAATATATATATACAAATTTTTACTACGAAATGCAACATAAGACATCGTATACATGATGTATCAAACTGCGTGTTAACTATGGGGATCTCGCTTATTTGAAAAGCTACGACGATGGTTAAACTAGAGAAAAGTTGTGGAATTTTATTCCCATTAATAATTTGAAAAGAAATTGGAGCTATCTTGCTTAGTTTTTGAATAAACTAAGAAAAACTGACATTTGTTGTTTTCGGCTATAATTCATTTGTCATTTATATTGTATATTTCTAGTTTGCGCATTATTAGGACACTTTTTTATGCTGAATCTAAATTTTGGATCCGATTTGGTATCACTGTTACCATTGCTCATTTTCGACTGTCAACTTTTTTTTTTCTTAGGGTCGGCATTTTAAATTTTTTTTATATTTCAATAGAGTTTTTAATTCTGATTTCAACGATGTGTCACACTTTGCATTTTGTTCACGTTTTGAGCATATTATTACAGAAAATAAAAATGTCTTAAGAGTGCCATGGAAAGACCACGTCAGTTAATTTATTTTGAAAAAATTCCAGTAGGCCATGAACTGATGGAGTAAAACAAAACACTACTTTTACTTACTTTGGTCTTTAGATACATTAGGTACGCGAAAATTTCAGGAAACTTTGTTTTGAGCGTAGGCAGCAGGATAAGTTATTTTTTACAAAAACAAACGAATTACACAGTTACTAACACACATGTTAGAGAGTTTATTTTAGACGAGCTTCTGATCATGTTTAACAGAGGTGTCAAATGTTTTGAAGATTTATTTAATAATTGTTTGTATTAGTGCAGTTCTAGTGTTATCTGTTGTATTTATTTAACCTGTTATTCAAATTTGTTATGTCAGTAGCAAACATAAAAACTGCAAGTAGAATTTTCAATAAATTGGGTATATTAGAAAATTTGTCATTTATTTGTTTTTATAAAAAATAACGGAACCTGCTGCCTACGCTCAAAATAGGTTTTCTGAAATGTTCGCATCCCTAATGTATCTAAAGGTAAAAGTAAATAAAAGTAGTGTTTTGTTTTACTTCCATCAGTTCATGGCCTACTAGAATTTTTGCAAAATAAATTAAATGACGTGGTCTTTTCATGGCACTCTTATGAAATTTCTATTTACTATAGTAAAATGCTCAAAACCTAAACAAAATGCAAAGTGTGACACATCGTTGAAATCAGAATTAAAAACTCTATCCAAATAAAAGAAAATTAAAATGCCGACCATAAGAAAAAAAAAGTTGACAGTCGAAAATGAGTAACGGTATATACCAAATCTGATCAAAAATTTAGATGCAGCATAAAAAAGTGTCCTAATAATGCGTAAACTAGAAATATGTACTATAAATGACAAATGAGTTATATATAGCCGAAAACAAAAAATCCAAAATTTCAGTTTTTCCCAGTTTTTTCAGAAACTAAGCAAGATAGCGCCAATTTCTTTTCAGATTATTAATAGGCATAAAAGTCCACAACTTTTCTTTAATTTGACCATCGTCGTATATCTTTAAATAAGCGAGATCCCCATAGTTAACACGCAATTTCATACATCCTGTATAGTATACAAAACTGAACTGAATTTTGTTATCAGGCGATTATTACTCTAGAGATAATTTATTGTAACTAAAACAATTCTTAAATTCAACGGGTTTTTTATTTTAGCCTTATACGTATTTCAACGTGTTTACACGTCATTATTAAAGGCAAGATTAAAAGTAAACAATTGGTGTTACTATAGGAACAATAAATCTTCATAATTTGATCTTCGTGTTCTATATCTGCGTCCAGATGTCTTGATTTCTCATTCCAAAACGTCCAATAACGGTGAATTTAAGAGATCAGTTTGTTCATTCATTAAAGGTACCTACAGGGTTTAAATGTTTGTGAATTTCAAATGCTTCTAGTATATCCAACTTACGTTTGTCATCACAAAAGTGTACAAATTTTATAGTGTTATTAGATGTCATTGAGTTGTGTTCTAATAAGTGTTTAGCGTAATTGGATTTCTGGGAGTGTTTATACTTGTAACAAGGTACGTGTTCCTTGTTCCTAATGTCAAAATTTCTAATTGTTTGTCCTATATAAACCGAACTACAGTGCGAGCAATTTAATTTGTAGATGCCTGATTTTAGTGAAGTATCTGTTTTTTCTTTAGCATTAAACAAAGCGTTTAAAATATTTTTTGTTGGTTTGAGTTATTTTACATTTATTTGTTTTGTTTATAATTTTGGCATTTTTGTCTGATTTATTGCCAAAATATGGAATTGACGCGTATTTCATTTTATCTGATGAAGTAGTTGGATAAATTTTCTGAATAGCTAATTTATAATTTTTCTACTAAATTAGTGTATCAATAAGTTCAGTATTATAACCTTTATTGTATGCAATTATATTATATTATAACTAATTTCACCTAAAGGAACTATTAAAGCCCTATGTATCATGGACCTGTATGCTGCTCATTTGTATTTTATGATGACAAGAATCGTGTGGTATTGTAATGTCTGTTTGTGTAGGTTTTCTATAAACAGAATATTGAAGTTTATTATTTGAATTAATTTTTGTTTAAGTCTAAAAAGCTAATAGACTTATTTTGTTCAGTTTCTAGTGTAAATGTTATTTTTGGGTGCAAGCTATTAATAATAATCAAAAATTCATTGAGATAGGCGATGCATTGCACCATGGAACATAAAATGATTATATACTTATACATAATATACTACTTACTATTCATATTTAATAAAAATTAATAATTCAAAGAATTCCAAATAGGGAAATAGTTAAACGTAACTCACCAATTTCAATGCCAAATAGTGTCAATATGTATTGACTTCAAAATGTTAAGAAATAATCATATAACAATTTATATTGCATAATCAGGACATTCTGGGTATGAATATTTTATGTTAATTTTCAAAGTAGTTCGACAAACGTAGCCTAATAAAGTGGCGTTTATTACTACTATCGATACACGCGTTTACATCATAATTCGCGAAAATAAAGGCGGCGTGTTTGTCTAAGTAATCACACTGCGGTGCAAAACGTTAATCTTTCAAACGAATATATGAATTTTAATATACCTGTTAGAGGACGGTCGGCTAACTAATCAACGAATTTTGATATATCCAATATAGGATTCTAAGCCGACATAAGCCGGTTTGACTGACAGTCACCTCTGATGTTCTTCCCATTGTGACCTCCGACTACAGTTCAACTATGCCATATTTATAATGTCAAGATGAATATAACATGTCGATTTGTTTGCAGCAACATGACGTCTCCTGTTTCTGTTATATCTATTTATTCAACTCGGCAATTTATCAATTTAAATAAATACTACAGCACAAGAACTTATCACAATTTTCTAGGACTTTGATAATACCATACATCCGGGTTATGCTCTTTCAAGCATGGTGTTATTATAGCTTTAATAAGTTTGAGAATTAAATGAGCAAAATTATTTCTGTTAGATTTATGTGGTAGCCTAGCCACGTAGACAGATTTTTAGATTTAGAGCATTATTTAAATAAACATCATTAGAATTATATTTTAAATTAAAAGTATAGAACGCCGTTTTACCTTATATGACATAAAACGAAAAAAAATTATTTAAAATTCAAACGATTTAATATTGCATACCTAACCGTAAAAACCGTTAATTTCCGTTAACTTGAAAAAATCATTTTCTATGTCATGCCTCAATGAGATGCAAATAAAAAATAGAAACATCATTATAAGAACCATTTCTTTACATTATAAATATAATGCATTTCAATTAAACTTCAATAATGAAATTGAAATTTTTAAAAGCGGGAATACCCTGCCTACTAAACATATTAAAACGTAAAAATGGTTTTTCATTTATACCTATTATATTAAAACATAATTGCTTTTTCGTTAAGGGAAACTGAATTTCAGTTCAGTAGTAAGGGAGATTTATGTAACCGTTATAGCAATAAAAAACGATACTATCAAAATGAGATACCATCAAAATTAGTAAACCAAAAATTGCGTATACCATAAAAATTTGAAAACCATAGAAAAGGAAACATACTAAACAGTGCATTTCACAGAAATTAAAATAACATAAAAATTCGTATAACATAAAAAAAGTGTATGCCATAAAAATACGCCATCCATCAAAATTATGGCTAGGTATAATTACCGATATATCGACACTATCGACAATATCGAATAGCGATAATTTAAAAGCAATTATCGATAATATCGATAAAATCGATAATATCGGTAATAATTTAATACCGGTAATAGTGCTACAGAAAAACGAAATATAATAATGACAGCCGGAAAAAATACTGTCCAAAAAATATTGTACTTAAAAGATATAAAAAATTTGATAATTATTGTTAACAAATAAACAATATCAACCCATACTGACTCAACTTAAGCACCTACTCTACTTTAAGCTAAATTCTCGTTTTTATTAAAATAGTATATATAATATAGTAGCTTTGTTTAGTTACTAATTCCCTTGTTCCTACACAAGGTATATACAATTTAAAAGAATTACGCGCGAAATAAGTCGTGGTAATACGAATATTATGGATAATATACGGAAATTATCGATAATGTCGATATTATCGTTGATATATCGAATTTATCGGTATTATCGTCAATCTAATATTGAAGTTATCGTTATTATCGATATTCTCTAAATTATCAATATTATCGATATTATCTATATTATTGATATATCGATATTACCGATATAAATTCAATATCGATATTCGATACCAAAGTTTCAATATCGCCCATTCCTAATTAAAATACATAATATATAGCAATTTTTAAGCAAATAACATTCGTATAGCAAAATAAATTTCTACAGCAAAGAAATTGTTAAATCGGTAAAATATGTATACCATAAGAATCGTCATGTAATAGAAATTCGTATACCATGAAAATTCCATATATGTATTATTGGAAGTGGCGCCCTCCAATGCGGAACAGATTAATTACCACCATCTACCATCTGCCTCCTAACAGCCATTTGCACTTTTGCAGTGGAAAATAACAAAACACGGGGTTTGTGCTCACACAGCTTGTGTCATGTAAGGCAGATAAATTGTTTCTAACAATAATAAATTGCCTACTACTTATCCCCGTAGAGAATCTGTTTAGGTTATTTCTACGTTAAAAGTAATATTTTTCCCAAGAAAAATTTTATTGAATTCTCATTAAAGCAAGAAGCAAGATGCACCGTTGATAGCTTTGTTATTAATTTATCACTTCTACAGTTCTCAATTAGTATTAAAAGTAGCTGTAAACAAACAAGTTTTTAATTACAAGTTACGAATATTACCAAACACAGAAATGAACCTAATAGGGTTAGATAGTAGATGGCGATAATAGAAATTCAAAATTTTCATGATAAACAAATTTCTTTTACTTACAAATTGTTACGGTATACGAATTTCTATTACATGCATATTATTATGGTACGCCGATTTTACAATTTCTTTGCTACACTAATTTGTTGGTATATGAATGTCATTTGCTTAAAAATTGCAAATTATTTACTAATTTTTATGGTTTACACTTGTTTATGATTTCCCCTTTTGCGGTATACAAAATTTTATGTTATACTAATTAAAGTGCCCTACAATTTTTTAGTTATATTTTTTTCTGTTGTTAATTTAAACTTGTGATATTATGTGAATATTTATGGTTTCCGAATTTTCATAGTTTGCCAATGTATTATACGAACGAAAATTAGTTTATGGTATTATTTTGAATTGAAAAAAAGCGGCGCGCGTTCCATATAAAAGCTTTTATTTCATCTTCTGTGCTTTCAATCGCCATTATTTTTCTTCGTGCTTTTTAATATTATTAAACACAAATTACACTGTGCCCTGGACATATCTCTATACTAACACAATTTAAAAGAATAATTACATTTTGTATTATTATCATAATGTTTTATGCCCTAAGAATTACTACTAGATTAAAGAACATCATAGAGCAGTAAATAAAATGTGTAGCTAAAAGGTGGGGCGAAAGCGGTAGATGAGCGAAATCATAGCAAACGCGTTTTTAGAGCTAGAGAGGTCAAAAAAATGAATTCGATTTGTCTTAAAATTGATCTTTGTCAGAATTAGAATTACAAACTAAGATTGATGTTTGGCAGAATTAAAATTTGAAACAATTCATTTTGATAAAAATGAGTCCTAAAGTTCCTAAATTTTTTAACGTCGCGCTTGACACATACAAAGAGAAATTTAAAAAAATGTATTCCCGTCAAATTCTCAGAATCGATTTATCTTTATGATCATATCAAATATTCGTTCTGGGAGTATAGTGAAATAAAAATGGGTTTTGATAAAATAGAAAATATTATAAATGTATGCAGACGGCACGAAGTTCTTATAGCTAAAATAAAGTCTAAAAAAATACCAGAATAAGGCAATAAAAATATTCCCTCGGTGTTAAATTATATTGTTACTAAAAGTAGATGTTGTACCTAAATACAAAATTATAAAAAATTAAAGAAAATAATTTAAAATAACCTAGTCAGCCAAGGAATGTTTTATGAAATGGGAAACCGCCAAATTCTCCAACTGGAATCGTTTTAAATGTGTAGTAAAAATTTTATATTTTTATATTTTATATATTATATATTTTAATTTTTAACATTCTACATGATTTGTATTTGACGGCATATTGTGCTATATTGAGCTATATTGTGTTGGACCCTCTATGTACCTCAAGTCGATAATTAAATATGGGTGTCAGTTGAAAATAAACATAACATAATCTGTTGCTAGAAATATTAGAAAGCTTACGAATTGTAGCATTGAATAGTAGGAAAATTGAAAATTTTAAAATACGGGAAAAATATACAAATTTAAGATTTCAAGAAAACCATAAATTTATGAAATAGAGATTCCTAAATAAAATATAAGTTTATGATTAGACGCACTTGGTTGTTGCCTGCAGGGATGTACCCTACCAACTATTAGGGAATGATAGTTATTTATGTTACTAGTGAGATAAAGGCGTTATTATAACACGAGTTTGAAAGTTGCACGACGAGGTCGCAAACCGAGTCGTGTAATCAAACGAGTGCCATAATAATGCATTATACCACGTGTGACATACAAAATGATATCTACGACGCTTAAAATTTGTTAAAATTCGAATTTTTTTACTTCAAATAATATTTGACATTTCGCATTAGTTTATTTACAATGTCACGTTTAAAGTACTTTTGTTTTAAAATGAAAGGAACGAGATAAATTCGATTTGTTCAATACTATGGCAACCATCCAGTTTTCTTATAACTAAAGCTTCAGTTTTGTTTGTGTAAATTAAATGAGTTAGGTAATGAAACTAGTGAGATAATGAACTTCATTACCTAACGCAAATGAATGACATAATAAGTCCTTATCCAAGCAGTCGTAGATCAAACTAAATTAAAAGTAAATTTATTTTTGAAATTGACGCACCATTTCATATAATAAGAAATCAATTTAAGAAAACCTTATAGCAACTGCACGATGGATATTGATTGGCAGCAATTTCTAACAATCTATAAGTATTGCACATTATTATTTAATAAGCTGTACATTATGGGTTTGTTTAAAACAAAGATGCTTCCGTTGTGCTCTTAACATTTTGATAACAGGTACATATCCACAATGTTTTCAATTTCAATTTACACAAGTCAAATACATTGACGGTAATTTTATGAAAGTTGAAATTTCGTCAAAATCTACAAACTAATATGTTAAGATCGATGTATTAAGTTTTGATATTTAGCGACAAATTGTTTAGAAGACTATTTATTTGGATACTTATACTAAAGCTGCAGCTTGGCCTTTTAAATCAGAATGTTGCTAGAAAAATAAACCTTAAAACAGAAATCTAATTTATTCAGCCTTGTTACAGCTGTATTTTATTTTATTACTATAACTATAAATAATAAAAAGTTGAACAAAATTGCATGAAAATTATTGCGCTAGTACAAATAACGACCGGAAAAATTAATTGAATAAATTAAAGCCCAGCTGCCAAGTGCCTTAATTGGTTTTTATTTATGACATTGTTAATTAAATAAGAGAAGCTGTTAATGCATGCCTTAATAATGTATTCACTATTTTAAATGGTGATGGCGCCGGAATCACACTAATTTTATTGCTTCTCATATGCACGTAATTATAAGCTACTTATAGAAATAGCAACTCCTGACAAATTTATTAGAAATACTGTTACAATTATAATTCTCTGTAATTGGTCTCCTTAGTTACTTGCCAAAGAAACCAGTAAATTAGAAAATTAAGAATGAAACTACAGGAACGAAATCTGCTGGAAGGTACTTTTTTATATTCGTAAAGGTGTGCCAACCAACAGCGTAAAAAATTGAGATTAATTTCAACATCCACACATTCGATGAATGAACATTATTAACATTAAAATTACTTAATTTAAAATTTATATTTCCTGGAAATTCATTATCGCTGTCAGTATTTTAAAGGAAATATGATTTATTATCAAAATTTTAAATACATAAAAAACACTGCAGTGATAGCAATGCAAAATTTTATTAAATTGTAAAATATATATCGATATTATGTAAATTTATTCAGAAAAAATAACTCTTCAAAATAATACCTTGAGCAAAAATCCATAGTGGATTGAGAATAAAAAATGTCCAAATCACATAAACAATATTTGCACGTTTAAAAGTCAACAACAACATTGCTAAGCAGCACGTGGGTACACTGCTAAAAAAATAGGTGAGATATACTCATCTCGGCGACTAAGTTCGAACTGAGTTGGTTTCAGAAGTGCGATACCACTTAGTTTGCTTGAACGGAGCTGGAAGGAGTTCACGGAGTAGCTTTTCGAATCGGAGTTTGTTCAAGCAAGATATCGGTGTGCCTTGACCAAGCCACCTACTATTGTATACCACTACCAAGACGAAATTACAAAGGTAAATTCACCAGCTGTCGAGAAAAAATTCGCTTCTTATTAAAAGTTTTGTTAAAATAATTGAGATTATTATAAAAACAATTCTTTTTGAGTTTCGCTTCGCAGCAACCTATTTAACCCACATTATTAGTAACTTCTGCAAGGTTTTCAATATAGAATTTCTCATTTGCATTTCTAAAATGTATGTTGTAAATACTCAAATTTTTTAAAAGCAAATTAAATATCGCAGTTATATCCAATATCACAAACAAACTAAAAATTAAATACTACTATGACCGGTTAAAACTGTTCCAGCTAGATGATTAACTATCTAGTTAATTTTTTTTAATAAATATCATTTTCGCCTAAAATATAAAATACTTACCCAGTAAATACTGTTTTATTTAATAAGGTCGTTTAATGAATTGAATTTGGTGGATACTCCGCTACTTATTTCTGTGTCGATAAGTAACCAAATATTTACAACAATTTACAGAAAAGCGTGGCCAAACAACTGACAACTGTAATATAAAAATAAAAACTAATTCAGTTTTAGGTTAATTTATTGCAATTTACAACTAACACAGTTTCATTTTCAATTAAAGCTAATTATTGTAATTGTACAATGTAATGTGATGGCTTACTGTAACCATGAAAAGGACTGAACAATGTTGTTTTAAAAAACGGGGGTCTTTAATAATCAGATCAAGTAGTTTTAGAAACTAATCCAACAAATAGAACGAAACAGAAGAATTGAAATATACAGTTGAAACAATAACAAGTAGATTCTTTAAACACAAACTGACAATCAGGTCGTTTTGTGAATTGAAATTAGGTGCATACTACTTATTTATTTTTCAAAGAAACCAAATATTTATAGAAAGACATATTCTCAAAGCACTTGATCAAAGCACCTTTGTGACACTGATGTTTTGACAGTCACAATGAAAAACATTTTGCGTACGGGGCAACATACTTTCTGTTGAAAAAAATTAAAAACTAAAGAGGATTTTAAAAATTTTCAAAATAGGATTAGAGTATCATGATTTAAAATTCCGAATATTGTAGCTTTACTATGTTTCGTTTATTTACTGTTCAACATTCATGTGCATTTCCCATAGTATATCTGATCCACGCTGGATCAGTAAGGAAGTAATCCCCACCATTACCAAACGAGTCTACTGACAGCGGAACAGAACGTTTCGGCGCAAACGGTTGGACGGGGTCGTTTGGGTGTAGCCGTTTAGGCGCAGGGACGTTTGGGCGGAGAAACGATTTGGCCCCAAACCGTTTGGGGGCAGAAGCGTTTGGGAGCAAGCGTAATCTATTGTAGGTTATTTTGTAGATAATTCACTACTTGTATTAAAATCGTTGAACTATCCAATTTGAAAAACAAATTGTTAAATGTAAAGTAGAGTAGAGTGAGACATTTTTAATATTTTGGAATTATAAATTATTTTATGTTAGAAAAGTTGTTAATTTCTCTAATTATATTTATGTAACAATTCCGAGTCTCGTGTTAAATGTTAATAAACAATTATGTGGCTATTAGAATGTTCATTAATTGAAGAAAGAGAAAATCAAATAATTTCGTTTATTGTGCCAAAACGGCCCGCGCCTCTACGCCCAAACCTCCGTGCGGCCAAACGATCCCGCGGCCAAACGATCCCGCGTCCAAACGTCCTTGCGCTTAAACGTCCCTGTGCCCAAACCGTCGCATCCAAACGACCGCACCCAATCGGCCGCTCTCAAACGTCCTAGACCGATTGACAGCTTGTTTGGCACTGACAACACTGCATACAAGTAAAATTTGTATAGAACGGCAATTTTTTTGTTTTTGTCTTTTTCTGACTATCGTTTATAGATGCTGAGTAGAAAATACGTTTGCTTACTCAAGTATAATGTCACCTAGAAATGTTTGAATGTTTTCAAATTAAATACGCTGCTCGGCAATCGACTTGCTTACGGCTGTTTGAGATTGTCTCTTCAAGAAACAAAAGAGTGTAATATCTTGGTACCTATACCAAAATTAGTAAAACCATTAAAACTAAAGTGGTAGGTGCCTGAAACCTGAAACTGACTAAACCGTAAAAACATTAAAACTGTCGTTGTATATATTTTGTTAGTGTTTATTAGTGCTTCCACTCTTTAACATCGTAATTATATATGAGGAAAACCCATGGGCTACGCTTCCCTCTGATTTTTTTATAACTTTATACACGGCGCGCGCGCCTCGGCATTGAGCGCTACTCTCGGAAAAGCAAAACGGCCAAAAAAATTAAAAAAGCTTTACAACCCTGGAAAACAATTTTAAGAATGAACAACCCAAGCATTATATGTTATGTATGTCTCTTAAAACAGTTTCAAGAAAACAATCCCTAAAACATAAAGCCATAGAATGAATCTCTTGCAGAAATTCCTTTAAAAAGCAGGGAAAAAATTAGTTAGTTAGTTTCTGGGACATTATTTTAATGGATTATTTCCGGGGAATGGTTCTACTGCAGGAATGAAATCTGGCCGCACATAAGCAACCTACCGATGATTTCATTTTGTGGCGTTCAGCGGTGTATGTTCAAGGGACCAAGATGTAACATTATGCAAGATCACTTTTCGTGGCAACCTAAATCTGCTGCATCTTTGGTGTACAACTTTGATTGTATTCTATAAAATATTCGTATGATATTATAATGGTTTATTTTCTATTTGTTTAGAGCTTTTACTTGATTTAGCTATCGTTATCATTGTTACTACACTTATGTATTAATAGTAGAAAGCAGTATTGACAAACCACTCTACGCAAGGTTTTAAAATAAAATGAATGTAACGCCGCCGCTTCCCTGCCAGCCGGTGCTAGCCGGCCGATTGCTGTAGTCGCAGCTCGCAGCCGATGCGATGTATTCTCATTCAAGTTTGTTATCGCAATAAGATGTCAGCAGACTTTGCTACAATGGGAGACACAAATATTCTACTTTAAGAGAGGGAATTTCTATGAAATTTTATAGCGGTCGACTGTACAAAGTAAAATGGTCTTTATATAAAGGACGCGTAAATACGTGGCTTATAGTGGTAGGGGCAATTTTGAAAATGTAGAGTTCGCAAAACATTTTCAAAGTAAATTTATGTTATCTCTCGTCCACAAATAAAGTATTAATATTTTCATAAGAGGCCGTTTCCTGTGTTTTTATTACTGCTTTTCTATTTTCAAATCTAAAATCTTAGTGCTCTTTTTCGCTCAATCTAAAATGGTAAAACAATTTGAATTGAAAAGTATAATATCAAAAAAAATTTAAATTTAAATATATAAACTAGCACAAGATTAAAGTTAAATTTTCTGAAAACTATACATTTTTTAAAATACTGTTGCACCATAATAAAGCAGTGCAGTTTGTTTTTTCCTTTCTGATTTACCTTTGCATTCTCACCTTTTTGATTTAGCTTCTCAATGTATGGAATTTAGTAATTTAAGGTTTAGTAATAACATGATACGACAACCGTCATTTAATAGCTCTATAAACGTTAAGCTTGTAAGATTCTCACATATTTTTAAAATGTAAGTCGCAAAGCTAACAGAGCTGCAACGTTCCAATAAAAGTATTAAAACGCGATATTAATAAATTTTCGGAAAAATTTCATATTCACTTTTTTGCGGTACTTCACGCCACATATAAAACTGTTGTTTATTTTACTAGCTTTTCTTTGATCTTTATTTATTTTTTAAACTAAAGGATAGTCGAACAATATAGTAAAACGTTTTAGATTAGGGGTAGATGGATACTGACTGCGTTGAATCAATATACAGGCTGTATTAAATTGCGTGTTAACTATGGGGATCTCGCTTATTTGAAGAGATACGATGATGGTTAAATTAGAGAAAAGTTGTGGAATTTTATGCCCACTAATAATCTGAAAATAAATTGGAGCTATCTTGTTTAGCTTCTGAATAACCTTAAAAAAAACTGAAATTTTAAATTTTTTCTTTTCGGCTATATTTAGAAATTTTGATATTAGGTACAAGAAACACATACGTTGTTACAAGTATAAACATCCTCATAAATCCAAATACGCTGAACACGTATTAGAACACAATTATTTAATGATATCTACAAAATATTTACACTTTTGTGATGATAAACGTAAGTTGGATATACTAAAAGTGTTTAAAATTCATAAACATTTAAATTCTGTACCTTTAATGAATGAACAAATTGATCTCTTAAATTCACCGTTTTTGGACGTTTTGGAATGAGAAATCAAGTCATCTGGACGCAGATATAGAAAACCAAGATCAAGTTATGAAGATTTATTGTTCCTCTAGCAACACCAACTGTTTACTTTTAATCTTGCCTTTGATAATGACATGTAAACACGTTGAAATACGTATAAAGCTTAAATAAAAAACCTGTTGAAGTTAAGAATTGCTTTATTTACAATAAACTATAAATTTAACCCTTCACAACTGTCTAATTCTTTTTTCTCAAATACATTTATTTTCCATCTTTCCAAAATTGTCTGTGGAAATATATTTTGAATACGCGGTTAATTAATTGCACAGAGCATATCTATAATAAAAATTGACAAAAGTAAGTAGGTATCGGCATGCAGTATTAAACTGTGATGATAGATATAACACATATAAACACTACCTACTCCAGAAAATCATTTAGAATGAATTATATAAAGATGAGACTACCTCGAACTTGAACCTTCTTGTAAATGCTTGGAATAGTAGGCGGTGCAATATTTACTTTAGGTTTAACTCGGTTTAACTACTTAAGTATGCGCTTCTGTTCTTTTATTCCGTTTGCTTTGTTTGGCATTGCAAAAGTCATAGTCCGCATTGAATGCTAAAATTTAAAAAACAAAGTCAAAGGTGCAGTTAATATGTCAGCTAAGCACTGTGCACCTGAATATTACTTGGTTTGCGACCAAATTTTTGAGCTTATTAAAAAATAAATTAAATGCTTTCTTATTGTTACATACACATATCTAATTTACATTACAACATTGTGTATATTTTGTTTCCAACAGCGCAGTCCATATAATCCTCTGCTAATCATCAGACAGATAAGAGTTCAAGAAGGCAATTAAAAGGTCTCTGAATGATTAAAAAATCAATTTATATACAGCTGTTCCCAGAGTTTAACGGAGATATACGCTACGATCGTATTACAAAATTATTTAATTTATCGCACCCATCATGTGGTTTTTTCCCACAAGTATTTGATTGACATGGACCACGACTTGTGTTTAATTATGCTTGGTTGTTTTATAATTGCTCTTGGAAATTAATATGACAGTAACATTTAATACTGTTACAGTTAAAACGACCTCATTAACAAACGCAAAAGTTCTAAAAAGTTCTACTGCTAAAAGAGGGGGGATAACTTAAACTTCTTACGTAATAGCATGAAGTCAGAAGTTTAGGTTAGCATAAAAATAAAGTCGTTTTGGAACATTTTTACTCTAATTCTTTTAGACAACTTTTAACATTTTTTGTTCTTGAAGCTGAAACAACAACTTCTTTTTACATAAATTATAAATGTGTAACCTTTTCTTACAAATCATTTATACACAAATAAAACACGAGCAAACAATAATAATATTAATAACAATCATTTTAATTTTTGTATTTAATAAATAGAACGCGGATTTCAAGCATTTGCACTATTATTGTAAGCAAATGAAAATTTTTTTGTATTTCCACGATTCGTGAAAAATGTAATCATTTGACACCATTTTATTTTGCGTATTTTCTCTATTTTGCTTACTTTGCTCCTAAAACCGCTTATATTCGCTTATTTTAGCTTTTATACAGCTGGTTGCTGCTTTTTTACACCACATTCCACAAATCCCCTGCGAGACCAAACAAACATCCATCGGAGAAACAAATAGTGCGTTCGGGAAATCACGAAGTTCTGTGTTCTTTCGAAAGCCACACATAATATTATATCTCGTTTATTTTGTAAAACGGCTAAAAATATTATATATAATAAGTAACTTTAATTTGAAATTGTATAAAATGCCTAAAGTGAAGGATAAATCCGGACCGGCTACTTTACGTAAGGATTGTCCTGAATTGGTTATTAAAAATAACAAAATATTTTACAGAAGCTGCATGAAAACCGTTAGTTACGCCTTTGTAAAATAAAAGCTAATTTAAAACATATCTGTCGGTTTCCCATTATATGCTTCAATTTATTTTTTAATAAAAACATTGTTTGAACGGCAAGGAAATTTTAATTAAATTATATTTTTATTTGTTGTTAATTTCATTCTCTAGTTTTTATTTTGTATTTAATATTTGTAACAATACCTTATATTCTTATGCAAAACAAATAAAAATTTTGTTTTTTTTTATTTTGCTTATTTTGTGATATTTCATGCTTTTTTCTGAATAATCCGCGCAATGTTAATAAGCATTGGTCGCAGAAACTTTGTGTAATTTTAATACACAGCGTATGCGTCCCAAATTTACAAAGAATCCCAAAAGAGCAATATCAAAAGGTTCGATTTGTGTGAAATGATAGTCCTTTCATGCGTGTAATTACTCATCCTGAATATAACTGTAGCATAAAATTACTGCGGCATACAATTTGCAAATTGAAACAATGCAAATGATCGCTTAATATCCCCTATTTAATGGTTATTTCTGTATTTTCATCTTGCGTTTCAATTGTACTCGTATTTTAAATTACCATCATTATGCTTCGATTAAGTCATATGTTTACTGATACTAATTATTATGACAGACATTAACTGCTTGAACCACAGGTTGCTGTTAAAGATCAAACTCTTACTTTTTCAAAGTATTTTTAGATCTGTAAACACGTTTTTAATTGTTTAAGCATAATAGATGGTTTTTTTGGCGTGCTCTATCGGGGCTTTAACTGCTAAGGTCATATCTCCCCTATGTAACACTTAAATTTAGACGGAAATAAACACAAATTTTGAGATTTCAACGGATAAACATTGTCTAAGATTAGAATATATAACAGCAACCATAAAACACAATGACTTCACTGTATGTAATACAATGAATCAGAAAATTTATAGCATGAAGTAGAGGTGGGCATACCGGCCCGAAGCCATAGCTCTTATTATCGGGCCGAGTCGAGCCAGCAGGGTTTTTAATCCCTAACCGGACCTAGCAGGGCCTCGCTGGGCCAGCAGGGTTTAAGTCACCTGGCAGAGCTAGACACAGCCGGACCGGGCCGCTCGTTTTTAAATTTGTCGGGCCGAGCCTGGCCTCAAATCATGCACCTAAAGAACAGGCCATGTCGGACTAGCCTATCTTCTGAATTTTTCGGCCCGGGCCTGCAAATTTCTTCATCTTTCCTCTACATGAAAATCTCGTAGCGTTTATTTATATTCGTTAACGTCACCGTTTCACACGTATTGCAATTAACGCTTCTTAATAAACATTAGTTATAGTCATATTCGTCACACGAGGAACCAAAGGGTTCCCTTTTATTTTAACGTAGGGGTAGTACCATAAGCTTAATCCATAACTGTCACCATTGACAAACAGATTACGATACACTCAATCAGCAGCGCGTTTAAAAACGATTCAACAATAAGTCAGCAGTAACTACGTCTTTACTGATTATGCAGTGGTCTGCACAGGCTTACCACTGTCAGCACGATGGTGCATTCTTTAGCCAAGCGCGGTTGACTCGCAATGCTACCATGCCTCCTTTATCACCATTAACAGTTGCTGGTAAGATTTGAGGATCAGCGAAAAAACTGCTTCTTCCAGTACCTGTTCACAATACATACCGCCCAGGTAGACCGGTAGCCGGTCTGGTTACAAAAACCGGTACCTGAACTGTTACGACAGTAAGAGCCCCCTGGGTCGATACTTTGATTATGGGTTTGAGAAGGTGAAGCGAAACCTTAGCCCTAAGTTGAAGGTCCCCGATGCCGACAGACAATATATTCCACTCTAAACGTCAGTTCCCGACTAGCAATCGGCGCCAGACTGAGTCCAGGTCAGCTGGTGTGAAATCGGCCACTGGGCATGCTGACGTGTGCAAGCAGGCATCGCATGGAAAATTGGATACTGCAAGGCAATACCTTAAAATAGGAGAAGATCTAGTAATCGCCACCTGGAACGTGAGAGGGTTACTCCAAGCGGGAAAACTGCACATAGTAGAAAGAGAACTGAGCAGAGAAAATATACATATTGCAATGATATGCGTGTGCATGTACTTACTAGAAAACAATTCCCTAAAATGCCCGCAAAAAAAAACAAAAATCAAATCGACTACGTCTTAATAACAGCGAGATGGAGGACGTCGGTAACCATAATGAAGGCAAAGCCAGGGGCTCAATGAGGGTCAGATCATAAACTTTTACGAGCTAATGTCAAAATAAAATTACATACAACTAAAAGGAATGACAAAATAAAGAAACTAGAAGCACCAGACAAAGAGAAACTGATACAAGGATTACGAGCACACAAGGAACCTGACACCTCAAGGGAACCGGATGACATATGGCAAGAAACGAAGACATGGATTATAAAGGCGATAGAGACATGTAGCTCAGTGGAAAGAAAAACGAAACAAAAACGCTGGATGTCAAACGAAACAATCCAGAGAATAGAAGACAGAAGAGAAGTCGGCAAAGCAAACCTACCGAAAAATGAAAAAGAAACAAAAATGAAACAACTCAACCTAAGCATTAAACACTTATGCAGAAGAGACAAAAACAACCATATACATGAATTGTGCAATGAAATAGAGAAACATGCAATACGTGATGAGCCACAAGAAAATAAAATATCTCACACGCGAGTTCAAACCAAACACGCAGGTAATACAGGACGAAAATGGTAACACAGTAAGAACGACAGAGGGAATAGCAGAAGCATGGAGACAATACTGCTGCAACCTGTTCAATGATACCCACGACCATACAACAACACAAGAACTCCAGCAATATGAGCATGAGCCTAACATCCTAAGATCAGAAGTAGAAAGAGCTATACAGAAAATCAGCAATCGAAAAGCTCCCGGCACAGATGGATTAACAGCAGAGATCATAAAAGCAAAGGGATAAATCGGCATCAACATAATACACAAATTAAGCGAAAAGGTTTGGCAGACAGGAAACAGGAATGGTGCGAATCGATATTTGTACCCATATATAAGAAAGGAACACCGATGAAATGTGAAAATTATAGAACAATTGCACTCATACCACACATCAGCAAGGTAATGCTCACTATAATTAATGAACGACTAAAGTCACATCTCCTACCTCAAATCTCCGAAGAACAGACCGGATTTATCCCTGGCAAGGGCACACGAGAGCAAATACTGAACACAAGACAACTTATTGAAAAGGCTCGCGAAGTAAATGCCGAGATGCACCTATGCTTCGTAGACTACCACAAGGCTTTCGACTCCGTGGAGTGGAGCAAGCTATGGAAAATATTAATCAAAATGGGCACACCCCCACACTTGGTTACACTAATTAAAAATTTATATGAGAGCAATAATGCAAAAGTCAGAGTTAATAATGTCTACTCACAACCCTTTAAAGCCAAAGCAGGAGTTAGACAAGGATGCATCCTCTCGCCTCTTCTATTTAACATATACACCGAGCACATAATGGGCACAGTACTAGAGGAATGGGAAAGAGGAGTGACCATCGGAGGATGGCGGGCTAACAACTTAAGATACGCCAACGACACTCTTATCATAGCCGCGAAGGAGACTGAACTTCAGACCATCATGAATAGACTAATCAACCACAGCAAAGAGTATGAATTGGAGATAAATAAAACCAAAACCAAAGTGATGATTATAGATAGAAGGAACAACAACCAACATCACGTCCAAAATATAGCGAAGTATGAAGTGGTGCAACAATTCCAATATCTTGGCTCCACAATAACGAACACAGGGGAATCTGAACCAGAAATCAGAAGGCGACTAGCGATCGAACGCACAGCAGTCACAAAGCTCACGAAAGTATGGAAAGACACAGCAATAACGAAGAACACCAAAAAAGGCTATTGCATGTACTAATATTTCCGATAGCAACCTACGCGGCTGAAACGTGGACGATCAAGAAAGCAGACAAGAAAAGAATCGATGCCTTTGAAATGTGGGCCTATAGACGGATCTTACGCATACCCTGGACGGCCCACCGAACAAACAAATCCATTTTGGAAGAACTCCAGATCGAACAACGACTACGCACAACCATAGCCAGTCATACTTACGATATTTCGGACACATTAACAGACGCACCAATGACATGGAAGCATTAGTAGTCCAAGGCAGAATGGAGGGATCCAGACCGAGAGGCAGATCGCCCATGCGATGGAAGGACCAACTCAAGGCACTGATAGGTCAAACACTACACGAAGCCATGCACTTGTCCCAGGATAAAGCGTCTTGGAAAGAAACTATCAAGTCCATAAAGTAGCCAGATCATAATGTCACCATGGCCCTTCGAGGGGCTCAAGGAATGAGGAGGAGGTGGAATTGTCAGTTTCACCTGCCAATCAGTGGCCTTTAAGCACCCACTAATGCCATAGTGATTGGGATGTAGGGGACGGCTAAGAAGGGGTGGCGGACCCATTCCAGAGCGAGTACTGCCGCTCACGTGCTATAAACCCATCTTAAAAGCAAGTAAACGTTCTACCTCGTGAAAACACTCACACAGTAAACCACAGTAAACTAAGCAGCTAAGAGCTTACCAAAGTGAGGGTCGTTGACCGTCCCATTACCTAAATTATAGTGGCAGCTCCACGTAATGAATTAATAAAGCATACCCGAGAGTTGTTCCCAAGCCATACTTTGGCCACTTCACTTAAAGCACTTGATCGAGGTTACACCAACGGTTGCAAATCTAGCGAAAAAATGAGCGAAACACTTCGCCTGGACTTTCCTATACTTATAAATTAACATTGTTTTATATTTTCCAACACTTTTAATGTACACCTGTCTAGACCCGGCTAGTAAAAGTAAACAGCGTTTATAAAAACTTCAAGGGTGAAGAGCGTAACTTAAACGTACCATTACCACGCTGGCTCCGCAACTGAGTACATGTAAAAAACCGAACTGAAATGAACCGGAGGCACGAGTAAGGAAGCGTGTTGATGTTTGAAAATGTATTAATAACTCGAGAAGTGGTATTTTTAGCAAGAAATTACTCTTATTAATTTGTATTTAGAATTTCAAAACCTTTCTGATTTTAAAGCCAAAATGCCACGTTTCCATTTAAAAAAAAGTTATTTTTTACCGTGGCCGCCATATTAAAATTGGAAACTCAAGTTTTTTTCTTAAATACAATCGAGAAGAATTTGCCCTACAACTTTGCTCTTGGGTTTGCGAGACTATCTATTAAAATAAAAAAGTTAGCCTACACTAAACATTAAACGACTAGTACAAGAATACAACTGCTGTAGAAAGTTGTGAAATTCTTCTAAGGACAAAAAGATTATTAAGGGGCAAAAAATTCGATTTTTTGATTTTTTGTAAAAAGATTTCTCCTAGAGCAAACAAAACAAGAAACCAAATTTTTAATTTTGTAGCGAAAATTTTGGGGGGGGGGGACAGTAGCCCCCCTAAATATTAAATTATCGAAAAAATATTATGATATTCGAATTTTGCTATCAATGATGAGCTATTTTGCTTTAACAGAAATATTTTATTGCCCCCCGTTAAATAAATAAAAGGGTACCAATTTTCAATTTTCAAAAAATAACAGAGGGCGTCACAGTGAAATTATAGCAATGCGCAAAAAAATAAGTTGTAGAAGATTCTCAGCTCTATCAGCTTAAAAAGTTTAAACAAAAACGTGTGAGCAGTTTTTGAAAAAATTTTTTTTTTGAAAAATTCCAAAATTTTGGAGTGATGTCATTGCGATCTTTTTTATATTTTCAAAATTAATGATATTTCATGGTATAGTACCCTTGAAGGGCTACCAAACAAGATGTAGTTGATTCCAATCAGATAACTGGTTTTTGAGTAAATGGGCGTTAAAGTCTAAATTTTCAAAAATTCGTAGCGGCCGCCATGTTAAAGCTAGAGAGTTCGGTAAAAAATCGTTTGATTTGTCCTAAGGCCTTCTTTAATCTCCACTATTAAAATTTCCAAAATTCCGTTTCTGAAAAAAATGCTACCAAAACAACATGTCTAACTTCCGCTTCCGGTTTCGGATTCTTTTTAAAAGCTTATTTTGTCGATGAATTTTTGATATACCTCCTCATTCCAAAGCACATCGAAATCGGTCCAGCCGTTCCGGAGATATGAGCGTTACCCACCCACAGACACACAGACAGACACACACACCCACAGACAGACATTTTTTAAAAACCACTTTTTTAGGATCCTGGAAGCCCAAAACATGTATTTCCGTCAAAATCTCGATTTTGAAAATTTGCATGAAATCAATACTTCCCTATACTGAAAGTATAGGAAAGTAAAAACTGCTGGATTTTACCCCACAGTGTGTTAAATTGGCTAAATCAACAATTTGGAAAAAAACGTTTTAGAGTGTAAGGTCATGTCAGGTAACAATATTTTTGGTAGCCATCTTGCAAGCACCGTCTGGAAGTAAAATATTCTTTTCGATGCTACAGGAAATAAAATGTGAAAGTATTTGCTATACATTTTATGTAGTAACCCAAACATCTTTCATGGCTAGATTATGTACAAATTTCTTGATTAAGCACAGTATAAGGAAAACGAAGGAACCACACCTCAAGCAAATGCTGTCAAATTTTGAATCTCCGTAAACAATTTGTTAAGAAGCATTGATTTGCAGTTCTAATACCTTCACTACATCTTTAATTTCTGTCAACGACCACTCATCATTTTAATTGTCATTCCCGAAAATTGCAAATTTCAAAATGTTCAAATTTAAATTATTCTTCATTAAAGATAGCAATATTATTTATTGAAACCGCACACTTATCTACTTTAACGAAAAATAAATGACAATACACCTGTTTTCGCAAAATGCTACTCTAGTACAATTTCAATAGGGATACATTGCCAGAAGCAAGATACAGGTAAATTAATAAAGATGTTAAGGTTCTAACAACCTTGAAGTGGGTTAAACCTATCATTATAACGATAAACTAAATATAAAGATTGGGTTTAGTTTAAATTAATAGCCTAATGTTCTGGTTTAAACAAACAAATTTTAAATTTAGTAGAGTTGGTTGTGTTGAGCGATATACGTCCATGATATAAGATCTAGTTATATTTTCAACTAAATAAATTTAATTTTAACAAAACATTTTCATATCTTAAAACTTTAAAATTAGAGTTTTAAAAAGTAATAATAATATGGACTCAAATTAAATTTTTCCAAAGCTTGAAAGGTAATAGAGATTGTTATAATATGTGTTTTTACTGTGGTTCTACAATTGACCTAAAAGTTAAGTTTATTTATAATTGATGCGAGGACAAATTATAGTATATTGTATTAAATTCTTTTGGTCGGCTTACGGGTATCAATTGCTAAGACCAGTAGCTCATTTAGATTTGCATCTAAATTAAGCCTAAGGGTCATTTACAAATACCAAGAAAACAGCAGCAATCGAACCTGCGACCAACGGCTTGATAGGAGAGTACTCTATCCGCTACATTACCGAGCTTTCGAGCAAATTTTATAATAAATAATCTCTTAAATTAATATTACTACTACCATCAGTTGTGTGTAAGTGTAGCATCTACCATGCAGAGCACCACTAACAGGGACTTTTGGATAAAGACGATAATTAAACACATATTATATTGTTCATAAATACTTCTATTTTTTTATAGCGTTAACTTGGTGAGTAATTCAGTTATTTAGTATTTTTATTTTTCAAAAACCTTAAAAGAAAAGTTTTTTCATGTCTTAAATAACGTTTATCCTAGAATCGAATCTTTAAAACTCTTTAGGTGTTATTGTTCACAGCAAAACAATTTTAATGACATTTTTATTCAAGCCGTACGTTGTAAGACTACCACAATAATAAAATAAAAACTTGAAGTGTTTCGGAGGAAACGGGTATTAAGATTTAAGATAAGTACAAGTACCTGTCCTGAATACGTTGTAATCTGTTTATGTCTCTTTCTCGTGTTATCTTCATCTATTGGTTATTCGTCAACACCTACGCGGCTAAGGTAACACCGTATACACATGCAGTAACTAAGAAATAAGTACTGTATACAAAAAATTATAAAAAAACAACAAAGCGCACTAATCAATCATAAGCATAGCTAATTCCATTGTATTTATCGTGCGATCATTAAGTCATAATAAATAGTGTAAAGTTTAAAAATTTTTTTGGTTTAAAATTGCTGAAACGAGATGTTAAATTTGTTATTTTGTAGCATGTATAGAAACAGAAACAATGAGGGAAGCACGTCACCTGAACTTTCCATTACTTTAGATATTGTTACTTATCATATATTCAAAAGTATCTTATTATTAATGTGTTACGCCCCAACATTAACTACAATAACATCTTTCCACTTTTACCACTGTACCGATAGCGTAGCTGAATAATAGTAATATTATAAGAACATACTACATGATACTAAGGCTTTCATATTTAATTACTGATATAAACTTAGTGAGAATCTTTTTATTTATTTAATTACTGACTACAACCAGAGAATCATGAAGCAAAGGTCGACAGGTAGCTCTGTGTGTATGTACTTCCGTCACGCGTATAAAAACTTCGGTCAATGTTAACTCAAGTTTTTAATGAAATTTTCGAAAAATCAAATAAATTTTACTAAATACTATCGTCCTTTAAAAAAAGAACACTTATCCTAATGTCTCCTTATAGAGATGTCCTTTACTCGAGCAAACGATGAATGTCCAACTTCTATTTCACTAGGTTCTTCAAGTAACCACAAACACTCGCCTTTAGTTTGAATCCTCCTCTGGACTGCTTTTATGTTATTTTAAACTTGGTTTTACCACCATCACAACTGGAAAAACTTTCTGGATCGCTTTATACTTGCTACTCTTCTGGACTTTCCACAATTCGTTGATAATTAGTTGTATTATCTTTTTTATATTTAAAATTACTTTTACATTACTTTTTAACTCGTTTTTCTTCTTTATTCATCCAGAACATCAAAATTCTCTGTCTTTATTTACAAAGACGAGTCGTATCTACCTAAACAAAATTTTCCATTCTTTTGTCTTCCTTCTTTGATTCCCATTTTTTGAACAAACAAATAAATCTCATGACCATGAGTATTCTTTTATACGTTTGTGACATTGACACTGACATACATAATGACATTAATCGATGCACACACAAGTAAGTCTAAAACTTCTTATAAATTAAACCTTTTGAACAATTCTGAACTAAATTATAATTAAAATTAACATAAATAAAAATCGTATCAATTTGATTGTGTTTTTCTTTTCTTTCAGTACCAACAAACCTCACAAATATGAAAAATATAAATTATTAGAATTTATAACAAGAAATTATAGCAAAAAATACGCAACCCTGAGTTTAAAAGTTAGAAAATCAAAATCTTAAGGTTCTCACAAACCTCCAATCGCAAAATGAATTGCAGCAACCATCCCAAAGATTGCCTTCCAGGAACCACAATACCCCAGTCAAAACATACACCTCCAAATATTATAGCAATATCTTCCTTTAGCATCGGTGGTTTCGTCAACACTAAACCAGATACATACAGGGTGTTCATTTGAAAACTTCCCACCCCCAATATCTCGGTGCACAAGGCTTTCTGAAAAAATCGCCGAGACACGTCAACAGTATTGGCGAGGGGGACATATTTTTACATAATAGTGACATAACACGTTTCATCCCCTAACCCCCCAGAGCCGCCCCCTTAAAAATTTTAAATGGCAAGAAGGGTTATGTGATACCTCATTTGAAAGGTCTTCGTATTGCCTACATTTTGGCGTTTTGTTTTTTAAAATCGGTCGATTCGTTTTTGAGATATTAAGGGAAAAGTGTTTGAGTTTATTAAAACAAAAAGGACCGTGTATACTTATTGATAACATTATTATTTATAATCAGTATTAAAAATACAAATAATTATTGGAAGTAAAAAATTATTTGCAATGTTATTATCTGCTCAAAATGTTGTCCATTGTTGGCTAAGCAACAACATAACCGTTGTTCAACGTGTTCCCTGACGTTTTGGAAAACATGTCTTGGAATTGATCGACATTCTTCAATTATTTGTTGACGGAGCTCGGCTATACTTTGCGGTTGAGGCGTATAAACAACCGATTTTAAATGGCCCCACAGAAAAAAATCTAAGGGAGTTAAGTCGGGGGACCTAGCTGGCCACTCTATAGCTCCTCTTCGATCTATCCATTTACCGGGAAATGTATTCTGCAACCACTGCCGAACCGGTAAAACATAATGAGGGGGGGCACCGTCCTGCTGAAAGTATAGTTGTTCCTCATCAAGTAGTAAATTACCATCTGCATCACGTTGATTTTCAACTGCTTTAGTTATTAGTGGATTAATAGCATTTTCCAACATGTCCAAATACACTGCACCATTCAAATTTCCTTCGATGAACACTTGATCTCCTAAAATACTTGCCCACACATTAAGTTTTTCGGGATACTGAGTATGTCCTTCTGTAAAAATGTGTGGATTTTCGTTACTCCAATATCTACTGTCGTGTCTATTTACAAATCCGTTTAAATAAAATATGCATTCATCACTGAAGCAAGTATTTTTCAATATTTCATTATTATTATTAATCATGCCAGTCATTTGTTCACAAAATTCAATTCTCTCGTCAAAATCGTCTTCATTTAGCTCATGGCAGGGATGAAATTTATGAAGTTTTGCTACTTTATGAACTGAACCTAATGAAATGTCAGTTGCGGCGGCAATTTGGCGGAGCGAACTTCTGGGATTTATACCAAAATGTCCTAATATCTCAATTTGAGTAGCCTGATTTAAAACTCTGGGTTCAGTACGTTTTCTATTCGAAACAGATCCAGTCTCAGTAAATTTTGCTATAAGGTCTAAGACATACCTATGGGACGTGGACTTGTTCATTAAACGTAGCTGCGGTTTGTCGAGCACATTGATTTTCAGCTCCATAAATTAACACAATTTCAACTTTTTCACCCAAAGTGTATCCCATTTTTAATAATTATCAAGAGAACTTTACAAATTTACTAAATATCAATACGCGCCACACTAATTAAGCAGTTTAAACAAACATCAACTATTAATGCCAAACACTTTGACAAGTACTGACAAGAAAAACATCCAATAGTGCATTATGACAACAGCCTACTATGCGTTTTACAAGCTCCTTTTTGTTTTAATAAACTCAAACACTTTTCCCTTAATATCTCAAAAACGAATCGACCTATTTTAAAAAACGAAACGCCAAAATATAGGCAATACGAAGACCTTTCAAATGAGGTATCACATAACCCCCCTTGCTATTTAAAATTTTTAAAGGGGCGGCTCTGGGGGGTCAGGGGATGAAACGTGTTATGTCACTATTATGTAAAAATATGTCCCCCTCGCTAATACTGTTGACGTGTCTCGGCGATTTTTTCAGAAAGCCTTGTGCACCGAGATATTGGGGGTGGGAAGTTTTCAAATGAACACCCTGTATATTCGAAACAACGTTTCTTATTTTTTGAAGATTTTGTTCGTATAATTTTGGAATGCACGTTCTGGAAGCTGTTCTCCGGGAAACGACGTTTTGTTTTGTATATTTTTCTAAGAAATTTCTAAATTCAGGAACGTCCATGTTATTTAATGGAATGTTGCATGAAACCATCATTCTACACAAATCTTCGTTGAAATTGTTGACATTCTTATTTAAGCAGTTCAGCAATAATTGTTGTTTTGGCTCGTTTGTATCATTTTTTCTTTTTTGATGCGGACCGGTGGCTACGTGCTGATCAAGTTGAAACTTTTTATTAACGTTTATCTGTAAAAACAATATTTAAGTACAATTTACTACAGCTTACACAAAGGAAAATAATTGAATGTGCCCTGTGGCCGGTGCCATATCCTTTGCAATACCACAAAAAAAACTTTCTAATTTTATTCTTAAATTGTTTGCTTAATTACAAAATGAAATAACAAATTAGTATTAAATTTTTAACTCGCTGTTTTGGCTTGTTTGAAGTTTTTTAACTTTAACCAGAGTAAACAGTTTTTTTTTTAATTCAAAATTAAAATAAACGGATAAATACCTCTTTTTCACAGATGACGCACAACACAACACTTCCATCGTATTTAAAACATGTATACGGCTTCAACCACTTCTTAATTAAATCGTTTTTTGAACTAGCAACTTTAGACATTTTCAGAGTATAGACTGGACAATTGCACTTTACCGCTCTCTGTCAAGGCAACAAATGAACTAGTCAAGCACTAAAATTATAAATAACTATTTCTAAGAATAAGCATAAGAAAAATTTTCAAATATTATTTTTAAAGAAATTTGTACCTAAGGAATAAGACCTACCCAAATAATACAACCTTTGTCAGTTAATCCTTTATTTCCTCTACCCCTACTTGGAAATTTAGAAAGTGCAAGTCTAGGGTTCATGTGGTTTCACTAGAAAAAATTGTGCAATTCCTTCTAAGAACTACGAATATTTTATTTGATAATTTATTTGAAATTTTATTTTTTTTTGCTAGAATATGCATTTTCATGCCATTAAAAGCTAAAATATGCACTAATATATGCCGTATGCCGTAAAGTTGTAATATATGCCAAATATGCAAAATAAAATTTACTTTTTATGACTCTAAACATCACGAAACGTGTATATACGAAAAATTAACATTTTATGATCAATAGGAAAAAAGATGCATAGTATCCCATAATGGAAATGCCGTTATTAAATCTATGGCAAAGAAATCAAAATATAATTATATCCGTTAAAGATATAAAGAATTAATTAATTGGAATACAACTAACTAGTTATGTCTATAAACAGGGAGTGGTTACCTTGTTGCTGGTATGATTGATTAAGGGTGACTAAACTGAGAAGATTCGTAGTTGTCCTGTCAAAACTAGCCAAGATAAATTGTTTCGTTAGGTATCCCAAACATTTGTTATAAAACACACCTCTAGAATTGCTACCTGTAATATTTATATCTAACCTCTTCTAAATTCTTGTTTCCAAACGCCGCGCCGTAGAATATTTGAATATTGAAACCAAATATTTGAAACACACTATAGGTGTTGTTGAAGACAAAATTGTTTTTTTTTCTTATCTGTTTACTATAAAATGATTGAACCAAGCTATTTTTTTTAATTATTTTGTAAAATATCCAAATTAGCTTTTGCAAGCGTATGTTAAGCTAGTTCTTGTCCATCGCTTTGAGAACAAGAACTGCATTTGTAAGGGCACGTCTACAGGTAGACCCACTATACTTACAGAAGAAGTTGTAAAGGATATTCAATTAGGACGTTATCTGCACGAACTGATAATGTATACAATAAATTAAGCTAACTACAGCTAAAACTTATATTTTGTACAGGTATTTCTGTAATGTAAGTAGACTTGTAAGTTATATAATTCAATAATATTGTCCTGTTGATAGAAATTATTTGTTTGATTAAATGCATTAATACTGGAAATGGTTTGGTGTTATTTATTTGTTGTTGTGTCCAGACATTGATCATGATTTGATTTATTGGGAATAAATCGGATCGTGGAGAACTTGAACAATGACGATTCAGTTCGTGTTTACAATGCAATGGCCCTCATTTTAAGCTGCTATTGTAATTTATAAATAAAATATGTTTTTCTGCAATAATATTCTTAAATAAATCCTATCATTAACTTTTGCTTTATTAAATGTTTTTACGGAGTTTCTTTTAAATTGTGACGTGCCAAATTCATTTTTTTCTATAAAATCTTTATACTTTTTTATATCCATCTTTATCTTTACTTTTATTTTCTTATTTATACTTCTATATTCCTTGATGTTTCTTTTATCATTTGCTGCTAGCAGTCTTCTCTTCTTCATAAATTTCTTAGTATCTTCACTTATTTTTTCCTCCCGGTCTTTTCTTTTATGTTTTGCTATTTTATTTCCAGCTTGTATTAAGGTTTCCGTTATTATTTCGTTTAATTTATCTATCGTTTTTTCTTCCAGGTTATTAAGAAGATATCTTTCAATTTGTTCTTGATACCATTGTCGTCTTATTTTTAATTTGCGTGTGTCTGTTTTACTAATTTTGTTTCTTGTTATTTTTTGTTGTTCTTATTTCGCATCTATCACTATTTTTCCCTGTGAATGGTCACTGTTTGTGTTGAATATATTTTGTACTGTTACATCTTTCACAAACGAGCGTATAATAAGAACATGTTAGACAATATACAGAACCTACACAAAAATAAACAAATCAGAGAATGCTACCAGGTTATAAATAAGCTCAAAGAAGGCTATCAAGCAAGAACCACTGCAATCAAGGATAAAGAGGGAAAACTAGTATGTGAAGAGAATAAAATATTAGGAAGATGGAAAGAGTACTTTTCAGAACATCTAAATAGAACAGTGCAAGAATTAGGAAATGAACTCGAAGAACAAGAATGTAATAGTATTGAGGAAGAAGACGAAGTAGTAGTAGAAGAACCAACATTAGAACAAACAGTAAATGCAGTTTATAAACTAAAGAACAACAAAGCACCTGGGCCAGATACGATAACCGCTGAAATTCTGAAAGGAGGGGGAGAGACGTTGCACAAGAAGATTTACGAGGTACCTAATTAAGAAAATCTGGGAAGAGGAAAAGATAAGACATGAATGGAAGATTAGTACAATGTGCCCCATATATAAAAAAGGGGATAAACTGGAATGTGGTAATTACAGAGGAATCAGCCTGCTTAATGTGACATACAAGATACTTGCAACACTAATACATGAAAGACTAGAACCTTATTACGAGAAAACAATAAGCCAAAACCAAACAGCTTTCAGGAAAGGAAGATCAACAATTGACCAGATATTTATATTAAAAGAAATACTAGAGAACACGTGGGGATACAACATTGACACCTATCATATATTTGTAGATTTCCAACAAGCCTATGATAGTATAAGTAGAAAAGCATTGTACACAATACTCGAAGAATTTAATATTCCAAAGAAATTAATAAAAATGATTAAATGCACTCTAGGGGAAACCTACATTCAAGTCAAAGTACAAAACAGAACAACAGAACTGGCGGAAACAACAACAGGTTTGAGACAGGGAGATAGCCTTTCGCCAGTACTGTTTAATCTAGCCCTAGAGAAAGTAATCCGCAGCATAGACATAGATCCAAATGGGACAATCTACGATAAATCTAAACAAGTGTTGATATATGCAGATGATATCAATATAATAGGAAGATCAATCTTAAGCGCAAGAGAAGTATTTATGGAACTGGACCAACAAGGGCGAAAAATAGGATTAACAATTAATGAAGATAAAACGAAAGTGATGACAGTTACCAAAAATCAGCCTAGAGTAAGACAGAACTTAACAGTCGAAGACTATAATCTAGAAGTAGTTAAAAGTTTCAAATATCTGCGAGTTAAAATAACAAATGATAATGATGAGACGCCGCTGCAACAACAACAACAACATCTTTCACAATGTATTTATGTGAGGAGATAATATAATCTATTTCGTTTTTGTTTTTTTTATCGGAGCCTAACCACATCCATCGTCTATTAGGATGCTTGTCAAACAGTGTATTCATGGCGTATAGTTTATGTTTTTTTTTAGAAAATTTAGTAACTTAATCTTTTAACTACCAATGCTAAAGGAATTGTATGTAATTCCCTTGTTTTGTCCCATTTTAATTTTGCAGATTCCGTTTATGATTCTTCTCTGCACACCACATATTTCAAAAAAGTCCAGCGCGCCCAAAACTCGTGAGTAAGACTGGTTTAAGGCTTACGAAAATATGATCACATATCTCATAAATTGCAAGAGATCAAATAATTAAATAAGAGAAATTGCCGTTTTTGCATTTTGCCTGTTTAATTCACAAATTGTTGACCACCAAAACTCCTAGCTATGTGTGCGATAGACTTTAATTTAGAACGGATATTTACAATATTAACATTGGAAACAAAGGCCTTCTAACAATTACAGTTTATAAATCTGTTCTTTTTGAACGTCCTTTTTCTTACAATGCAGCTCAAGTTTCTCCCTCCCGCTTTTCATTGAGGATCTTCCTATTCTTTTCTTTAAAAGTCATTTATCAAGTTATCTCTTTGATCTTCAAAACAGTACCTAGTTTAATTCTGCTTCTAATATTGCCTGTGTTATTTAAATCAATTTTCAAAATAATTTCAATTTTCTAATTCAAATTTATTTTCAATCGTATTTTAAAGTTTACTAATATTATTGACTGTTTAGCAAACACGTTTTTATTGTAATTTAGCTCTTTATTATTAGGTTAAGTGGAAGAACACTTTTTAATTTATTTATTATCATCTGAACGCCGCCTTAATTGTTTCTTATCATTAATCTGATTCATAATCTGTAATTTCTTTTCTGTTAAAAGTGACATTAAAGTTCTTTATTATTATTGTTATTATTATTATCGTATTTTGTTTTTAGGTTTGTTAATAGACGACTATCAGCATCAAATGCAAGATATCGTCGTTTATTGTCGAAGATGTTTGCGGACTGAATCAATAAATATTGCATACAGAATTAAAAATATTATTTTATTTCCGCATATAGAATTAGTTGTCCCCAAATTTCGTTTCTATTAATGCCACTCTTACTTAATAAAATATTTATGCAGAATTAGTGCTTGATAATTAATGTAGGTTCGAAAATAGAAAAAAAATTAATACATCAGTTTTCTATAAGCTCTAGCACAAACATTTAAATATTTGACGGCTAAAAACATTAGTTGTCGAATTGTCAGTGTGAAGACTCGTTTATAGAATGATAATGAACACACCTTTAATAACCCAGTCAAACAAACACACCCACCCACTTTAAATCACAGCGTGTGCAGCTTAATCTTCAATCCCACGTTTACAACAGAGATGAATTTAATGCATTTAAAATGAGATGGAAAAGTGAACATGTTGGTATTGTCTACCTAATATTAATTCTGATCGTATAGTTAAATCAGTAAGGTTAAATTTATTATACCCACATACAGACTTTCAAGTACCTTCAGTATTGTTACTGGATATTAATCCTTTGAAAATTTTATTACTCATATTTCATGAGTAATAAATTTAACATAAATGTATAGTGACATTGCCCGCATAATCTATTCATGGCCAGAGAAAAATAAGAGCCACAAAGTATAAGGTAGCTATATACTTATTTAATAAATGTTTTGTATGTATTAAAACTTTATTTAAACACTTCATAAATATTGGTGAAAAAAGTATGAAGAAAGCAAATTACACGTTTAAAAAATATCTTTCAAGCCCCCCACCCTCCGAAATCAATACAGTTAATATAATAAAAACTAAAACATGAACAAAAAATTTAAATAATCGTAATATACTATAATGAATAGTTTTGGTAACTGCTTGTGGTTGTTTTGCAAAGTTTATTGTATTTATAACTGTTTATATATTAGCTTTAGCTCCTGTTGGCGTTACATGCCAAGAGCCAAAGTTCGTCGCTAAAAGGCAGGACGGGCACTCGCAACTATTAGTTGCACAACTGTTTGGTTGCTCACATAAAACGTATCGTTCTATACAGTACGTAGAATCGTTTCATGGAACATAGGGGTATTATGTGAAAGAAAGTATACGTGACAGTGCCGCATTATATCAAAAGACAACCTCGCAGGCGTGAACGTTTTGACGAGCAAAGCCGATTGCACCCGAAACTGCTGGTAGCAAAATTAAACTACAAGCTTTGAAACTCCACTTCCTGTTTTCCCATGTCTTATGCTCTATGGGAGGCATTCGCACATGCTTTCTGTCGCTTTCATTTGGCATTCGCTATGTTCCTCGCAATGATTCCATTTGCTGCAAACGTAACCCCGATAATTTCCAATGCACGCGTTTACATACAAAACAACAAGTTTAATTAAGTCTGCAATCGACAGTTGCGCACCCTGTCTGAATGAGCGTCACTTGCATCGCTTTTACTATTCTTTCTGTCGGCTTTCATACCCAAGACAATTAGTGAGATTCCAAAATATGTTTTGTCCTGGGAGCCCGAGAAACCCTCATTCGACACCAGTTGTAACTTAATAACGCTTTTTAAAGCAGTGCCGTCTTCATAGTTTCGGGAACCCGGGCACCGAAACTATTTGGGGCCTCTACTATTTTAACTACATAATGAAACCAATGGTTAGTCGCGCGTTCCGTATACCAGCTAAACTAACGAAATTTTTACGTAAGAAAAAAAACATTTTTTTAATTGTGAGTAAAGAAATCCTTACAAATAAAAGACCAGATAAAAAGCCAAACAGAAAATTATCCAGCCAAACATTAGGAAGGGGGAAGTTTAATATTCCTGCACCTAAAAGTTAAATTTAGAGTTCTAATCTACTACCGCTGATAAGCAATTTGGCTTAAGTAGAAATGTTTTATTATTCATCAATTATTACTTACAGAGACATGAATTGTCAATTTCCAAAAATTCAAAGAAGGCTTCACAAAGAAATTACGGATTGGTGCACAAAAACAAACCAAATTGTATTTCGTAGCATACTTTATGATTGTACAAAATTAAAGAAAAAGCCAAATGACGTATGTATATCGTAGGTATGTGGTAGATACGTCGTAGGGATGTCGTAGGTATTCCGTGAGCATGTCGTAGGTATGTAAGAATATGTTAGGCAAGTCTTGGGCCTATCTTTGGTATGCCATGGTATGTCGTAGATATGTCGTTCGTATGTCGTTGGTCTGTCGTAGGTATGTCTTAGAAATTTCGTATGTTGTAGGTATGTGTTTAGGCGTGTCCTAGGCATGTTGTAGCTGTGTCGTGGGCATGTCGTAGGTAGTCAAAGCTATGTTAGACATGTCGTAAGTATGCCGTGGTCTATCGTAGGTATGCCGTGATATGTCGTACGTATGTTATAGACTTGTCGTATGTATGTCGTTGGTCTTTCGTAGATATGCTCTAAATATGTCGTAAGTGTGTTGTGGGTATGTCGTAGGTATGTCGTAGCTATGCCGTAGGTATGTTGTAGGTTTGTCGTAGGTATGACGTAGGTATCTACCATTCTAAAAACTCTTCACTTCAGTTTTTAACTTTTAAAACATTTTAGTACATAGAAATATTGTGTCCCCTAACGTCTACTACAATATCTGAAGTGCAACTTGTTTTTGAGTAATAAGGCGTTAAATGCAAACTTTTTAAATCTTATCGGACGCCGTTTTGAAGCCAGATAGTTAGCAAAAACGTAGGATTTACCTTGAAATCTATCAGATTCAGTTTGTACGTTTATAAAATTATATTTATAAAAATAAAGAAACCAAAAAGACATGTCCAACTTCCGCTTCCAGTTTCGGATTATTTTTTAAGTTTATTTTGTCGATGAGTTTTTGAAATGCAGACATACCTTTTTCAAAAAACCACTCTTGTAAGCTGCTGGAGGTCCAAAACTGACATTAAATATATGAAAAACAAGAAAGTTGTGGTACCAAACGGTGTGGTAATAGATTTAATAAAAATGCTAGGAAGACGCTTCTTTGCTTACATTTAAACAAAATAGCATGATATCATAACAAAAAATAATAATTTCAGCCACTAAATATTTCATAATATGTCATTTCATTTAAAAGTTGTGCTCTGTTCAATGTAGAAAATAGAAGAGTAATGTAATTGATTCGCCACCTTCAATTGAAAATGCAAATTATTTTATTATATTTATTATGTTTATGGTACTATGTACTATGTACTACAATAAAAACGTGTTATCGTTTCAAGTATAATTTACGTTTCACCTACCTTGTGCAGAGTGGGCGGACAGGTAAAATCTCCAAAGAAAAAATATATTTATTGTGATAACTCCATTAATCAAATTTATATGAATAACAATAAACATTTCACAATATATTATTTACTTTTAAAATAAATGTCACCAACACAATTACGAACACTGAAATACGAACGGGAAAGAAAATTCGCAAGCTGAAAATTTACATATCATAGCAATTTATTCTTGTGCCTGCGCTAAAAATAAAGGCAAACCAAACGGGTTTTATAAGAAACATTATGGAGCTTCTCTTGTACCACCTTCTGATTTTGCTTCCTAATTTATTTATAACGCATCCTCCCAAATAAATAATACTGAATAAGCAAAAAGAACAACATAACGAACGAAGGATGTGTTGTCTTAAAAAACTACTACTGCACATTTATACACTAGTAAAAATAGATATTTATTATACAAGGGAAAAAAGTAATAGATTTTAGCTCGAGGTGTCTGTTTGTCTCCCGACGCGAAGCGGAGGGAGACACTCACACCGAGAGCTAAAATCTTACTTTTTTCCCGTGTGTAATACATCATTTTTTTCTGTGACGGGAAAAAATGCAATATATTGAAAAACATATACAATAAAGTCGGAAAATTGGTCAACGTGGAATTTGAATTTTTAAACTAGTAAGCTGTTGTAGCGGGGAAAAAAGTAATTACTTTTTTCCCACGGGCAAAAAGTAATCACTTTTTTCCCCGGGTAGAGGGAAAAAAGTAATTTCATAAAAACTGACAAAAAGTGACACTTTAGTACCTGTCAAGAGTGACAAAATGTTCAACTTTTTTCCCGTCGCAGAAAAAATGTTTTTTTTTCTGTGACGGGAAAAAAGTTTAACATTTTGTCTCTCTTGACAGGTACTAAAGTATCACTTTTTATGAAATTACTTTTTTCCTTTTACCCGGGGAAGAAAGTAATTACTTTTTCCCCGGGGAAAAAAGTAATTACTTTTTTCCCGCTACAACAGCTTACTAGTTTAAAAACAGACACCTCGAACTAAAATCTATTACTTTTTTCCCTTGTATAATAAATATATATTTGACATTTACACATAATATACACTCACATAATAAGTGAAACAAATTACATCCAAATCAGCGAAAAGTCATCAAAGCTTAAGGGAGGGTAGGCCAGAGTGACACAAAATATTGAATTTATTTTATAATTTTCTTCCGTGTTAACAGGAAACGGTTTTGCACATTTTTTGTTTAGACCCTTCCCGATGTAATAATCCTAAAATGTTAATAAAAACTTGTTTTTTCAATACTGTATGTATTTTTTTTAAATGAAGCGCATTCATCTCACTATCGTCCACTTAGTGGGCGGGTAGTGGGCCACTAAAAGACATGCAAGAAAGAATACAAAAATTAATTTGTCAATATGTATATATCATACAAACCCAACAAAAAGTAATTAAATAATGAGCTTACAAGCATTTTATTGAAAAAAAGGAAATACTTCACTGAACACCGAACACTGAAATGTAATTGAAAATTTTTGCAACTCTAGCTGTATTTTAGTTGCCTCAAAATTTTCACCCTACGTATACCATCTCACCTACACTGTGGAGGAGAGATGAACTTTTGCAGATCGCAATACATGTTTTTTTTCAAATATTAGAAAGATTTTTTTAAGTCCCTTATTAATAATGAGTATACTTAAGTTGTGTTAAGTTAGAAATATATTTTGTATCCCCTAAATTCTTGAATAAAAAAAAATTGATCTAAATTTTCCAAAATGTGGTCCGTCTCTCCTCACTCACCCTACTTTTACCTTCGGTATTTCATGAAAATTTTTGAAATCTAGATTTTAACGGAAATACACGCTTTGGGGCTAAAGGAACCCAAAAAAGTTGTTTTTATAAATTTCTATCTGTGGGTGGGTCACCTTTAAAGGCGAAAATACTGAACCGATTTTAATGAAATTTTAAATAAAGAGGTATATCGAAAATTGTACTTCTGGTTAATCTATTCAAAGAAATCCGAAACCGGAGACGGAAGTTAGACATGTTTCTTTGGTGCTTTTTTTCCAAAACTAAATTTTGAAAATTTGAGCAAAGGATCTGAGAGAAGAATTTAAGGCAAATCTAAAATTATTTTCTAGAATTATTTCCCGAGATGCGAAGCATCGAGGGAAATAAGTTGCGAGGCTGATAAGTCTTCTCTACCGTGGTTTATATATTATTTTTTCCACTACTAGCACCTTTATTCCTTTTATAATTAATTGATTTTACATTAATAAAAAATAAAATTACAAATGCAAATATGCACAAAAATAAAGTAGCCTTGCTTGAAAACAAGAGAATAGTTAATTTCAATTGACATTTATGTAAAATATATATTTTATAATAGTGGTTATAAAATGTCCAATTTTGATGATTTGAGTGAAAACTGCACTCCTCCTGAAATTAGGGAAGGTGCAGAAAGTGTTGGTGAACAGTTATTATCAGTAAAATCAAAAGATTTTTGCATGAAACTTTATGGTGAATTTAAAGATTGGTAGCAATTGTTTTCATTATTAACCAGTAGTTGAAAATGAAATATTATTAAGCACTAGGAAAGAAATTCATCTTCTTGGCTCCAAAACAAAGTAAATAATGATATCGTTTAATGCTAGTAGTGGAAAAAATTAATTTCGAAAATCCGAAAATGATCGCAATGGCACTGGTTCAAAATTTCGAAAATTTTCAAAACATAATTTTTCAAAAACTTTCCGCGGGATTTTTTTTTCATTTTCTGAGCCGATACAGCTTGCAGTACACTACAAATTTCTTTGTTACTAATCTCCCAAATTTTACTCTGATGTTTACCAGGAATTTCTGAATTTGAAATTGATTTATTATTTATTAAAAAACGCAAACACCAATTGTTATAAACTTTAAACAACATTTAATAGATTATTTAAAGTACTTTATAAGGATTAGCAAGAATTTTCAACTATTTTACAGAATTTAGAAAAAAAAAACTATACTTTTTAATACCAAGAACGCGTTTTTCGACAATTACGTAATTTTAACTACGCCTATCAATTAGCTCTAGTTTATTGTAAATAAAACAATTCTTAACTTCTTAACTTAGCTTTATAAAGCTAAAATACAAAACCTGTTAATAATTGTTTTATTTACAATAAATTAAAATTAACTTCAACGAAGTAAAGCTCGAACTTTATACATAAAATATGTTTTTTATTCTTTGCATATTTTTGATAACGCTTTAAATAAACCATTTATATCAATTTTTAGTCCGTAATCCCAAGCGCATCTAATCAGCTGTAGGGCAGGTGGTTCCGTTCTTACTATTCTTATGCGGTATGCGACATCGTAGTGTTGCCTTTATAAATTGTTTTCTTAGAAATCTAACATACGGTGAAATGACAGAAGAGAAATTTAACAGTCGGTGAAATACACAACGTTATAATATATAAAATTTACAGTTTTCCAAATGCGCTACACGCTATATTAAAATCGCAGTCGCTGTCTGTGAATTCTAAAATAATAAAAATTGTACAAAACAGTAATTAGACCAGTAGTGATGTATTCAGCAGACACGTGGTGCCTTACAAGAAAAGAAGAACAAATGCTAGAGACGTGAGAACGAAAAATACTTCGGAAAATCTACGGGCCGGTACAAGACAATGGGAGCTGGAGAGTAAGAATGAACCACCAACTTAATGCAATGCTTAAAAGTCCAAGTATCACAAGTGAGATTAGAAGCAGAAGAATAAGCTGGTTAGAACATCCTCAACGCATGGATTGAGACGGGGAGAAAGAAAGGCCTTGAACAGAAAACTATAGAGCAAAAGGGCAAACGCCAGACCAAGGACAAGATAGCTAGATGGGGTAGAAAGAGATTTGTGCAAGATACGAAGAATCTGCCGCCGCCATTAAAACTGTTGGACCCGCAACCAAGAAAAGAAAGTGATTACAGTAAATCACTCCTCCTGAAGTTAGACAAGAGGGTTGAGGAAGCGAGTAGACGCCGCTCTCTGTAAGACCCAAGCCTTCATAACCTCAAGGGAGGCTAAGTCCCACTGCTGGACCCCGGCACTCTTCTCTGCCACCTACTCTCCTTAGCGCTAAGGTGGAGTACGGGGGACCTACAGTTTAACGTCGAATCTAAACGACTAAACATCAGAGAAGGTTTCAGGCACTAAGACCCTACGTGTGCCTACAACGGATTGGGGAATGTGAGTAGCGGGTTGCGGAATAAAATACATTACCGAATAAAATGAAAATATGTGTTTTTAATGGAATTAGTTCTCAAATATAATGTTTAAAAAAATTAATTCCTCCAATATTCCCTTTTGGAAATATTCCCGGGAATATTCCTCGGGCAAATTCTCTAAAAATAAATTTCCGGGAATTTACCCATCACTATAAGTAGGTACATTCCACCTTACTTCCAGCAATTCTCCTAAGCAATTGTGCCATGCTGTACAGTACAGCACTGATTGTAGCAGTAACATACTACTTAGTCTTCTGGGTTCATGATTTTTAAGCGTTTTAGTAGTCCATCTTGGCGTGCTTCGACGGCATCTTGAATCCTCTTGTATTCATTTTACGAAGAAGTTATGCTGTCTTTACAATCTTTTTGAAAAATAATACACTTATTATTGTCAAAACTGTCATCAGACACGCTTTGTAAAAGGACACTCACGGACACTACACTAGTTTCAGGCAATAAACTATTACTGCCATGTTTCAGAAACTCGATTTTACTAAACCCGAAAAAAAGTATAAATGAATGTAATTTAAAATGAAAGTGGACGCCGCACCGGTTTGAAAAATGACGAAAACACTACTTCGAGAACGCAATGAATGCTTACTTAATTTTTTTAACCCCAAAAACCTATAAATCGTAGTTGTCCGTTATTAGGTTGACGAAATAAAGAAAATGAAATATTTCGGCCCCATTAAAAAATAACGGAAGGGCTGCTTTGGCAATAAAACGAATGTCTTGTTTAAACACCTTGGACCAAAAACCTATGTTTTATAACTGAAATAGGTACAATTGCAAATATAAACATGAAATCAATACTTCCCTATTCTGAAAGTATAAAAAAGTAAAAAAAAATCATGTTTTGATTGTAGCCATATTGTAGCTTAAAAACAAACAAAAATTCTCAATTTTTTGTTTTTATTATCATTAAAAATTGGACCAATAATATGCAAACGGTTTTTTCATAACTTTAATATTAACAAAGTTAGCTATATAACTACATCGAAAATGTAGCCTGTAACCTGTACAAGGAGGCCTTAATTCATTGGTTTTGCAGGCTATCTCGCTTATTATTGCAGTTAAAAAAAACTAATAAGCCAATTTTTTGAGTATATTTCGGTATATATCGGTGCAAAACCAACGAATTTAGGCCACCCTGCATACGTACGCTAGACATGATTACACTTTGTTTGCTCATACGTTACATTGGTTGCAGTTTTATTAAACTCCAAGTTGCTATGAAACCAGAATGGTTCCCGGATTACGTTGGTAACATCAATAAATATCAAAATATTTGCTGGCGTTCCAAACCCTTTAAATTTCACAATTTGAAGTATATTTTTCATGTCAAATTTATTTAACTTTTGATTTTACTAGAAGGAAGTGATCTACTTACAGGTAACACAATAAGTTCTGAATTCTAAATACAAGTGAAGTAATAGTAGAAATTCATAAAATACGTAGTCCCTCCAAATATTTTTACTAATTCATGCATGCATGCGTATTAGTTGGTAAAATGGAAATGGAATCGCGATGGTACTTAAACCCAGGTCAAGCATTAGAAACTACAAAGATAGAGGACCGTGGACATGCCCTTCACGTAACAAAAAAAGCATGGGGAAAAATTACCGCACATTTGGATAGAAATCGTCTTATTCAAGAAGCTACTGAAAACGAAGTAGCCCATAAACGGGCCCTAAAGGAAGGATCTGAACAAATGACTAAAAACTGGGATAATTCCGTTGAGGTTGGTTTAATTTATAATATTTAAAACAAGCCCTTTACAATGGTAAATTTATTAGTAATGGTTTTAAAAGAAACTTATTTGATTTCAACTTTAAAATTGTTTTTACATATCTAAGAACATTCGTCTACGCAAGGAAGAGGAACGCCAGGCACGTTTGGAAAAGAGTAAAGAAGACAAAATGCAATCATTTTTAAAATTACGCAAAGAGCAAGAAGCTATACGACAAAAATATATTCAAGATGCGAAAAAAACAATGTACGTTTCTCAAGGCTACCCCAAATCACTAACAGGTGCATTAATTGAATCAGAAGTAATGTATGAAAGAGCAAAGCAGCTTGAACTAGAAAAATCTATACGGGAACATGAGAGGGAGGAAGAAGCTAAATATGCTCAAAAAGTTAAAGAAGGTGCTGAACAAGAAAAACTAGAGAATTTACAAAAAGAACAAAATAATCTTGAAAGAAAATTGGAACTGAGAGAATTTTATTTAAATGAGTATGTCATCATTCTCAAAACAATATTTAATAAACTTACATCGTAATAATTTTTTTAGAATGCAAAACAAAGAAACATTTAATAATTCACTTAAGGAAGAAAAAATAGCTAGAGAACGGTTAGATATTATAAATGGAGAGAAAGAAATGGAAAAAATTAAAAATATTGAATTTGAAGAAGTAAGTATACTAATTTGCATAATTTCTTTTGTATGTAATGAAAAATGTATCATTATCTATTAATAGGATAGAAAAAAGAGAGCTTTCGCAAAACAAGAATTCAATGATTTTTACAAAAAACAACAAAAGGTGAAACAACAAATGGAATTGGAAGAAAAAGAACAAGATGTAGTTATTGAAATTTATTCACAAGCTAAACATCGAATCCAATGTTTGAAACAAAAGAAAGAAAGAGAGGTAATAAACACTTATTACTCAAGAATCACCTTAACTTTTCTGAAATTTTTTACCATACTAGTAAGGTGTGTCTACTAAACGATATCAAATTCATGGCCTTCAGGACGGGTATGATGTAGTTATATATATATATATATATATATTATTTAAGAATGGCCTCCTTTGTTTGAAAACGGTTTTATACATTTGTATTTGAAAATGCTTGCTTTTGGTCGTCAAATTACTGGCCCCTAAAAAGGCAACAAAGAAACCACTTTTTAAATTATATCTGCAACATATAGATTATATTTGCTTTAAATTGAGTGTACACTGTGGGCCAAAAATTCCGAACAGCGTATTTGTTTGATGTAAATACTATAGCGTTTTTAAATTTAGTTAAACATGTCTCATGTACCTACTCGTTATTTTACTAAATTTATATTTTGTAGGTACCTATTTGTTGATAAAATTTCCAGAAAAGACCAGAAAATATTTTTTTTGTGTCTTTGGTTCAATATGCTGACCTTGATCTAGTCTAATAGTTATTTATTGTGTGAGTGGATTATGAGGCAAATAAAACAAGCGAAAAAGTTTAGGCACGAGGCCGCAAGGCCGAGTGTTTACATTTTTTCACATATTTTCGAAAGTGTTGCTTTTACATAGGCGCCGTTCTAAAATTTTCGGGGGGTAGGTTCAAGTGCGTATACTGTTTTAAGAAAGCTTTTATTAATTTAGGCGTTAGTGAAGATGTGTTTGAAAAGTATGGAATCATGTAGTTTCCAGACTCATTTTTATTTTCGTAAATTTCCAAAATAAATAGGCAAAATTTATTTGTTTAATTCAAATAATAGTTATTTACTGTACAAGATGATAAAATTGCACTTTATCTTCGAGAGCGATTTTAGCGTCGAGGCGTCAGCCGAGACGCTAATAAGCATCGAGAAGATAATGAAATTTTATCGTCGTGTGGAATACAAAATTTTTTTCTATGGCAATTGTTAAAGAAGACCAAAAAATGAAGAAAAATCAATGATAAATTTAATTTAAAAGTGTCAGGAAAAAAACAGTTTCACGAAAAAATGAGTAGGTGGCTTTAATAACTTTTTGGTTGCTATAGAATGAACCAAAAAATAAAATACTTTTTCTATTTTGGTTCTTTACTGACTACTTTATGAAACTCATTTGGATTTCATAAAGCAACTCCTAAAAGAATTCAAAATTTTATTTTGTTAGGTTGGTGACAACATTTTATTTTGTTAGGTTGGTGACAACCATGTGACAAGAAAACCTTCACGCGTTATAAACATAACCTTCAAATTGTAAGTTCTAAAAAAGATTATTTAGCGTATTTTCCGCTACTTTGCGTAGCTCGGGTGGGGTGCAAGATAATTCTTCTTCCATCTTATCTTCAAATCTTAGGTATTTTAAAAATTAAATCACTTTCAAATTGTTTGTCTAAATTTTAATTTGACAGTAGTTTGAATTGTATGAAATTACTAAATGTCACCAACAGCCACATATCAAAAACAAAAACCAAATTTTCCTAATCGATTAAATTTTTAAATTAAAATATAAAATAAGGTAATTTTTAACTTTCTTGGACCAAAATAGAAAAAATAGTATAAAATACACGTTTCATAAGACATTTAAGCGCACTTGTCCATTAGAAAACTCGCCGCAAGCGGCTCGTTTTCTAACTTGGACGCGTGCTCTAAAATCATGTCTTATGAAACTTGTTTTTTAATATACTATTATCTATCCTTGCTGTTAAAGTATTACTTTATCTACCCTTGATGGTAAAGTGCTACTTTTCCCTCTAATTTTAGTTAATAATAGCACGTTTTAACAGTTGCTATAGAAAAAAAAGATATTAACTCATAGTAATTTGTTTATTATTCATCAGCTTGTTTATTGGATGTTTCGATAATTTTTTTATAATTATATGTTACTAGTGGGATAAAGGCGATACTCGTTTAGTAAAACATCACTTTCCTAAACTTGTTGCGTAATATACTATTATTCATACATCAATACAAACATCAACGGAGTAAAGCTAGAAGCTATTATTAAACAGAAATGCTTTATCGCCTCCTGTTTATTGAACAAAAGAGTATACATTTTCAATTTAAAAATTAAATTCATAGAAGTTGTCACAGAGAAATTAGCGGACTGGGACACAACCAAGTTTTAATTCATGCCTAGCTGTGAGCCTCATTTTCAAGTAATAAATCGTTAAAGTTGAAATTAAAAAAAAAATCTTGGCGAAACCATTTTCAAGCTACAAAGCGGGAAAAGTTCCTGGTAGTGCAAAACTTGTATTACCCTCAAAATATCAAAATAGTACATTTTCATTAAATCAATGTTTCCCCATTCCCATACTGAAAGTATGGGAAAGCGAAAATCAACCTACGTAGTAATAAATTGTTCAGATTTTTGTGATCAGACACATTACTACTGTAAATCAGCATTTGACGTTAATCAAAGTTATACAACCAATTTAATGACAGTATACATGAGGAAAAGTATGCTTTTGAGTTAATATTTATGCCTATGCATTTGGTAGACGTTTGCCTATGAAATCGCGAGACGTCTATAGCAAACCATTTCTGAGTTTTCAGTGATAAATAGCTTAAACATTTGCGCCTACACGATATACGAGGTCGGACAGTTAAGTAATGAGATTTTTTAACTATTGGCAACTCTGCACGGTTGCGTGACAAATCAGTATTTAATACGATTATTATTCATCTATGTGCACTGCAAATTGCATCCTGTTTCGGCGAGGCAGTCGCGAATTGCATGTGCATCGCATTAAGCGAGGCCGTGTATACGCAAATCGTTACAAAAATGGAAAAGCTAAATAACGCACAGCATTCCGCCGTAATGTTTTACGTTAAATTCGGCGAACATGCCATAATAGCTTACGAGAAATTAAAGAAGGCATTTGGAGAAGAAGCCATGTCAAGAGCACAGACTTTTCGTTAGCATAAATTGTTGCGGAAAGGCGTATCACTGCCGAAGATGAACCTCGTTCTGGCCGGCCATTAACATATCGAACAGAGATGAGAGTTTTTGGCTTCCAAAGGCATTCCAGTGTTGTCACAACCTCCGTATTCACCAAACCTAGCCCCCTGCGCCTTTTTTGGTTTTCCGTCGAACCAAAATGGCTGTGCTACAGCGGAAGTTTAAACGAGCGTAACCCAAGGAGAAGAAGTTTTCCAACAACGTAAACGACTATTGTGTATTGGTAATGAATCATTACTAATGATTAATGTCGCAAGCAGACTCACAATACAAGAATTCATATAAATCTGAAAATTCAGCTACTCATGGCTGTTCTAATACGTCCAGCAGGTTATTATTTGGAAGAATTACCGAATTCTAACAGTATCAAAACAATCCTGGATTCCCCAGTGGCGGATGAAGGTCACTTTAGGCCTCAGGCGCAAATGTGCTGCGCGAAAAGGCCTACTATAAATTAAAAATGGACAACTAGACTGATGGTCTGCAACACACAACCAGTGCATTATAAACGTAGCGAGCCCTCACCGAATCTTCAACACTGTACTAGGCAAAGCGCATGCTCTCTTGTTTGCGTAGGCCGTAGACGTACACTACTACTCGGTACAAACAGTAAATTATGGTTTGCTTCAGGTAACTAACAATAAAAATTTTGAAAATAATTGAGTTTTTTCTTTGTTTGTTTCGAGGCCCCTGCACGGCTCAGATCAGCGCCTTGTGCGATAATCCACACCTAATGACTTTGTAGGCTTTTATTGCGCCTATTTGTAAATGCACCACTGGGTGGGGTTTTCATCCCAGTAGTCAAAACGGTTGACGGAACAGATGGCTAATTTTGAAAAAATTAAATTATTGGGTTATGACTAATAAACACGTTTTTTTAATATTTATTATCCCAGTAGTCAAAACGGTTGACGGAACAGATGGCTAATTTTGAAAAAATTAAATTATTGGGTTATGACGAATAAACACGTTTTTTTAAATATTTATTACTGAATTATTGAAAGCAGACTTTTTAATTTTTAGCTATGATTAAAAAATCACCAGATTCTTGCGTTTTGCAAAGCACCAATCACCAGACCATTTTTCAAAGTCATCCGATCTGGTGATTTTTCCCCAGACCTGGCAACGGTGAACTACAGGAACAGGCCCGCCTATTCGATAGTTACTACATCCTGACATCCCTACTATTTCTTTGCATCTGATCATTGTATTCGTTTACCAACGTGCATGCAGACGTATTAAGAATAACAAAGTAGTTGATTGTTTCGTGGCTGGGAATCACTGAGAGCAAAAACGCTCACTTTCGCGTATTCAAAACAGTGTTTCAAGGCAACGGTCTATTTATTTAGCGCCCGTTTTTTAATGTTACGCGGTGGTGTTCAAAAGTAAAACTTGTATGTAAAAGTTTTTTTTAAATAAAATTTTGTATTTGAATATTTTTATTTGCAAAATTATAGGTAGACACTGCCTATCCTGCATAATAGGGCGGACCGCCGCTGATCGTCATTACTACGGCAGTTTGAACTCAAACTGAATTGATGAATAATTGTAACAGTATCAAATGAGTGGATAAAGACAGCTAGTATTATATTGAATAAAGGGTATATGGATGGTCTAATATGAGATGCTGTTGTTTCTGGAACCCAAATCTACATAATATTAAACATACTTTCTAATTCATTACGTAGAAATTGAGATTGTTCATGTTCACTATAGAACGCGCAAGGTTAACTTTTGACTTTTCATAGAAGGAAGAATTCACATAACCGAGCACCTACTGTATGTACAATTGTACAACCTGCATAATACATAAACAAAAGTTACCATAAACCTATAGGGTGCAATTAGCTTAAGAATCCTTTTAAATATAAATTTGTATAAACTTTTTCCTCTATCTTGTAAGAAGAAACCAATCATTTTTTATGAACACATGGGTGTAATAAATTACTGTTTTAATATTGTACATTTAATTTTTACAGATGCAAAAAGCACTTGAAGCAAGGCGTGAAGCAGCCTCAAAAAAGGCAGTGGCGCAAGCAAAAACCAAAATGGATGATGAAGAACGTATTATAAAGAAAGCAATAGAGGAACGAGATGAAGAGTAAGATTCTGTTATAGATGTAACACAAATTGCTACATGAAATTGCATTCCAGAGAACAGAAACAGCTTATGGCTAAAGCAGCGTATCAAAAAAACTTAATACAGGAAAGAAATGATGATCGAAGAGCATTTATAAAACGTGAAGAACAACGGAAATTTGAAGAACAAGAAAGACAAAAATGGGAAATGTTAAACAGATTCAAACAAAATGAAATGACAAAGAAGTATGAACAAGACAAAAAGGAAAGGCTATGGCAAGAAACTTTGGAATACAGAAGAGAGCTTTTTGAACAAATGGTAACATTTATTCCATAAATTATAATTTATCCTTTAATGTATATAACTATTGTACACAGGCAGAAAATGCTGAGGAACAGAGAAAAGCGAAAGAAGAAATTGATACATTGTTTGAAAATTCACAGGCAAAGTTTGCAGAAGACGATAAGCAGTTCTTTAATTATGCTGAAGAATGTACAAATTATGCTAAAAACAGAGGAAGATCAACTTTAGCAGTTGAACGTGTTATTAGGGTAAGTAAAACTACCTAAAAATTTTCTCGTTTTCAAAATTATTAAATTATTTGTAGGAATACAAAAAAGAAAATAATTTACCATTACCCATCTTTAAATATTGTGAAGATTATGAATCAAAAAACTGTAAAAGACAAGAATTTACTGGTGAAAAACAGAATAGCTCACATCGAAATCTTAAAAATGATTCAACATACAGTAATCGTACATGCAAATGTTTCAAAAATTAGTCTATTATTTTTTACGTTATATGTATATTAAAATTTTAATAAACAAAATTGTACGTGTATTCAGGGATTTTTCGAGTGCTGAGCTATTCTTTCGAAAATGCATATTATTTCAAATTGCTAAAAATGCTATGAGGAAGTATAACAAAAACCATCTGTTACCAAGTCCCCATTACGTATTAAGCACTTAGTTAGCATAACACGTAAAAAACCCCAATGCAAAATTGAATATGTTTGTCTAAATAATTTTATGTTTTATTATACTGGTATTTATTATTTTAGGAATGTCAAAACAATGGTGAATATTAAAATGCTCAAAATTAAGAATATTGTGCTTTTAATTTACCCCTTGCTATTTTAAACAATTTAAGCTCCATAATATACAATACTCTTTTTCGATGTAGTTGTATGGGTAACTTTGGTAATATTAAAGTTACAAAAAAACCGTTGCTACTTATATGGCTTATATACCGTGTGTTCAAAAAGTAATTACATACGGGTTGGCCATGGAAAATAAAATTTCTGTCTTTGCATGCTTAGGAGTTAACTGTCATCACTCTGTCAGTGTCACTACAAATAACAAATTACAAGCTTAACCTAAAATTTTAAGTAACATCATGTTTTGTTTGTTTAAATTCTAAAGCATGCAGACAGAAATTTTATTTTTCATGGCCAACCCTTATGTAATTACTTTTTGAACACATGGTATTAAGACAAGGTCTGGCTAGTTTTTGAGCAATATTTTTTTGAAAATATCCAAAATTTTGAAAATTTTCACTATAACTTTAACAGTAGCACTGTATTTTTTAAGAACTATAAAGATACAAAATATGAAGCCAATCTGTCAACTTGCATTTAAGTGAAAGAGCATTAAATTTTCCAAAATTCGTAGTTTCCGCCATTTTTAATCTAAAAAAGCGTTAGATTTGCTCTGAGGTTTTCTATCAGATTTCGTTTTCAGATTGAAAAAACTCGTATTTCGGAAAAATGCTATCAAAAAAACATTTCTAACTTTCGCTTCCAGTTTCGAATTTTTTTAAAGCTTATTGAGTCGATGAATTTGTGATATACCCCACATTTGGAAGCTCATCAAAATCAGACCATCCGTACGGGACTTATAACACACACACACACATGATTAAAAATTATCAAAATTTTGAAAATATTTTTTTTTTTCGGAAATGTTGTACCAGTTAACATTGTGTCTATATAGGACTATTACAATATAAAAATTAAACCTGATTTGTCAACTGGTTTTTGAGTAATAAGGCGCTAAAATCAAAATATCGTAGCGGCCGCCATTTTAAAGCTAGAACGTTCAGTAAAAAAGCGTTGGTCTTATATCAAATTTTGTTTTTAAATTTATAAAACTGGTTTTCCAAATAAAATGCTAAAAAAAACATGTCTAACTCCCGTTTCCGATTTTGAATTTTTTTAAAAGCTTATTTTATCAGTGAATTTTTGGTATACTTCCGTCCCCCAGATTCCAAAGCTCATCAAAATCCAACCATCCCTTCAACAGTTATGAAGCACCACACACATGCATACATATTGCGATACATACAAAGTTACCCATACAACTACATCGAAAACGAGACACACTGTACTGTAATTTGAGGTCTCATTGGCCGCACTTTCTTTCCACAAAGAATACTTACTATTTATTTCGTTTTTTTTTTATATATTTGAACATTTTGGTTATGTTGCAAGTTTGTAACATGTTACACACCGCAGCGAATTCTTAGATCCTTAGGCGGCCACTGGCCCAACCGATATTTTGTTGCGATTGCGTGATCATATTCCGCATTTTGTCTTCACAAGCATGGTGGCGCAGGTGACCAAAGGGTATTCTACGGTATACTTTGCTGCCGGTTCAAATCCCCATAACGCCACTTTTTTTGGTTATTCCGATGCTTATTTAAAATAATGTACATGGGTTTTTAATTATTTTTTTAGTATGTACATGGTAGAATGCTACTATTTAAGCTCCCCATGATGTTTTTAGCGATAGTGGCACCACAGGCATAGCAGAGTGCATACAGTTGGCAAAACTTATTCTGAATTTATTACTTTATTACAATGACTTCCTACTATTTCTGAAACTATTGAGAATATTTGTTTCTTACAAAAAATTTGCTTGGTGTCTATCTAATGAGTTACTTTACTTTGTTTAGATCCATGGCCTACTTACTTGAATCAGTTTTCATACATTATTCTCGAAATTTTTGTGGTAAGAGTATGAAAGTTTATATCAATAAAACGAGTAAAAAATGGGCGAAACAGGTCACTGGTACTTTCCCATACTTTTTACGATTTAAATATTCTCACGCTAATAAATGACGAGTAACATTGTTTTAACAAAAACACAGGCCAACACAAAATTTGCTGACTTATAGATGAGATTGTTTTTTTACTAATTTTGGTGCACTGAATCCAAAACTCAAATTGGTTTTTGCCTATCCCGTCAAGTTTTTGCTCTAAAGCATACTTCGTATTTTTAATAAATTGCTAACAACTGGGTAGGAAACAAATGATACCCGAGTCTAACAAATTTATGAATTAAGTATTATATTACAATGTATTTTAAAAGGTAACAGGTTAACGACAAATATAAAAACATTAACTCAAAATAGTAAATTACCATGGTTTTCAAGGAAGAAATTTTCGTTTGTTAGATTTCCTGGAGTCCTCCATACTTGGACATTCTCTTTGAATACTCCAACAGTAGTCGGCCATCATGTGAGTGTCCCACCTTCCTTGGTACCGCTCTTCTATAGTTTTTAAGACTTGATGAAACCGTTCACCTTGTTCATCGCTTACGTCACCTAGATTTTCAGGAAATTCATCAAGATGACTGTTGAGAAAATAAAGTTTTATGCTCATGTTGCAGCCAAGGCGATTAAAAATTTTTAAGCAATGTTTCAACAAGATCTTAGTAATTTTCGGCTTTTTTGTTCCCGAGACAATTTTTAACAACCCCCATGAAAGAATTCCATGCATCTTTCTCAATAATGTTCATAGAACTAGTGAAATGCGGATCTTCCATCAGAGTTCTAATTAGCAGCCCGTCAAAAACGGCTTTTATTTTTTCGTAACTTAGATTTGGAAACGTTTCACAAATGTACTTAAAGCAGTCACCTCGTCTATCTAGAGCTTTTACGTACTGCTTCATGCTACCGAGTTTGATGTGGAGAGGAGGAAACCTGATTTTTTCTCTATTTATGAAAGGCTGGTTTATGCCATTTTTTCCTTCTGACTTCAATGTTTGTCCCTAGCCCGACTATCCCAGAGACACAAGAAACAGGGATACTTAGTGTATCCTGCTTGTTGGCCAAGTAATAAGCTAATTATTTTAAAATCTACACAGATGATCCAATTATGGTCACCATATTGTATTAACTTTAGAAGTGTTTTCAATGTCTTTATATCTGTCCCTTAAAAGAAGTGAATGGCCAATGGGAAGTGTCCTATATAAATTTCCGTGTGAAGTAATACACACTTGAGACTTCTTTTTGAACTATCCAAAAACATGCGCCACTCATTTAGATTATAAGATGTCACACCCATTGCGTTTAACAAACCTGACACATTATGACAATGGGCGTTTTCACATTTATCGACACGACACCGGCACGACAACGACAACGATGCCGGTGGACCCGTAATCTCATGTGAATAGTGGGAATGCTTTCACACTTGCCGATATATCGGTATCGTGTCGGCGAGCTGCAGTCACTTCACTCGCGTCGTCGACGGATTTTTAATATTTTTATTAGATTTTGTGAGTGGTGTGGAATTTTTTAGTTGAAACTAACAAAAAATGGCCGGTTTTAAATACGATATAGTAACATTAATTGAACTAGTGGAATCTAAGCCCTGTATTTGGGATAAAACCAATGACAATAACAAAAACAAAATACTTCGGGACAAAAATTGGCAGGAAATAGTTACATATTTGGAGGATGGATATGAGCAATTATCACAAGCGGAAAAGAAAAAGACAGGCAAGTACTCTATTAGTATTCTTTTATTTCACAAAACTTATATTTTCGATAACTGCCAGGGTAATTGTCCATCTTTACTAACAAAATAATTTACAAAACACGAGCGTACACCATGTCCTGTTTTATGAGTTGACTGTGTTTTAACAGGTGGTAGGTAGGTTTTGTAATTTGTAATTTAAATTGCCATTTAAAAAAATTATCGATAAAGTCACTGCTGCCATGTGACAAAATTCTGGAGCACAGAATATAGTAGCTAATTAGGTCCCAACTACTTTTATTAATAAAAACATTTGATATTTATTATCTAAATTCGAAATAATTGAAAGGCGATACTTAAATGACCGACTGTGTGTAGAAGATGAGTATTTAATTTTGTTCTAAATATTCTGAAAAACTAAAAAAAATCGTATTAAAAAAATGCAAGTTTTATTGTAACATTTATAAATACAATTTGCAAGAGTAGGTACCTCTATCTGTATGGCACATACCTGAAATAAAAAGGCACATTATTGTTTTGAATATTTACAAATTGTACTTCAAGTATGAATTCGGTTCTTTATATATAAATTAAAAATTCCTAAAGAAGCTAAGGATAACAAACTGGAAAATTTACTTATTTAAATCTTTTACTTAATAAAAATCAGCAATGCCACATATACCTATTAATAAATTATTTCTGAAATTGAACTAAAAATTGAAAATGCTTCAAACCTATAAAGAGGCTATTACATACAAATTAAAAATGTCTGCAAATATGTTTATTTAAAAATGTAATTGTATGCATAAATGGATACCAATCCTAACGAAATCAAAACATATAACGTTATGTAAGGAACCTCTTTTTAATAATAGTTTTAACGCAACACTACCAACTACAGAAATCCACATTAACATAAAAATGGGGTTATGTATAAAATGCACGAGTGTTTTATAAAAATTAATTATTTTATAATAATTGGTGTTAATTAAATCTAATGATTTCTACATTCTACTTCTATCTCTGGTGAAAATTGTACAATTCGATGATATGACTAGAAAAAAATATGACAATAGTAATGTTTAATGTACATCAAAATGCTCATGAGATTTATTAAGTTGAAACAAACTATTCAGATAAATTAGTTACAAAGTAAGTAATACTAAATTTAGTTCAATAATGTTGGTACTATGTTCATACGTTATTTTTCTTTAACTTTTTTTAGTTTGTGCTACCATTTGAATATTGAATAATTAATACAGCATCCCTAACATTTCAGTTTCAGCTTTTATTGCAAAATTTTATAAATGCATGCATGAATGCATCACACTTACCACTATTCATAATATTTTCTTAATGCCTATTTAGTATTTGCCCTTAGGTCATTATTTCAACCTAGTGAGTTACAGACATCTTACAGTAGATTCACAAAAAAACGTAATTGAAGTGAGCTATGGTTTTCTTAAAATTTGTCAGTAAAGGGATGGTCACGTGTTGGGGATGCTGCAATCAATATTGGGTATTTTATGTTGTTCTAAGTTTGGCAGCAGATGGCTCTACAATTGAGGTTAAGCAATAAATTTGTTGACATTTAAATTTAAATTTGATTTTAAAAACAAAGAAGAAAGAAACAAATATAATACTTAACCTAGATTGCAGACCCATCTGCCGCCAAACCTAGGTAACAATATAAATAACCCAAAATCATGTGCAGGCCCTTAACATGCAACACTTCCATTTTTTCATAGAACATTGCAAAACGTCAAATACACAGAATACAACTGTCAATGTGAATCAATCAAAGACGCAGAGCTTATTTGCAAAACTCTCTTGATGAAGTTTGTTGTTGATCGCACTGAATTTGTATTTGCTTTAGGATTATTTGTGCTTTCTGTTTATCCGGAATTTCATAAGGTTTTACAATAAAATTTAACACAGTTACATTTAAAAAAATCCATCACAAGCATCTTGATGTAGCAAACGAAATAGTCAAAATGTAAAATACGATAAGAAGGCATCACAGTCACAGTTTCATACTTTAGTTTATGCAATTATTCTAAAAACTTGTTAATAGAAGTATTTTCCAATTACAAACTGCTAGGCCTGTAGTAAACTATTTAATTGACAAAATGGCATTTTATGCGTGATTTAATTGCCATAAACCAGAAGCGAAAGTAATAAACTTATAAAAGTATGTATTTAAAAAAATAACAAAAAGGTAATTTTAATGTTTTCCCTCCGTTTCAAGCATAAAAATCGTGCAAAACTGCCATAATGTTACATCAATGCAGATTATATCTTATGTATTATAAAATAATAACTGTACACTTGAATTTTGAAAACAAATCAAAAATCATACTTTAACAAACTCAAACTGTAAAGACATAACATAATATTAACAGTAAAAAACACATACATGCAGAAAGTATGGAGTGTCCAAAAGGTCTTTCGGTCGTGGCTGGCTATAGATTGCATTGTAAAACACATGTCTTTACTATTTTGATAAAATCTAACCATGACGACACACAGGCCAAACAAATATGGCTGACGGAGGGCAAAACGTATACAAGTGGTCAGCTATTTCCTGTTATTGTGTCAAATAAACATTGTTTTCTCAAATAAAAACTTTTATCAAGATAGTAAAGACATGCGTTTTACAATCCATAGTTGCCCAGGACTGAATGACTTTTTGGACACTCGTTACAAAACTAGGCACATATGTGACTACATAAAACAGCTTTTAAAAGAATCACTACAGATTACAGAAAAAACCATCTTAGGAAGAAATCACGCCGAGTTTTTATCTAATGCCATTCCTAACCTTTGTTGAATTTGGTCAAACCTCTCAACATACTGAGATAAGAGAGTCGGTGCTTGCAGTGGAGCATACCCCTCATTAGTTGAAACTGTCCCTCTAAAAAATTTACTTCAAATTATTTCTATATTCTAATTAGACAACAAAATACAACAACCCATACCTTCAATGTAGAGAAATTTACAAAATCTAGATTTTAACGTCTTGGGGATCGAGGAACCAAAAAAAAATTATTTTTTAAAAACTGTCTATCGGTGGGTGGGTGGTTGTTTGTGTGGGTGTGTAACGCCTCTACAGGCGAAAGTACTGGACCGATTTTGCTGAAATTGTAAATCAAGAGGTATACAGGATGTATCAAATTGCGTGTTAACTATGGGGATCTTGCTTATTTGAAGAGATACGACGATGGTTAAATTAGAGAAAAGTTGTGGAATTTTATGCCTATTAATAATCTGAAAAGTAATTGAAGCTATCTTGCTCAGTTTCTGAATAAACTAAAAAAAACTGAAAATTTGGATATTTTGTTTTCAGCTATTTATATTACATATTTCTAGTTTACGCATTATTAAGACACTTTTTCATGCTGAATCTAAATTTTTAATCAGATTTGGTATCTGTTACCATTGCTCATTTTCGACTGTCAACTTTTTTTTTCTAATGGTCGGCATTTATATTTGAATAGAGTTTTTAATTCTGATTTCAACGATGTGTCACACACTTTGCATTTTGTATAAGTTTTGAGCATTTTATTACAGAAAATAAAATTTTCATAAGAGTGCCATGAACTGATGGAAGTAAAACAAAACACTGCTTTGACTTACTTTGGTCTTTAGATACATTAGGTACGCGAAAATTTCAGGAAACTTTGTTTTGAGCGTAGGCAGCAGGTTACGTTATTTTTTACAAAAACAAACGAATGACACACAGATTAGAGAGTTTATTTTAGACGAGTTTCTGAGCATTTTTCACAAAAGTGTCAAATGTATTGAACATTTATTTATATTGTTTGTATTAGTGCAGTTCTAGTGTTATCTTTGTATTTATTTAACCTGTTATTCAAATTTGTTATGTCACTTGCAAACATAAAAACTGCAAGTGGAATTTTCAGTAAATTGTGTATTTTAGAAAATTTGTCATCATTTGTTTTTATAAAAAATAACATAACCTGTTGCCTACGCTCAAAACAAAGTTTGCTGAAATTTTCGCTTACCTAATGTATCTAAAGACCAAAGTAAATAAAAGTAGTGTTTTGTTTTACTTCCATGAGTTCATGGCCTACTAGAATTTATTCAAAATAAATTAAATGACGTGGTCTTTTCATGGCACTCATGAAATTTCTATTTTCTGTAATAAAATGCTTAAAACGTAAACGAAATGCAAACTGTGACACATCGTTGAAATCAGAATTTAAAAAAATCTATTCAAATAAGAAAAAATGTTAAAAGCCGACCATAAGAAAAAAAAGCTGACAGTCGAAAATGAGTAATGGTAGTAGTTATACCAAATCTGATTAAAAATTTAGATTTAGCATGAAAAAGTGTCCTAATAATGCGTTCACTAGAAATATGTAATATAAATGACAAATGAGTTATAGCCGAAAACAAAAAATCCAAAATATCAGTTTTTTCCAGTTCTTTCAGAAACTAAACAAGATAGGTCTAATATCTTTTTAGATTATTAGTGGGCATAAAATTCCACAACTTTTCTCTAATTTAACCATCGTCGTATCTCTTCAAATGAGCGAGATCCCCATAGTTAACACGCAATTTCATACATCCTGTATATCGAAAATTGTAGTTCTAGTTAAGCTTTTCAAAAAAAATTCGAAACTGGAAACGGAAGTTAGACAGGTTTTTTTAGTAGCGTTTCTTTCAAAAACTAAATTTTGGAAATTTGAGCAGGGAATCTGAGAAAAGGACTTAAGGCAAATCGAAAACTTTTTTACCAAACTCTCTAGCTTCAAAATGACGGCTGCTACAACTTTTTGAAAATCTCGACTTTAACGTCCATTTACTCACGTTTACACGATTTTTATTAACTTTCTGAGCCGATAGAGCTTGCAATAAACTATAAATTTGTTTTTTACTAATCTCCCAATTTTACTCTGACACCTTCCTGGAATTTTTAAAAGAATTGAAATTGATTAATTATTTATTCAAAAACGCAAACGCCGATCGATATAAACTTTTATTAGTTCGATAGACTGTTTGAAGTACTTTATTAGGATTAGCAAGAATTTGCAACCGTTTTAAAAATTAAGAAGACAAACGATACTTTTTAATATCAAAACGAGTTTTCCGGCAGTTACGCGACTTCAACTACGCCTATTAATTAGATCTAGTTAAAAAATATATTTTTCATTCTTTGTATATTTTTGATAACGTCTCAAATAAAGCTATTATAGCAGTTTTTGTCCGACATCCACAGCAGAATTTGTAATTAGCTAAAAGGGCGCGGCAATTACCTTGCTTTCATGCAGTTAAATCGCTGCTACTATGCATACAGACACGATACAAAAACCAATTGCAAAGGCTATCGCAAGTTCAAATTCTCGCTGCTTGTTTTCTTAGAAATCTAATGGTTGGTTAACTGTACAACCTTATAATTATAAAAAATTACATATACGGCAAGTATTAATATCTAGTATGGAAAAGTCCACTCGAAGTTAACACTTCAGCTTATTTTTATATTAAATTTTTTATTGCATGTTATATTTCATACTGTTTTTATAAAATGCAGAGAACAAAATGAGCAATGCACTTCTCCTGGACTTTGCCATACTTCAAAAGTTGTGTATTTTCAAAAACATTCAATATAAAATTCTAGCCCCAACAGTTACTACATTAGATTAAAATACTTCAGACATAATCAATTGCTTCCCACTCCTCTATAGTTGACTATGAGAATAAGAGCGTAACAGGAAGTCGAAAATTTTCAAATTAAATCAAAAAACATGATTGATTTTTATTGAAAAGTTTACTTAGGATCAGGGATGTAAGTTGGGTAATTTTCAGAGGGCTCATGGAAATTTTCCAATATTTAAATTTGCCGCCGTTTTCAGTAACGCAAGGTGTTTTATGTTGTTCTCAAATATTATTCTCTATAGTTTTAACTTTGCAACTAAACTACTCCTACATAGCGTGCTTTCGTGCCTCAGTTATGAAATAAAATACAATAAAGATTGCAATTGTTATATTTATATACATATTTGGTCTTATTTGATTTGTTAAAGTGAGTAGAAGTCCTATTTGACATTTTTTGCAAAATCAAAACCTCTTCCAATTTTACAGGTTATTTTCTAGAAAATTTATCCAATTTTATTTTTCCGGAAAATTTACATCACTGCTTGGGCTTAAAGAACACCAGAAAAAATTTCACAGGCAAGAATATTAAATTAATATTTTTTTTAGATTGTATTGGTGGGTACTTATACCAAGCTTCAATACCTTATGAATCTAATTTTTTCAGAATAATTGCTGTTAATGTATTTTTGATATATTCCCGCATTTTAAGTTTTAGATATGACCATCCAATCAAGAGGGTTTAAAGGACCCAACACCCACCCACAGATATTTTCCAAAAACTTGGAGACTACGGGGGGGGGGGTCAAAATTGACTATGAAGTGGGACTATGAGTATAATTGAACCCCAAAATGTTTTTTAATACTAAAATCTTGAAATAAAAAATTTTCATTAGATATATTTATTTATACTACACTGAAAGTATGGGAATGTAAAAATAGAAGATAAATCATTAAAACAAATTAACTAATTTAAATCTAAATTTCAAAGCACTCACCTATGATGACTCACATTTCCAGAGCGTCTACTTCTCAATGTATGGTCTTTGGAAGGTGGAGTTATTCCAGACCAAGGTCCTAAATCAATAGGACTGTTTGGTGTTGTAGGCCGTCTAATATCATTAGTAGAAAAGGCACTTTCAGCATGTCTGCTTGTACTAGACATTAGTTGAGCATTTCTCTGTGAAAAATTAGGAGCAGGATTGTTTGCTGTGTCTAGGGAATGGAATCTGTCTAGGTTACTTTGAGGTGTAGGTAGAACATGCTGGATAGGAAAGTTTTGGCTGGAAACTGGTTGACCCACCTGAAACTGGGCAGTGGAATGTGAAAAAAGATTCAACGTTCTTGGAATATGGCGTGCAGATCTAGGAGGTCGATGATGAAGTAGTGAACGAACACCGCGCTTTCCTGAATGCCATCTTTGTACTAAAAACTGCATTCTAATTATTGAAATGATGCCAACTGTTACAGCCCTGAATAAAAATCATCCATTAGAAGCCACTAAAAAAAATCCAGTCGATATGCACTTACCTGAACCGATGTTTCCCATTACTTCGTACTGGTCGATTAACAACAGCTGCAAACTGAGATGGTAGTGGTAATTCTTGTGAAAACAATGGGTAAGTCTGGTACGTTGCTAGTAGAGCTATTAAATATTTTTTTTGCCATATCAATGCTTTTCTGTAACTCTCTGATCGCAGATATCTAGCAAATAAATGATTGGCCTGCAATAAACAGAATTTATCGAATCTGAATTTGTTTTTTGAAAATATATTTTGTATTACGCTTGAAGGTTTTGCAGGTTGTATAAGAAATATAGTAGAGTCGTGTTAATCTAAACCCTTGCTAATCAGAATATTCCTGTAGTCCAAACTGCTTTTGGTATGTAATATTTTGTAATTGTTTTATTATTTTTCTACAATAGGTCGATTCTGTAAGCTTGTCGTTTATTTTATTTTGATTTAGCGATGTCTTTAAATTAATTAAGTTAATGCTTTCCCTAAAGACATGTACGTATAACGTTATTCAGTAAGCGGTTTAGTTAGCGATAACTTTAACAGGACAAAAATTAAAGACATCATTAATATTAGTTGTGAACAAACATAAGTGAAAAAATACCACTACTACGTCATCGGTGAATTTTCTAACCTCTAAAATAAATAGTCTATAAATTTTGTCAGTCTATGAGGGATTAGACTCAGAGTGTTTTTATATTTATTAATATCGTTTTATAAGTTAGAAACGATATGAAAGTTTTACGAGAGAAAATGCTTCAGTTTTAGGAAATGTCATGTTTCCTATGGTGTTGCGCATCTCAAAACTTATACATCGGTTTTGGAGAAGTTTTAAACAAAAATCCTAATCCAAAGTTATTCCCAAAAAATATCTTGCTGCTGTTTTTTTTGCGTATAATAATAAGATGAATGTATACAATAAAAGGTTGATTGTACCATACAAATATATTTGTACAATAAAGGTAAAACGTACAAAAAAAGATTATTTTTTACAAAATAAATAGTTTTCTAAAAAAAGGGATCATTTCTCGAAAAAATTATATTTCTACAATATGGTAGAATTGTACAAAAAGAAAATTCTTTCTTACAAAATTGGAAATTTTCTACAAAAAAAGTGTATCACTAAAAAAACTTCGCTCATCTATTCCGACTAGCACTAGCCCAATAATTATCATATCTGATTATAGGAAAGTTAATATAAATATACTTACATTTGTTCTAGCCTGTCTATTTTATGTATAAATAATAAATGAAATAGTTCCCCCATTATGTGACGGCACCGAACCAAAACTCAAAACTTTTCAAGAAAAACTTTTAATGGCTTGTTTCTTACAAATTTGGCGACATTATATATTTTTAACGCTACCTAGTTAGCTATCACTACATGTGTTTAGTTTAAAGACTGTTTTAGTGACAATGTCGCTAAAATTTTAACAATACCGTTATACACAATGGCAAGATGATTTTTAAGGACTGTATCTAAATTTGGGGACTAAATATGTCGCTAATTTTAAACGACATGTTTACAGAACCGCCCTGAGTATTGGCCAAATTTTTAATATTTAGAGTACCACAATATTCGTTAATCCAAAATTTCAATAATCCAAAAAGGGGCAATGCCTGAATTAGTTTGGATTAATGCGATTCTACGATATTCCCATTTTTAAGTTATAAAACAATCAATCTTTATAAATAAAACAAAACAAAAATGTGGAAATTACTTATAATGTTTTACATCGATTTTGTCTTACTTTTTACTTTCCTATACTTTCAGTATAGGGAAGTATTGATTTCATGCAAAATTTCAAAGTTGAGATTTTAACGGAAATAGTCCATGGACCCCAAAAAAGTAATTTTAAAAAAATGTCTGTCTGTGGGTGGGTGGGTCCGTTACGCTCGATATCTCCGAAACGGCTGGACCGATTTTGATGTGCTTTGGAATGAGGGAGTATATCAAAAATTCACCGATAAAATAAGCTTTTAAAAAAAAAACGAAACCGGAAGCGGAAGTTAGACATGTTTTTTTGGTAGCATTTTTTTCAGAAACTGAATTTTGGAAATTTTAATAGTGGAGATTAAAGAAGGCCTTAGAACAAATCAAACGATTTTTTACCGAACTCTCTAGCTTTAAAATGGCGCCCTCTGAATTTTTGAACATTTCGACTTTAACGCCCATTTACTCAAAAACCAGTTATCTGATTGGAATCAACTACATCTTGTTTGGTAGCCCTTCAAGGGTACTATACCATGAAATATAATTAATTTTGAAAATATAAAAACGATCGCAATGATCGCAATCACTCCAAAATTTTGGAATTTTTCAAAAAATGTTTCTCAAAAACTGCCCACACGTCGCTCATTTTTTCTCTTTCCTATATGGTATACAAAGTGTCCTAGTAAGTAATGGGACAATATTTAAGTATAGCTTCCTGACCAATTAAACCTAACATGCCTTGGTAAAGAGTGCTTCCTTAAGAATGTATAGGGCCTTATAGACAAAAATTTTATTTCTATTTATCTAAAACTCAAAAACTGCTAATCAGATCGAGTTGAAATTCGGCATGGTTAAGCTTTATAGGTCCAAAAACACGATGGTGTTACTTATTTTTTTGCTGTTTGTAGAAAATGCTAGTTACGCCATTTGGCCTTGGTATTTGGCACATAAGGGTTTTACTTTAACATTGCTTTTTGGTTTAACTTTTTGGAGCTTTTAACCATAATTACGGATAAAGAATTTAAGTTTACGAAAGAAAAGTATAGCAGGTATAGCACGGTTATCTAGACAGGTGTTTAATAAAAAATCACCAAACGGGATACATAAAAAACACTAGAAACCACAAACTTTTTTAAATAAGCAATCATTAAATACACCCGATCCAGTGACAAACACTAAATTGGCAACTAAAGTCTTATGACTCTGAGGCGCCCCACTTAGCCAAATTCTACACCTCATGGTAGTGTGGAAAAGAGTATTTCGCTTTCGTTTCCTTAGCTTTGCAAATATATACAACACTTTATTCATTATAATTATTAATTATTTTCAAAGATAAAATCAAAACATTTTACACCTGTCCTGTCCCTGAAAAATCCAACATTTTCTTCTTCCCGTAAAACCAGATGTCGCACCAAACCAAAAGTTATGTTATATAGCTCTTATAATATAATAAAAAATTTTCTGCAAAAACCACATTTCAATACATTGTTTCATTTTTAAGTTATAAACAATTTACATAATAAAAGTGACTGTAAGATCTCTTTTATAGTAGCTATTTTTGTTGTAGGATGTTCCGCAAACGAGATATTCCGAAAAAAACTGCCTTTAGGCGCCATCTTCCCAACATGGCGGCGCGAGCGTCAAAGCTACGGAGTTATGAAATCAGTATGTTTTTAAAGACATCAAAATCTACAAAATCTCCAAGTTTCAAAACTTCCTGACATTTTTTGAATAAGACCCCTTTTTCTCAACCTGGATACTGGGTTATAGCTGTATAGCCAGTGTTTGGTAATCAAAGCAGCCTCCATTAGAGACTTTAAAACAAAATATTGAAATTGCCTCAGCGCCCACTTTTTTGTAGATTTTTTTTGAGATTATGTGTTTTTAGCTTTTATAGGTAGCAAAACTCACTATTTAAAATTTCAGGAAAACCAGATCGTTATGAAATATATGTGAAAACAAACAAATCCAGGAACCCATTTACCCATTTACAGATTAGCCCTTTAACTGCTCTAACTGTATATCAACATTTTAATAAAACTGCCAAAATAGGCTGAAGCAGATCGACGTTTGTGCTAGGCCTGTCAATATACGTACGAGGTTCCACTCTTAAAGGATCGTATGTGCTCTTTAACCCTTGTATTAAGCTTAAAGAAAAACAAAACTCACTCTTGCTACAGGATCATCAAATGGCATTTGTATATTATTGAGCTCTTCTAACTCACTAATTTTCTCTTGCAAAATTCTTCGCTCATCGGTTAATTTATCAACAGCTTCAGACATCCGTTTATTGTCTTTCATATGCTCCTTTACCAAATTAGTTAGTTCCTATGATAACAAAATTAAAAAGAAGTAATACAATGTATTATTTTAATTACCTACAAATAACTCACAGTATTGTATTTTATGTGAATTAAAAGATATAAAAAAAAATTTCTAGGATGATGACCTTGAATAAATTCCTTACTTACTACCGCTGCACAAATCAACAGCTACTAGGCCTCTAATCATCTTAGAAGTTACCTAATGTATATAAGATTATTGCTGTTAAAACTCTTACCTTCATTTTATTTAAAAATTTATCAGGAACAGGCTGTTTCATTTGCCCTTCATTTGAAGCTTCCATCAATCTGCGTTCTCTATCTATTGCTTTTTTCAGATTTTCATTAAGTCTATTAATTTCTTTTTTCATTTCTCTCCCCTCTTGTTCAATTTCTTCCTATAATCAATTATAATTAAATATATGTACTTATAAGATCTTTATAGTATCTTTCTATCTATCAAAACTATGCCTTCCTTCTAGGGAGGCAAAAAAAGGCGGTCACAGAATGACAGAAAGGCTAAGAAAGAGCTACAACAAGGAAGTACCCAAAAAGAAAGTTACATCAAAATTGAAAACAAGAAGAAATTTGTCAGAGCAAATGATTAAAACAACAAACTCAACACTACATAAGTGGCACTAATATGTAAGTAAGCTCACCATCAAAACTCTGCTGTTTTCTATTTCCCGATTTCTTTGGTCCAATTCTGCTTTACAGGTTATCCACTTTTCTTTTAGAGATCCTTCAATTTCTCTCCCTCCTTCGATTTGTCTCTCCATTTTTTTTACTTCCTCATTCTTGAGCTGTAGCATATCCTTAGTATATTTCAAATTAGCTTCGGTTTCAGTCTTTCCCCTTTTTAAACTTTTAATTTCTGCTTTCAATTTTGAATTTTCTTCTTGCAGGACCTGCACATCTCTCCGTAACCTAACTGTATCTTGGGAATCCAAATTTGGAAGTGATTTATATTCGGTCAATTCAGTTTTAGAATTTTCACCAGAACTTAAATTTGCAGTTTTTTGTTTCAGGTTTATTACCTGCAGTTCTAAATCTTGTCTGGCACGTTTTTCTGTATCAAGCAACTTTTCAAACTCTGTCTCATTTTCTAAAGCACCTTCCAATCTTATTCGTAACTGTTCCAACATATTTGCATCCTCCAGCTGAATGGCACTGCAGTTCCGTTTTTCATCTTCAAGAAGGTTCCGCAAATGATACGCATTTTCCTTTTCATTTTCGTATTTTTGTTCTAATTCTTGCAATTTCAATTGTAAAGCTTCTTTCACTTTAGTAAGTTCTACATTTAAACGTTTTTCCTTTGATAATGTTTGCTTTAAAAGGTGAACATCATCCGTCTGAATTACCGATGATGTAGGTTCACTATCACCACTACTCAGAGCATTTAAAATGCTAGAATCTAAATGTGCCGAATAATCCAATTGTTTGCGAACTGCACCTGTAATTTCTTCTATTGAAGTCGTCATATCTACAGGTTTGCTATAATCAGTATTAGCAACAATGTTCTTTAATGCACTTAATTCTTCCTGCAGTGTAGCATTTAAGTGCTGTTCATCTTCTAAGCGCCGTTTCAGATCAATAACATTTCCAGCTTCTTGCATTTTATTTTGAATTGTTTCCAAGTTCACATGTAAACTCTTACTGTCTTCACTCATTTGACTTACAATTTGTTCTTTTTTATTTACCAATTCCTGTAAATGATTTATTTCTCTGTTAGAATCTTCCAAGTCGGTGGTTAGTTTTACAATTTGTAAATCTTTGGCGGCTATGTCTTTCATATTTTGTGCCAATTTCAATTCATAATCACTTTCCATAGAATTTTTTGTACTTCTTAATTTATTTTCTAATTTAGCAAGATCGTCTTGATATCTGTTTGCATCTTCATTAAGAATTTCTATTTCAGTTTCTCGATCTACCAGAAGGTTTTTCATTTCTTTTAACTTTGTTTCCATTTCTGACATAGACTTTCTTTCCTCTTCCTGCATTTTGAGTCTAAATGCTTCAATCTCTTTATTTTTATCTTCGATTGATTGTTTAAGCACTTCTACTTCTTGACTTAAAGAAGTAAGTTGAGATTCCTTATTTCTTAAATCTTTCGTTATTTTACCATTTAGTTCATCTTTTTCTTTAATTTCATTATTGCAAATGGCTAACCTTTCTTTGAATTCGTTTAGACTGCTTGATTTACTATTTGTTTCTTCCTGCAGCTTTATAAATCTTTCCTGTAGATCCTTCAATTCGTCTTGTTTAGACTTTAATTCCAATTCCAAGTTTTTAATTTTTTCTACAGAGTCACCTAATCCAGATAACTGAAGTTTAAGATTCTGAATTTCCTGATTCTTTTCAGCAAGTATGTAATCTAATTCTTTGCTGCGTGCACTATCTTCTTGCAATTGATTTAAAGATTTTTCCAACTCTCGCTTTTCTTTAGCTAAATTGATATACATTTGGTCTTTACGAGCTGAATCTTGTTCAGACAACTCCAACTGTTTCTGTTTTTCAGTTAAATGCATTTTCTTCTCTGCTAATTCAATTCTCAAATTTTTTTCCAAATCTTTTAGCATGTTTTGTTCCTTTTCAAATGTTTCAGTTGCTTTCTGCAAAGCATTTTCAGTAAAATCCAACTTTTCTTGCAATTGTCCAATGTTAACTTCTAAATCAGAAAGTATGTTTAATCTCTCCGTATATTCCTTAATAGCTTCATCTCTAGTAAAAAGCTCAGTTTTGAGTTCCAAAATTTCAGCTTGCAATTTATCAATAGTAGTATTGTAAATGCTTTCATCAAAATGAACTCGCTTTTCAGTAGATTTCTGAATTTCAGTAGAGTTTGGCTTTGTAAGTGGTGCCTCAATAGAATAGTTTATATTTGGTTGTCCTACGAGTTCAATGCTCGAAAATTCAGGTTCATATTTAGCTCCAGAACCTATAAAAGTAGTTTCATTTACATTACGTTTGAATGGAGCAGCATTCAGAGAAGTATTTAAACTTTCAGTTGTCTTTTCTGCCATACGCATTTTGTCTGATACATCAAGATTTATCAGTGATAAAATGTCACTGAAAGCTCTTTCAGAACTTTGAAGTTTACTTAATGCCCTTAACTGTTCGTGATCTAAATTAAGTGATAAAAATGCACTCAATTCTGTCTGTGTTTTATCTAACTGTTCCCGTAGTTTTTCAATGTCTTTATTTTTGTCTGAAAGAATATTATCAACTAAACTAGGCAATACTTGTGCATTTTGTGCATCATTGCTTATTTTTGCATGTAGAGATAAATTTTCGGAACGTATTTTTTGCATTTCTTTTTGTAAGTCAGCAATAACCTTATCGTCCTGCTGAGCAGTTAACTCTTGCTCTTGATCACTCAACCTCTTTTTTGTTTCTTCGATTGTTTTATTTAATTGCCTAATTGTTTTATCTTTAGAATTAATTGCTTCCATTAAATTTTTGATTTCACTTTCGAGGTCGTAAATGCGTACTTCTAAAGAAGTATTCGTCTGTTTTTGAACTTGTTCTGCTCTTAACCGCTGATCATCTAAACGCATCTGTAGGGATGAAATTAAAACTAATTGCTCTGATACTTGGTCTTGCAAAAGATCCCTTTCATTTTGCACCTCCTGCAATATTGATAAATATACTAAAATTTCATATTTTGGCAGAAACTTACATTTTTTAATTTAAAAATCTCATTAATAAACATGCAGATAAAAGTATATATATATTTTTTTAATATTTTTTATAAGTATTAACAGAAGGAAACTTACATCTAATTCATGTCTAGCTCCATTCAACTCCATTTCAAGGTCTCGAATTCTTTTAACGGCTGCATCTTCTGCCCGTGAATGTTTGGTCAGTTTTTCTTTCAGTCGTGCAAGTTGCTGCAGTGGAACATCACATTCGTCTAATACAGATGGACTTCTTCGTGGAATCTACAATAAACATGAAAATGAATTAAAAAATATGATTAGTTTATAATCAACTTTTTGCTTGAAAGCCGACTTGTATAAAATATCACATACGAAATAAAACTGCAATCACAGTTTTGAACCACTTTTCATTATAAGGTGTTACTTAAATATCTTTTTAATGATTTTGTAAATTTTTAGCAGTACCTGATCCCTAAGTGACATATCTTCTGATGGCGAGCTACAACTAGTTGTAGAAATCGCAGAGTGCAGAGCTTCTAAATCACGAGTCCGTTTGTCGATGTTCACTTCAAATTCATTCAACTGAAAGAAAAACAAAAAAAATCAAGCTGTAGTCTACAAACCACTTTTGCAGCAAAGAATCTGTTTAGAATCAATTGCTTCTTTTCAAAACAACAAAGCAACTTAAAAAATTCTATAGGAAACAAGTCACTTGCAGTGAAAAATGGTATATGACCAAAGTTCCTATTTTTAATTATTGTGGGATTTTGAAAGTCTCTTTAAAATCCTATTTTATAAAGCTCTCAGTAACTTTGATGATTTTTACAGGGTGTCTCATTTTCGATGTAATTGCATAGGTAAGTTTGTTAATATTATAGTTATGAAAAAACCATGTGCATGTTATTTGGTCAGTATTTTAAGACAACTTCAATGGTAGAAACAAAAACAGAAAATCTTTTGGTTTTGAGCTCCAGTCAAAAAGTGAAATTTATTGCTACAGATATTACAAAATGCTATGAAAATTTTTAATATATTTGTTGTACAGTGGTGTCTGTAAATTTTCCATATTTGCAATGCTTTTTGAGTTTGAGATTTGAAAACAAACAATAGTTAATGCGAGTTACAAAGAGTATTATTATCAAAAATAAGGAAATGTTAAACAAGTCAATTTTTTAATATAATCTTAATGCATGTAAATCTACCAGTGGTATTTGGATTTTGTAAATTTTATGTTTCATGGCTCACTATTTATTTTTAATTACATAAAAAGAAGTATAACAAACTATATATTTTTTAAAAGCGCTTAAAAATGATCTTTAAATGATGTAGAAAAACTATGATTCCCAATTAAAAAATGCACCCAATAGAAATGTTAAAAATTTCACTTGTAACTTGACTGTAACTAAAAAACAAAAGATTTTGTATTTTTGTTTTTACCATTGAATTCGTTTTAAAATGGACCCTATAAAATTCAAACCGTTTTTCATAACTACAATATTAACTACGTTACCCATACAACTACATCAAAACTGAGACACCCTACAGTGTATACCAGTGGTGTACAACTATTACGCCCTATTTAATTCTGAAACACCTGTTGCGGCAGACCATTCAGAAATGTCAGACTATATTAACCCAGGTAGCCATGCTACTAACTATTCCTTTAGTTGACAGCAATAGCGTTTTTTTCTTTTAATTATTCTTTAATGTAAAGAGAAATCAAAGCAATTTCAAAGCACACTACGGTTGTGGTTGGTTGTTCTTTGAATTCTGAGCCTACTAAAATGAAAAAGTTTTTTGCGTTTTTTGAATTTTATTATGTAAGAGTATACAAGCTTCATATTGTTAAAAAGAGAAAAAAAATTGCCCAACTAATGAGCGCAAAAAATGGTTAGTGTACTATTTAAAAAATCATGATCACGTTACAAAGCTTACGGCATTTTTCAAAAAATTATTACAAGTATGAAGAAAGGTAGGTAGAAATTTACCAAAAAACTTTTATCAACTTTTTCAAAATTAAATAGGGGTGTAATAAGTGTTGGACCACCCTGTATTTTCAATTTTCAAATGCAGTCATAAACAATTGTTTAAATATTGTTCTCATGCAATTTGAAAATATCTACAAAATCTTTGAAAATTTCTTCATTATAACAAAACACCTGTGGTGTGTGGATCCAATGTTGTCAAATGTAGGTTCCATTAAAATGGTTCCTGAGGACAGAGGAAGCATTGTCCAACATTTTGGTATTAAGATTTTAAACTCCGAGTTTTATGACCAACATCGCCACATGTAGTTGTTTCACCAATTTATACACACCCTGTATTTAGCCTCACATAACAACTAAAAAAAGTAAAAAACTTTCTCTTTAAAACAGGCCAGTGCGACCGTGCAATGTGCAGCTTGAAGCAAAAGAAAACAAAAGAAACTGATTTTTTAATGGCACGTAAATAACATTTTTTAATACAATTAATATTTATGATTCTACCATCAATACTCCATACTTTTGCCCCACTCTGTACAATATTATTAGGCTTATGTGCATAACATGCTTGATTACCTCACCTGTGTTTTTATTTGTTTCAGAGCTCCCTCACTTCCTGCAAATTCAGTATTCAATCTCAGTCTCTGTACCTCATCTTCAAGTTGTTCAATATGTGCTTGAAAACGTTGTGTTTCTGAAATACTTTTAGCAGAACCTAAATGCTGATTAAGTTCATTAGCCTTATTTTGTTGCTTGATAATTTCTTGCAATTGTTCAATTAAAGTACGCAATTCCGTCTCCGCTTCCGTCTTGGCCTCCACCTGAGATTCTAAGTCTCGAATAATGTCACGAAGAACAAAAATCTTTTCAATAGCTTCTTTCTTCTCTGTTTCTACATCATTGTGCTTAATTTCATTTTCTTCAATCAACTTTGACATTTCACGCATCTGCTGTTCGAGGTGTTCAACCTAAATTTAAGAAGTATATTTTTACATTTTGAAATGCATAAAACTTAGTAAGAAAGAAGTAGTATTTTCATTTCAATAATCATTAAAAATTAAATTTGTATAACTATTATATTAATTACAACTTTACAGCTATGTGATAATCATTTCTATAACCAACAATCAAAATACAAACTACAGAAACATAATGTATATTTTTTAATTAATATTGTAACACTCCAAGACACACTTACACACTTCACATGTAACACCAATCAACATTAATTAAAGAAGTTCAGCAAAGCAAGATTAACCATTAAAAACACCTTGTATGCAATTAATTGTACTTCAGACAGTTTTGTAAACACAAGCAAATCCACTATTCCAGAAGCAATACTCTAAGAGATTGAGAGAGGATGTCAGAAATAACTTGAGACTAAAATAGCCACCCTAGTCTAACTTACTCTAAGGTTTATTTGTTGTCCCACCGCCCCAAAAAGTTAAATATGTTCACTTCCTGCTTAAAATGAAACAAAAAGAAATGTGAGAAACTACCCATTTTCACAAAAATAACTTTACCAATAAGAACTAATTTTCAGATGCGATTGTCGAGTTTCTACTACCAAATTGTAAAATTAAAAATACATTTGAAATGCCCTTTTTGTGTATGACGCTTTACCAATGAACATTGTTATTGTATAAACAACAATTTAATATAACTGAATAAAATAATTTGTATTTAAACAAGAATCCCAATATTAACTTTAGCTTAAGCTACAATAATTGCTCAGTTTTAGACCCAATATTTCAGTGCTAAGATACTGTCAGTTGCTAAAGTAACAACAATTATTGCCAACAGCTTAATAAGCCTGACTTTTGAGTGAAGCTGCAGCTAAATGATTGATGCTTAAAATTAAAACATCTGACGTAAGTCGCACCAAAATTCCTTATCAAAGTTTAACTGTAGACTAAACCAAAAAGCAGCAGCACGAATAATTTAAGGAAAAAAAACCAAGCAATATATAGAGCGTTCCTTGACTTGATGTCCACCTTAAGAGGATGATAATGAGCTTAACGCAACTCAAAAATATCTTTATAAGAATGTGCTATAAAGGCAACTATTATGATTAATGAGTATGTTTACACCTAAGTAATGTTTGGCGGACTGACTTATAGCCTCACCCAAATTTAGCCTAAGCACCACTCGTCCACATCTTTGCCCTATTCAATAGGACTAAGGTTGTCTACTCCCAATTTAGCCCTAGCATAAGCGCCACATATTAACAATTTATATATGCTGAAAAATCTCATCAAGGTTTAGTTACATGCTAGTTTTATTGGTTCTGCATTTTGTTGCAACATTCAAAAAACAGAATTTCCTCGCATTTACACCTGCTAAATTAATGCTTAGGTTGGTCAGAATTTAGGTCATGTCAAGCAAAATAGTGACCCAACCTAAGTGAAGGAAGCATTACTGTGCCAAGTGGCCTAAATACTTTAAGTAACATTTGGTGTATAAGTCACGATCCAAAAGTTCGGTGTAAACATACTTACTGAATAATGACTACTTGAAAAATATGACATTTATGGAAACGTTAAAGGTAGTTTACAATTTATTGACAAAAATGCTTTTTCGTGTTACACTTGTGTATGACAATGCACCACAACATTTTGGCAGACAGGTGTATATTTAATTCCTCAATCATCATGTTACACTATGGTCACCACCCCTAACTGCACTTGCCTACTTCCTTTATGAGACACATACAGTCATACGTTAGTGAATTGCTTTATGGATGCTGAAAACTATATAAGAAACAACCTCCATATTATACGAAGAACTATCTATACAATTTTAGAAAGAGCCAGGATGTGCATATAGGCTGCTTATTTTCAGCAGCATAGAAAAATTATTCATAAAGTTAAAAACTAAGCCATTAGAAGGCATTCAAGCAAAAATTCAAGTTGGCCATGAATTTCATATTTATATTTGCTAAAACTTTTTTGCAGCGATCAGTGTCATTACAAAATTGAATAATCAATGAATAATTGTCTGTATTTACACTGAAAATGAAGTTTTAATTCATTTTCAGGGGTTTACTTAAGTCGATTTTCAGTTCCGCTTTTCAGCAAAGAAGAGTTTTTCTTTGTATTAAGGGAAGGAAAAAGAAAATTTTTCTTGTAAAACGTAAAATCATATTTTGCTATATCAAATTGTCCTCAAAAATTAACTTGCAAATCGGCTATTTCTGCATCAAACTTAAAGCAAGAAAACCAAAACAAGAAAAGTTCTGAAAATAACATAAAAAAACGTTTTTTTGACAAAATTAGCCACTAAACGGTCTGAAAAAATTAAATAAAGACAACTTTTCATTAATTGTTCAATTTTGTAATTACACTGACTGCCCAACTTGAAGTTTTACCTCAACGCCCTCCAGCCGCTAACTGTTTAACTACTTGAATACCTTTTATACATAACCGAATAGGTCATAAAATGTGCATCTTCAAATAATTAAACACCCCTGAGTTTAATTTTATTACCGTAACAATTGTTGAAAAAATTACTTCAAACACCCATAACTCTGTTTGAACACATACTTATAGTATATTTGTACTCAAATTTAGACCCTATTAACATCCTCTTAAGTTATGGACTTTGAAACATGAGATATCTGTATAAAGAATATTATTCTACATTACCACCAAAAAGAGAAAAATTTCTTCAAAGTGGATTAAAACTTACAGACAGAGTTAAAGTTTGCATATATATAAGTAGACATGGCTATCATAAACTCCATTACCTAGGAAAATCGAAGGTTAAAGCAATTTCAAAAGCACAAGCAAAGCAAAAACTTACAGTGTAAAAAACGGTGTTCTTGAAGTTACGGCAGCAGACATTTAGTGACTCTACTTCTTCTTCCTGCATCAGCCACCAAACAACATGCACAATAATGTGTTAGTGCAATATTAGTACTATTAATACAACAATAAAAAGTGGTGCCAAAGTAGTGATAACTAAATATTTTTATATAATACACGGCTACTACAGAAACACATCGGTACACCTACCCTATTATTCAAATTGATGAACAAATGTAGGAAACAACAATTTTTATACTTATGTAGTGTATTGATGAATAGACTATTCACAGGATGGTTTTTATTATCCATTTTTTATAAATTAACATTTTGAGATAGTACAAACTAGTGTTGTCGACTGGTTACGGTTCACCGGTTAATCGGTAAATTTTTTACACAAACCGTCTGTTACGAATTTTCTAGAAAATAGTTTGAAACCGGTCTGAAAAAAAGGTCTTGAAAAGAAACTGCTCTGAAATATCCGATCTGAATAAAACAGTTTAAAAAATGGTCTGAAAAACCGGTTTAAAAAAAACAGTCTTAAAAAACGGCTTAAAAAACCTGTCTAACAATGATACTGAAATGGTTAAAGCATAAGGTATAAGTGGGTATTTATTAAATGCCCACTTATAATTTTGTTTTATTTATTTATTATCATTTACACTTAATTCTTCTTATGTATATCAACATATAAAGAAAAATTACTGAATTAAATAGTGATAAATCAAAACTAGCTTAATGAGTACATTGAGACCGGTTTTCAGACTGGTTTTAAGACAGGCAGATATTTGAAGACCAGTTAGTTCAGACCAGTTCTTTCAAACCGGTTTTCTAGGAAAGTTGCATCAGGCAGGTATTTCAAACTGGTTTTTTAGATCGGATTTTTGCAGACCAGTTTTTGCAAACCGTTTTTTCAGACCAATTCTTTGGGACCAGTTTTTCAGGAAAGTTTTTTCATGCAGGTTTTTTAAGACCACGTTTTTCAGACCGGTTCTTTCGAAAAGTTTTTTCAGGAAGGTGTTTTAAGACCACTTTTTTCAGACCGGTTCTTTCGAAAAGTTTTTTCAGGAAGGTTTTTCAGACTGATTTTTTAGAACGGATTTTTGCAGACCAGTTTTTTCAGACCGTTTTTACAAACCAGTTTTTTCAGACCAGTTTTATCACACCAGTTCTATCGGACCGGTTTTTCGGACCGGTTTGAAATTATTCATAAACCGTTTTTTTAAAAAAAAACTAAGGCTGTGCGAAGCTTCGAATTTTTCGAACCGAACCGAACCGAACTCGAAGGTTCGGTTCGACTTCGGTTCGAGAAAATAATTCGAACTTTTTTCGAACTATATTTAAATTTCGCGCCACATGAAACTGAATATTTCAAATGGCGCCTGCGCAGACACGTGCGCGTTGGTTGTCAGTAACCTGAAAATGGTCGATCGTTTTGTTAAATATTTTGAATTTAAGTCGTTATTTATTGAAGATGAGCAAACTAGAAATGACAACCATATAGAGCACTAGTACAAATGGTTCCAACCCGTTGGAATAGTGAATTTAATATGCTCGATCGATTGGTGCAAGAAAAAGTACCAGTATCTGCTGTAATCATAGATGTATACCTGTTTTTCAGATTTATTTATTAATAATTAATATTTAAGAAGAGATTTTCATTTTGAATAATGTAAAATATTTTATTTTTTCATTTTTGTTTTTGTTGCTAACTATGAAGTGGAAAATTGATTTTTTCGTGTATTTAATTATTTATTTGAATTAATTTTCAGTACAATAAAAAATTTAAATTTTAGAAAAGTACTTATTTCGATAGTAGTTCGAGTTCGGTTCGAGGGTTCGTTCGAATATTTACTGGCTAAGTTCGGTTCGAGTTCGGTTCGAAAAAAGTAGGGTTCGCACACCCCTATAAAAAACCAATCAAAACCTGCGAAATCGGATAACCGATCAAATCATTTTTTTCGACAGCAGTAATACAAACTCATTTCTTGTAAATGTAGCTTCAGTTGAAACTAGCAAATTTTCATATCATGCATCCCACATCACTTTCTCTCTCTTTCTCTCTCTCTCTCAGTAAATAAAATAAACAGGCTATAGTGTTTGAAATCAATGTCTGATAGGAATATGTGATATTTATTCGAAAATAAAACAATTGCCCATCATCAAAATATTGTATGTACACCAAATAAATTTTCTTTATACTTCAAAAATAATAATATTTAGACATTTCTGAACAAAACATTATTCACGGAATAGCTTTTTGCGAAAATTAATAATAAAAAGGTTTCTGTCTAGTTAAGTTCAATTGTAGGCAATTGGGCATATTATGCAGATCCGCCTTTATTTTGCAGTTATTTTTATATCGCGAAATACGCGATTTTGGGCTCAAAGAACCCAAAAACGTGGTTTTTAAAAAATTTCTGTCTGTGGGGGGTGGGTGTGTGGATAATGCCTCTAAAGGCGAAACTACTGCACCGATTTTGATGAAATTTTAAATAAAGAGGTATATCAAAAATTGTAGTTCTAGTAGTATTTGAAAAAAATCCAAAAGCGGAAGCGGAAGTTAGACAAGTTTTTTTGGTACCGTGGTTTTCCATTACAAAATTTTAGAAATTTGTGCACAGGATCTGAGACAAGAACGTAAGGCAAATTGAAAACTTGTTTACTGAACTCTCTAGCTCCAAAATGACGGCCGCTACGATTTTTTGAAAATCTCGACTTTAACGCCCATTTACTCAAAAAGTAGTAATGTGATTGAGATCAAATACAACTTGTTTGAGACCCCTTTGTGAGTAGTATATGATGAAACAAAATTAATTTCGAAAATCTAAAAACGATCGCAATGGCGATTATCCAAAATTTGTAGACTGCTAGAACTGAAGCTTGGCCACAACTTGATTTTTTGCTGAAAACGGACATTCAGAACAATATCTAAAAAGCAACCCATCAGGTTATCTCTTATGACAAAAATTAAAGTACAAAAAACTTTATTGTCTGCTAAATTTAGACAAATTTGAAGAGAATGTTGGACGAAATCTGATTAAAAGAACTAGATTCAGGATAAAAAGGTTTCGTAATAGTGCACTGGTAATAAAGGACAAATGAGTTATAGAAAAAATGTAAAAAATTTCATCTTTTAGTTTTGTTAAATATATGACATATGATGTAAATAAAGGTACCAATTAGGAATGGTCAAAATGTGTTTTGTAAATATTTGTATGCACTTATTATTGAGAACGTAAATATTTTAATAAAAATAGGCGAAACAGGTCACAGGTACTTCCTCAAACATACAAATTACATCTAATCATCTCCAACCAGTATAAGCTGCCCACTCCAAACCCAAGGCGTTGGCACAGGATGGCTACTCACGTAAAAGCGCTAGCTAGATATTGCCCTCACGACTTCGAACCAAAAATGGTTATAACGACTTCACTTGAAGAGTTATCAAAAATATGGAAAAAAAGAAAAACATATTTTGTAACTATAAGCTAAGTGATAACCATAGTTAAAATCACGTAACTTCTGAAAACGCGTTGTTGATATGAAAAAGTATCGTTTTTTTAAATTTATATGGTTGAAAATTCTTATTAATCCTCGTAAACTACTTCAAATAGGATATTGAAATGTTTAAAGTTTATAACGATTTGAATAAATAATTAATCAAATTAAATTTTTTTTTTAATTCCTTGTGGGCATTCGAGTAAAATTTTGAAAATTAATAAAAAAAAAACTTGTAGTTCACAACAAGCTTTATTCGACTTACAAAGTTTTAAAAAAATTGTGTTGGCAGTTTTTGAGGAATAATTTTTTGAAAATGTTCAAAACTTTGAGAAGCTAGCATTTTTACAATTTTCATAATTCCAAAAATATAATTACATCAAATGATTATACCTGTTAAGAGCTATTAAGTAATATGACAATTTATTGTATTGATTGGGTATTTTGTTTTTGAGTATCAGGCATTAGTTATCATTTTCAAAAATTCATAGCAGCTTTAGTTTTGAACATACAGCATTAGGAGAAACACATTTGATTTGCCTTTGGATGCAGCATTAAGACGCTAAGGTTTCAAAATTTAACAAAAATGTTTACAACAAAACATGTCTAATTTCCATTTCCGGTTCCTGTTAAGGACTTTGCAAAGAACTACCTCCAACTAAAAAACGTCCATATACTAAATCTTATGAAAATCGGTTGAGTTCCTGAGATATAGGGAAACGAGCGCACCCACCCACCCACAGACAGACATTTAAAAAAACACTTTTTTGGGTTCCTTGGACGCCAAAATACGTATTTCTGTTAAAATCTGAAATTCGAAAATTAGCATAAAATCATAACATTGCATACTTCAATAGAAGTATGAGAAAGTAAAAACGCTAAGAAACACTAATTTAGAGCATCTGGTGTCTTACAACATAATAAATCATTTAATAAAACTATAATCCTTGCTATTATAAAGAGCAATTAAATAAAAAATTAATTGCAGTCGCCTATGAAACAGGCGCAGCATGTCGATGATTAGCTTGCAAATCGTGGAGTTATTATCATAGTTGTGCGGTTTATTATGTTACCGCAGTTGCTTATATTTAACATTTTTAAACAATTGGCAAGTGGACATTGTAAATTATTTTCAATATTTTTTATTTTTATTTTACAAATGTGCATGATAAATGTCAGTTTCAACCAAGACCCCTTTAACTCACAGAACGGAAAACATTTAAGATGAAATGCTGGTTTACCAGCAAAAGGCTTTGGCTTGTAATTTGGCGGTCACATTTCAAATCCCGTGGCAGACTCGTTTTATTTCTTATATTTTTTTGACAACTCTTACTACTATCTTATTTTGCCCTATGCCTACAATTTATTTTATATTCATCTTTGTTTTATTTTAACAAGAGGTAACTTGAAATACGTTTTTATTTAATTTTACATTTAAATCACTACACAATCAAAACAACATAAGTAACACAACAATTAAAAGACACAATAAGTGTTAAAAATGTTGTCCATTCCTTAAGAGGCCTAAATGAACTCGGTTTTTTCATGTTTTTAAATGCAAATTAAAAAAAAATAAATGACTAATTTTATTGGGTAAACGGTCAGGAGTCGTATAGAAAATAAAAAACTCAATGCATTCTAAAACCAATATTTCGGTGCCAATGAGTTTTTTATACTGGTTTTAGAATGCATTGAGTTTTTTATTTTCTATACGACTCCTGACCGTTTACCCAATAAAATTAGTCGTTTATATGTGTGTCGGTCGATACCATCAATATTATAAAAAAAAATAAGAAAGAAAAACAAGTCTGCCACGGGGTTTGAACTGAGGCCGCCAGATTACAAGACCACGCTTTTACTGCTAAACCACAGATGAGTTAAACAAATACACCATTTAAATTGTTTTTCCATTATTTAGTTAATTGTGTCAAGATTGCCAATTTATCATGCATGTCTGTAAAATAAAAATAATAAATATTAAAAATAATGTACATTGCTAACTTGTTAATTGTTTAAAAATGTTTGATATGAGCAATTACGGTAAAATAATAAAACACGTAAAATGCGGTAATAAATACAAGCTATTTTTTGTTGTTGTAAGGAATGTCTTTTCATCAACTCTGCATGTGTCTGTCCGTGTGTATTAATACATTCAAACCTTTACGTACTTTCATACAAACCTCATTACCAATTGATTTAGCATGTCTCCATTGCAAATTATTAAGAAATTTTGTGTTCTCCTGTCGCAACTATGGTAATAGCTCCACAATTTGCAAAGTAATCATCAACACACTTGTTTCATTGGAGAGTACAATTAAGTTTTTATTTGATCGCTTTGTACAATCTTGTATATCCAACTAATATCAAAAAGATAGTAAGTATGAAAGACTGTAGTAGCAAATATAAAATAAAAATGTTATTTTAAGAAGCAGCACTCTTAAGCTAATTGCCAAAAAAACCATACTAATATTATATCAGTGATAGGAAACAGCACAAATTCACTCAGTATTTCCCAACAGAACACTCATGTGCCAATTATATTTGTCTATAATTTTAATAATTAATATTGTTTCAATTTATAGTTTAAAGCTATGTATCTATCTATCAACAAAAGCTTTCCAGCAGTGTTAAAAGCTATAAGCATGAAAATCATACGCACCTCCTTATTAATTCGTTCACAACTAACTCGATCTTTCTCTCGCTCCCGCAACTGTTCACGTAAGGAAGCAATTTCTTTCTGTGCTTCATCTCTCTCTTGTTCTCGTTCAGCTGCTTGATCTTCGAGAAAATGGCAAGTTGCACGCAACTTCTTGTCAGCTGCCTCAATCTATGCAAAGCATGAATGAAATGCATGGTTTAAATAATGGAAAACCAACAAATAAACTAACACAACAAATGAATGATAAGAGTGATAAATTGCTGCATATTATTTTTAGCATTCTAAATACAACAACAGCTAAAAAATAGACAACATAATAAAGTTAAACAATATAAACCAGAAGTTGCAATGAACATTTAGGTAAGACCAATTTCTACAAGTATGGTAACAAATTTCGGGAAAATTTAGAATTGCAAAATAAGGAAAACAAATATTTAAAGATAAATACCATGTTTGAAAGACCTAAATGTCACATGTATCCAATTTATCACAAGGTATTATCACCACACATTACAATAACACATAAAAACACTAATGGAATGGACATATTTGAGGAGAAGTTCTACCTTAGAATGAAATTTTGGTATTGCATGTAACTATTGCTAGCATGATTTCCAGTCAACAACAACAGATTTGTCATACAAGATAGTCCAAAAGTTTATTGACATAATAGTTTATATGTAAGGTAAGATGTAGCAGACAAAATAAAGTATTGTAATAATGTAAACATAGCCTACTAATCTTCCATGGTTCTTAAGCAACAATTAAGGGCAGGAAATTAATGTTATTTGAACAAGAACAATAGAAGCTAGTAAACAATTATTCAAATAGATAATTTTAAAGAGGAATAGAAGAAATTTATTTTATTGAATAAATTGTCTATGGGTAAGTGCAATAAGGAACTAATAATAATAATCATACCTTATGGGTTTAATACTTATATACAGAGTGTATATAAATTAGCAAATAAGCTTCATGTAGTGTTATTCCTTGGAAAAAAATAAAACAAAAGTCTTAATTAAAAAATTTCTACAGAAGCTTAATTTTAAAGCCACAATAATCAGCCTATCCACTACTATTTTAAATTAGCTGTGATGTACTGCTTTTGCGTGGTCGCTATGGTTTTAATTTAAAGAAATATCCTCAAGAGTACTTTTTACATCAGCGGTAGTAAACTCTCTTTATACCTCTTTAACGCATGCATTAAAAAATTTGATTTTGAAGTTGTAACTTTCTTTCATGTTACCAATTTTGAACTTTGAAAGGATTCTTGTGAAGCAAGAAAATTTCAAAATCGTTTTTTATTAAGTTTTCCATCTTATTCTTACCCAAGGAAGACTATGTGAAGCTTCTTCGGCAATTTATACACAACTTGTATAAAAAATATACTTAATAAAAATCTCTGCTTTATAATAACTCAGAACTTTCACAACAGTGTTGTAAGACACATGGTATGCAAAATATATATGAAATTTTCTAAAAATTAATAATAAAAGTTTTTTTTTTGTTACACTTAAATATGGACAATTAGTAATATACACTGTTTCCCAGAAAAGTTAAATTAAATGCATAATGCATGGAAAATTATGTTTTTTCAGATTTTATCTCCCCAGGATACTTTGGCTAAGAATCTAAATGGTGTTAATGTTATGAACTGTTATTAATGCCGTTTAGTCACAAAAAAATATCTTTTACATAACAAAAATCTACAGCATATTTCAATGTGTTTCTAGCGACACGGTGCAGGTGCGGTCTTCTAAGCAGAAGTCCGGGTTCTTATCCTGGGTAAGACAAAGTTCTTTTTTAAAGATATAAAGTTTGTCCCACCCACAATTTGAACCCAGAGCTTCTGTTTAGAACACATCAACCTGAACTGTTACTACAAGGACATTAGAATATGTTGTTGTTACTCTGGGATTGAAACGAAACGTCTTGAACTTATTAACTTTTATTTAGATTTTTGCTTAATTTTAAATGTAAAACTTATTATTTTTTTCCTAAACGGCATGCACTATTAACAGTTAATGACAACAATATAGATTAAATTCTTAGCCAAAGTATGCTGGGGACATAAAATCTAGAAAAATATAGTTTGAAATGCATTTTGCATATAGTTCAACTTTTCTGGGAAACGTATAATCAATTTTTAGAAAAAACAAAAAATAAATAAAATAATTAAAACAGAGTGTTAATAAAGTAACATGCTTCTATCTCAATAATTTTACGTTTTTCGAAAAAAACACCTCAGACACGTCAAAAAGCATTTACTTTTACAGATGTTTTAGCGTAGTTGAAAATAAATTCCCCCTCTCGTTTTGATGTAGTGACGATCAAGTTTTTTTTTAATGACACTATATGTTTTGTTACGGTTTTGGGTAGCTTATGGCATTTTTTTATGGTAGTATAAATTGTTTTTAAGATTACATACAAAAAATTTCAATATTTTTTCCTTTTTCGTGTTCTTACGAAATTATTAATTTTAATTTATTCAATCAAGCAACCTCTGTAACCATTTTTAGATAACAAATGGAACAGAGGTTGTTTTGTTTATTTCATCAAATTGTGTTAATAAAGTCTTGTAGTAACGAGTATTACTTGTTGTTAATTTGTATTCAACTATTCCTCTAAAAATCCTTAAAAACAAAGTCACCTTTGAAACGTTTAACAAAAAACAATTAGTGAATTTGAACACATAGTGAACGTTTTTTACAATTAACTTAAAACTTTAACCCTTAGCTAATTTGATAAACAGAATCTCATCTATTTCATTTGTTTTCTAATCAATGGTTACAGAGGTTGCTTGATCGAGTGAATCAACAGTGATAACTTCACATGAATAAAAAAAATGACGAAAATCTTAAATTATTTTTTGTAACTCGAAAAAAAAAATTATACTACCATACAGAAAATGCTATAGAGTACCCAAAATTGACAAAAATATTTAATATCATTTAAGAAAAAAAACTTGATGATGTCACAACATCAAAAAGAGATGGAGAATTTTTTCAAGTACACCAAAATATCCACAAGAGTGAATGCTTTCTCACGTGTCCAAGGAATTTTTCAAAAAACGTAAAATTATTGAGATCTAAGCTTGTATACATACTTTATTTATATATTTATAAATATTTGTTAGAAAATGTGCAAGTGGTTACTTTTTGATTTAACCGAAAGTGACGCAACTTTTTTGATGTAAATAGAACACCTTGCATGTTTTAAAAGTTTAGGCTAGCGTTTTCAATTCCCTTCACAAGGATGTAAATTATTTACAGTTTGGTCCATCAATTGGTAAAAAATCGATATACCACCAACTCATCAAGATGGCCATGGAATCGTTAACACAAATTTGACACTGTAACCAGTGAGCAGTGAAGTAATCAACAGCAGTACCACAAGTGAATTAAAAAATATCGATAATTCTGTCATTTCATTGTAATTGTAACTGTAATTGTAGGCATTGACAAGGCACGTGTGTTGTTGCTGTTGCTAGGAAATACCACGACTCCAAAAGAGAAGCGATATTGCTTTGCATCAACACAATTGAGTTGGTCAATGAAAGACAAAATTGTAGAAAATTTTTAATTAGAGTGGAATTTTTTAGAATATTCCATGAACAAAATATTTAACTAATTATTATTATTATAATTATTTGTTATGTACTAACGGCGATAACACCAAAGCTTCCTAAAAAAATATTATCGCTATCAGTCTAGGTGTGATTGGCTAAGAGCTTCAAATAAACGGCTGCCATTGGTTGTTACAATAGGAGTGGAATATTCTAACACAATAAGGTTTATGAGTAGTTGAAAAACACTTGCAACTTATTTTGATATCTTGACTTTTTGAACAATTTTTTTATAATACATTTTGTGAAATTGTAGGAAATGGCATTATACAAATAGCCGTAATTTTATCTTTTTAAATTGCATTTGCTATTTTGTTTTTGACAATTTTGTTAGTACAGTAAATACTCGATGTAAAAATGCAGTTAACTCTTAAGTCTAAGTTTAAATAGTCTAGCAGAAATATAAAGCAAAATTTAACTACTAAAATTTTAAAAGTAATACTAATAAAACTCTTAGTGTTTGTTTTCATTATTTTTTTTTATTTTAAAGTTAAATTTTGATTAATAATGTTCCATTACCCTACCATACAATCAATTCAAAATCTTAAATACTATAAGAATTGCATGGCCAACCCCTTTACTTGGTTGTATACCAACTATCTTGACAACTGCTACTTCAAACTCTGGCAATTATGCATTATTTTTGTATCAATGTGAAGATAATTAAAACACTAGAAAATTCTTAAAGGTATATACAGTGTTTATTTAAAACAAATAATTCAGGTCACTTCCAGTTAAAACAAATGTCAAAAAACTATATTTTACAGTTTCTAACTAATATTTATAAATGTATTCACTGTACAAAATTTTGTTAAAATTGTTTTATAAATAACGCCATTATTTAGGTTTATTAATAAATTCCAGCTTGACTGTGTCAAAGTTTATATTAGTATATTAGCAATAAAATAAATAAACAACTTCTACAGGTGTTTATTTCAGCCTGGTAGGTATTCGATGTGTTTCCATGTCGTTAGGCAATTTAAAATTAAACAGTCAATTTAAGTATTTAAAATTCACAAACTGTACCTTTAATGAACGAGCAAATTGATCTATTAATTCGCTATTATTACAGGTTCTGGAACAGAAATCAAGTCATCTGCAAACATAGGTAACCAAGATCAAGTCATCAAGATTTATTGTTTCTATAGCAACACCGAATGTTTCTTTTTAATTTGCCTAACGACATGTAAACACGTTGAAATATGTATCAAGCTAAAATAAATACCTATTGCAATTATTAAATATTTTATTGATAATAATATATATTGACTTATTTAGGGTCTACCAGAATTCAGTCATACCCGGCAAAACGGGCAGTAAAAAATCAAATGCCTCTACTAGGGCCATGGATGCTATACAAACACAATAGCATTGCGAGCATCCATGGCCTTCTACAAAAATTTTAATTTTAAGATTACACCTCACCACCTAATTTTGGAATTTGTACAATTTATCAGAAAAAAAGCAAGACTTTCTTATCTTAAGACTTTTCAGCAAAGAGAATTGAGATCATCAAATGAGTTAATACTTACATTACAGGAGCAACAATAATAGTTAGTAACATTAACAGTTATTGATTACCAATATGAAAAGCACAAAGCATTAATAAAATCAGAAACGGCAGAAACACTAGCAGCAACATGCACAGGCATTTAAAATTTTCTACTTTACCTTTTGGCAGTATATTCTATGCAAATGGAAAGGAAGTCTCACATTTACCTGGCGAAAAAAATACTATACACTACTAGGCTAAGCAGGCAAAATCAAAACCACTACAATACAAACATGATTTTCTACCGCTTACTACAATTAAATTTAATTTCAATATCACTACATGCTCTAATACTAAACACAAACAGTAATTTTATTACTTGAATGCAATGCAATGATGTTCTAATGGATTAAAAACTATGATGACATCATTCAAAATCTACTAGTCTAAGAGACAACAACAAAAATTGATAGTCATAAACACTACAAATAGTAGTGTGTTGGTAAGTTACTGTTTCGACACTATAAGGTATAGTGACAGTTTGCCAATCTAGCCAATATGTAAAAATGTCACTTTTATTTTTACCTACTTCTATATTCTTGCAACTGATAAACACGAATTATAAGACATATACAATCTGTCTAAAGACTAGCCAAACATAGGAAGATAACATGTGGAAACTGAAAATCTGTATATCTCCCTGAAATGCTCCCGGCAATTTTAGACATCATGAACGATGACACGATGAAAAACAGATATTTTTGTATTATTCAGCTGAAATTTTGGTAAGCTTCCTGTTTAATTATGGCTTTAATTAATTTAATTTATGATTGCATTACACAATTTCGACCTATAACTCCGAAATTACACTCTCCCTGAATGCGTATTGCATCGCTAGCCCAGTTGGCAAGCCAGGTGTTGCAGGCTGATGACACAGCAGCGGTACCAAAAGTATAGCGGTTCAAATCTCGCCCATTGCAATATTTTTTATTATATTTTTTATTTCTAATTGTCAGTTTTATATTATAGAGCTAAATATTATTTTTGTACTAATTTTTGTTTAAAAAAAATGTTAAATTACATAAAATATTATATTCAACTAAATCTTCATTAGTAATAATAAACATAATAAAGTAAATGACAATAAAAAAACGTAATAATAATTCAGCTATTTCACAACTGTTCAGTCGCAGTTTAAAAATTAAATGCTTAATAAAACCTATAAATTTATGTACTCATCATTACCCATTTAATTACTTATATCTGTAAAATCAAAATTTTTAAGAAAAATTGAGGAACTATAAAATATACTGAAATTTTTTGCAAAATTTGTGATGTAGGTCTGTACTGCCAACAGTTTTTGAAATTATTTTTTGGGTCATCAACATTGCGGAAGTAATCAAAAGTTGGTCATCCGATTGCATAGGAATCTTAACAAAAAACAACTTTGTCTAAAGGATATCACAATATGAGGACATTATTTGCAAAAAATGATAAAATGAGATCACAATTATGTAGAATATTTTCCTAAATCCAAAAATGTCAAACTATAGACGGTGTTCTATTTAAAATAATAAATCGGGAATTATTTCCGTTGCAACTGCAAATACAAAAATATTGAAATTTACATGAAATAATAGAAATTTATGTGAATATTAATCACTCTAAATTTCATTTGTTTAAAATAATAAGAAAAAAAGGAGCGAGACATAGTTTACACTTGGCATAAACGATTTGTTATAAGATGCATGTGTTATTTAGAGAAAACTACTATTTAAACCTATGGTAATAATCTTTATCATTCTTCAGTTAATAATAAAATAACTTTCTATGACGAATAAGAATTCCCATTATAAAAACTTCTTTTGAACTATACTCTACATTAGCATATTATACCAACTTGAAAGAAACTTTTATCCTTAGCAATAAGTATTTATAAATTTTTGTTTGAAATGTTAAATTCATATAACAAAGCATGAAATATTATCAATTAAATGAAAAAAAATTCTAGAACAGTTTGTTTGATAAATAAAACATCCAATTGAAAGAAAACTGAAAGGGCACTTTCTTTATTCATACCACAAATGTTGCCCCATTTACTGTTGCTACAGTATGTTATTTCGAAAACAATAATTGAATTGTATTAAATCACTTAAAAATTCACCGAAACTATTTCATACATTAATTTTAGAATCAAGAAAAATCACATTCTTTTTCTAGTGTGAGCAATCAAACAAACAAGAACAATTTTAAAACACAAATCTGATAAGTTGATTAATGCTGCAAACAATAAACTAGAATTTGAACTAACCTGTTGTTGAAGATCTTCATGATCATTCTTAGCTTCTTCTGCAATGCGATCACCTTCCTGACATAGTTCTTCAACTAACTGTAGAAGTGGATGATCTGCGCTACTTGCACATTCTGCCACCATACTCCTAGCACGATCTTGTAATTCGGATAAGGTCGCGATTCGGTCACCTGCATTAAAACAACAAAAATTAAACTAATTACTGTCTATTCTAAACAATGGTAGAGCTTGTGCCACCAAGTAATGAGGCACATAAAATTCCAGTACAATAAATTGTAAGCCACTACTGTATCTCTTCTACCTGCTTTTGAATACAATTTTTTAGAAATAAAATTAGTAATAGGTAAACACAGTATATTTAATCTTACCTAGACTGGGTGTACCCAGTTTTGGGTTTTCTCCATACCCCTCAGATATTATTTCTTTATGTCCACTTTCAATTAACTCAGAAATTTTTTCTCGTGCCTTGCCCAAGTCTGATTCTAGAATTTTTTGTTTTGCAACCAGCTGTTCAACTTGAACATCTAAATTTAACCTTTCAGCTTCCAAACTCTGAACGTAATTTTTTGCTTCCATTAATTCTGAAGCTAAATCCCTTTTAATCTGGCCTTCTGCAATTAACTGTCTTGTTAATGATGATATTCTCTCTTGCAAAGAAGTAGATGTGGACTCCACTGGTTTTTCTAGATTCTCTTCAGATTCTAATTTTTTACCTTCGCTTTTATTACTGCTAGTTGAAAGAGCTAATATGGCATTAGCATCAGCCCTCAATCGTTTAAGGCATGCTCCAAGTTCATTTTTTAAATCTAAAGAAATATTTGAATCTAAACTAGATGGAACTGAACTATCAATGGTGGCCATGAGCTCTTCAAATTTTGGTGTAAAGTGCACCCGCTTTTTATTGCCATTTGTTAAACTATCACTGCAAGTTGAATTACTTGATTCGTTTAAATTAATTTCCACTTCCAGTTCTGCGACATTTTTATCAAATCCCTGCTTTAATAATTCTTCCACTAATGTATTATTGAGTTCCTCTTCACATTCAGAAAAGTACTTCATCAATTCTCCTATTAGTTGACGTAATATTGAAGTTGTCTTTTTAAGATTGTCACTACAAAAAATATTACTTAAATAAGTTATATTTTCAATTTTATTTTAATTTAACATGCATATTAACGGTCAAAACAACTGCTGCAAATAAATATATGTAGGGTGAATCAATAATCTCAACCTCCTTTACTGTTTAAAACACAGAAAAGATTTTCACAGGCAAATATTTGTAACTCTCATGTGTCATAGCTCGATTTATTTAAATAGAATAGCCTGTATATTTTTGCATTTTTGGATAAATACTTTTTTGTTCTATAAATTTTATTAACCAATGATTACACCGAAAACTACACCTTTTTCCAGAAAATTAGATGCTAAGGAAGAAAAAGTTAATTTCTGGAAATTTAAACAGCATAAGCGGCATTAACACAAATTGTTTAATTTTTACTTTCCTATACTTGCAGTATAGGGAAGTATTGATTTCATGCAAATTTTCAAAATCGAGATTTTGACGGAAATACATGTTTTGGGCTTCCAGGATCCTAAAAAAGTGGTTTTTAAAAAATGTCTGTCTGTGGGTGGGTGTGTGTGTGTGTGGGTGGGTAACGCTCATATCTCCGGAACGGCTGGACCGATTTCGATGTGCTTTGGAATGAATGAGGAGGTATATCAAAAATTCATCAACAAAATAAGCTTTTAAAAAGAATCCGAAACCGGAAGCGGAAGTTAGACATGTTTTTTTGGTAGCATTTTTTTCAGAAACGGAATTTTGGAAATTGGAATAGTGGAAATTATAGAAAGCCTTAGAACAAATCAAACGTTTTTTTACCGAACTCTCTAGCTTCAACATGGCGGCCGAACGAATTTTTGAAAATTTCGACTTTAACGCCCATTTACTCAAAAACCAGTTGTTTGATTGGGATCAACTACATCTTGTTTGGTAGCCCCTTAAGGGTACTATACCATGAAATATCATTAATTTTGAAAATCGATCTCAATGGCACCACTCCAAAATTTAAAAAAAAAAAAATTTTTTCTCAAAATATGCCCACACGTTTTTGTTTAAACTTTTTAAGCTGATAAAGATAGGCATTTGCTACAATTTTGTTTTTTGCTCATTGCTATAATTTCACTGTGACGCCCTCTGTGAATTTTTGAAAATTGAAAATTGGTACCCTTTTATTTATTTAACGGTGGGGGGGGGGGCAATAAAATATTTCTGTTAAAGCAATATAGCTCATCATTGATAGGAAAATCCGAATATCATAATATTTTTTTGATAATTTCATATTTAGGGGGGCTACTGTTCCGCCTCCCCCCCCCCCCCAAAATTTTCGCAACAAAATTTAAAAATTGATTTCTTCTTTTGTTTGCTCTAGGAGAATCTTTTTACAAAAAATAAAAAAATCGAATTTTTGCCCCTTAATAATCTTTTTGTCCTCAGAAGAATTTCACATACTTTCTACAGCAGTTGTATTCATTCTTGTACAAGTCGTTTAATATTCAGTGTAGGCTAACTTTTTTATTTTAATAGATAGACTCGCAAACCCAAGAGTAAAGTTGTAGGGCAAATTCTTCTTGATTGTAATTAAGAAAAAAACTTGAGTTTCCAATTTTAATATGGCGGCCACGGTAAAAAATAATTTTTTTTTAAATGGAAACGTGGCATTTTGGCTTTAAAATCAGAAAGGTTTTGAAATTCTAAATACAAATTAATAAGAGTAATTTCTTGCTAAATATAATACTTCTCGAGTTATTAATACATTTTCAAACATCAACACGCTTCCTTACTCGTGCCTCCGGTTCATTTCAGTTTGGTTGTTTCACATGTACTCAGTTGCAGGCGGAGCCAGCGTGGTAATGGTAGGTTTAAGTTACGCTCTTCAGGCTTGAAGTTTTTATAAACGCTGTTTACTTTAACTAGCCGGGTCTAGACAGGTGTACATCAAAAGTGTTGGAAAATATAAAACAATGTTAATTTATAAGTATAGGAAAGTCCAGGCGAAGTGTTTCGCTAATTTTTTTCCTGTTTTTAAATTTACTACATTGTAAATTAAAACACTGAAAACACTGAAGTATTATGTAAAAAATAGTTGAAGTATCAAAACTTTCGAACAACATGGTTTCATTTTTTTTTAATGTGGAAAAAATGTTGATTTGGTTCGATAACTGTTGTAAGTGTAAAAGTAAACCGTCTGTTCTGCTGTGCTGCCAATTGCTAAGATGATTTGTTTCTTTGTCTGCATTCCGCCCCTGCTCAATATTTGTTTAATATTTAAAACAGTTAGTAATTTTTTTTGATTAACACAATTCCAAACTAAAAACTGTAATGATAATTTTATTATGTTTTTTATGCTGATTTTGGATTTGCTTTTTTTAGAAACTGTTCGGTTTCTAGCAAAGGGAAGTCAACGTCATTACCTTTACAATATGATGGAAAGGTACCACATTCACTAAAATAATTACATTTTCTGAATTAAGTAAATTAAACTAAAATAGGAGTATTTTAAAAAAGACCAAAACTTGAAAATTACTGTTTAACTTTAGGATATCAACGAACTTATGATACATTCTAAACAAGAATATCGATAGGTCTAAAACAATGACACTAGTAAATGGTTTAGAGCCATGATGCTTAACCTGGATTTTTTTTGGAAGATTTAAGAAAGAAGCCAAGAAAATTAGAAAAAAATCTCTGTCCAATTGCAATACTTTCTTGATGAGAAAGTAAAAATACTATCTTAGTTTTAAAACTGCAGTTTGTTTCATCTTGAAGACGAAGATAGAACATTTCTTTTCTTTCTTGGATCATAAGTACAGACTGCTCAACATTTCATAGACGAAAAGTGTAATAATTCTTAGCTACCATGACAACATATTCGAAAAATTGTATGAACTAAATTTTTGCAACGTCGTGGAACCAACATCTTAGTTCTCAGTGAGAAGATAAATATTTTAAAAAGAAAGTGATTTTGTAGAATAATATAATTGCCAGAAATAATTTTAAAAAGTTTAATATAATAATTACCACGACTATAAATGAAGAAATGTTTCATCTAGAAAAAAAAAGTATGAGAAAGTCTAAGCAAGCTACTTTACCCAATATTGCGTTTAAAATTTATAATACAGAATTATTACCTAAACAGATTTCTGTTGACTTAATTTTTCTTGGCGAATTTTTAATAGAAACAGTGTGCACTTAATGCACATTTCCTACACTTTACAAAATTTTGATTGCCAAGTCACTGGACGAACTTTGGCCAAAATTTTAATTAACATTGTTAAAAACTAGATAGTCATCAACCACAAAAAAACCTTATCAAACAGTAGTATAAATTTAGGATGTAATGAGAATGTTAGGACAATTCACGTTTTTTCATACATTTTAGAATTTTCAGGATTTTTAGAACTGGGATTCCTGCATAAAAGAATTTAATTTTGTTAGATCTGGAGACCTACATGGCCAACAAATTGGTTCCTCTAACAACCCACATATTATCTGGAAATTCATTATTTAAATAGTACCGTACTCGCACACTATAATAGACTAGTGCATCATGGTGCTGCAACCTCAATCTGCATATTGTTGCTAAAGGTATATTTTCAAACAAATCCGCAAGGGTATTTCTTAAAAAATCTACATAAGTATCTTCATTTACTCCGTTATAAAAAACGTGACTCAATCATATATCCTGCTGCAAAAAAACAGGTTGAAATGCCGGCTCTTATAATATCTGGATTTCTAGAAATTATTGCTTTCCTTAGAATTCATTTTCTCAAAAACCATTACTTTTAGGTATTGGTTAATAAAATTTATAGAGTGCAAAAAGCTCTATTGAACTATGTAAAAATTTACAGGCTGTTCTATTAAAAAAAATCAAGTTATAACACATTAAAGTTAGAAATTTTAACCTTCGCAACAAACACCCTGTATAACCAAATTTAACTTTAAAATATCTAGATAATATAGTATCTTGAGTAACAATTTACATATTTTATTATGGAGATCTGCAAATGTCAAATTTTTCGATTTCATTTGTTATTGTAAAAAATATCTTAACCTACTGCCTACCCTCAAAACAAAATTTTGTGAAATTTTCACATACATTTGATGTATCTAAACATCAAAGTAAATAAGAGTAGTATTTTTTTTTTACTTCCATCAGTTCATGGCCTACTAGAATTTTTTTAAACAAATTAAACAACGTGGTTTTACCACACTCTCCTGAAATTTTTATTTTTTGTAATGCTCAAAACTAGGGCTGGGAATTTTTATCGATATATCGATATTATCAATAATATCGAATAGCAACAATTTTAAAACAAATATCGATATATCGATAATATCGATAATTCATATAATATCGTAATACCGATAATAGTACCTACATAAAAAATAAATATACAATAGTGACAGAAAAAAGTGAATCCAAGAAATATTGCAATTACTAGACATACATTAAATTGATTATTGTAATTGATGCAATTATTGCAACAACAAAAATATCAACTTATATTGATTCGCAACTTAGATCAGTACTCTACATCAAACTGAATGGTTATCCCGTTTTTATTAAAAGGGCTATCAATAGTAATAGCTGTGCCTTTAGTTAAGACTAGGAGCAAAGTAAACGTCAACGTGTTAAAATTCCCTTGTTCTTACACGGTATATACAGACTGTTTAGTAAACATACTGCAAAAATTCAAGGGGTGATTTCCTGGGTTATTTTAAGAATATTTTGTCCTTTGATGATTTTCGGAAAACCGGTTTGTTTCGAAAATACAGGGCGATATGTTTAACAGTGGATTTGGACCGGTATTTTTACTAGGAAGACTTACTGGCAAGGTGTATCGAAACTTTTTGGAACAATTGCTACCTGAGTTCCTAAAGGATATACCATTGGCAACAAGAAATGCAATGTGGTTTATGCACGATAGTGCACCAGTGCATTTTAGTGTGGTTGCTCGTGAGTTTCTAACAGCAACATATCGAGATCGCTGGATTGGTCGATTCCCGGACTTAAACCCCCTGGATTTTTTCCTATGGGGCTATCTGAAGTCATTAGATTACACTACTACAGTGGAAAATATGGAAGATTTGAGAAATCGGATAATTGATGGGTGTAATTCAATAAGAAACGGCCCTGGTGTATTTTAAAGAGTCGGCAGTCAATGAGGAGAAGATTGGATTCATGCATCCTAGCTGGTGGTAGTCATTTTCAACAGTTTTTGTAGATTAAGAAGCTTTACAAATAATATTTAGGTAATAAAATATTGTCGAAATATAAATATTTGTCGAAAAACCTGTATCTTCACAACAAAGCGGCTTTCCGAAAATCATTAAAGAACAAAATATTTTTTAAATAACCCACGGAATGACCCCTTGATTATTTGCCGTATGTTTAAACACCCTGTATACAATTTCAAAAAATTACACAAGACGTAAGTCTTGGTAATATCGACATTTATAATATCGATATTATTGATAATATATTTAAAGTATCAGTAATAATGTCGGTATTATCTAATATAGTGATACTGTCGATATTATCGATACTATCGATATTATCGATACTATCGATATTATCGGCATTATCGATATTACCAATATTATCAATTCTATCGATATTACCGATATAATTATATTCATTTCTTTAAAATGGTAGAAGAATGAAGTAAAAGTTTCTTACCGTTCTTTAACAATATCCAGGTCACTCTGACTTAGACTATCATTATCTTTCAAACTTTTTCGTCTTGATCGTTCAAGGGCGCCATTAAGAATCTTATGATGTTCCTCTTTTAGTTTTGCCATTTCTTCTTGATGGTTATGCTCCAGTTCAACTATTTGTTTCTCATAGCTTTCAGTAAATCTATTGCGCAGTTGTAGCAATTCTGTTGGCCACTCTGCATCTTCTGCTGTATTAGCCACAAGCATCTAAAAAACATGGAAGAGGAGTTATAAAGAAGCTAATTAAGATTTTAAAAAATGTACGAATATGACGTATAAATTACAAATACCTGGATTTGATGTTCAAGAGCATTTATTATGTCTATCTTAGCCAAAGTAACTTGTTCTTGCAAGCGGCGCTCGTAACTCTGTACTACTTCAGCCAGTTCATATTCGCCGGAACTTGCCTAGTTAATGTTAGCAGCATGCATTAATAACACATATATGGATTTAGTTATGTTAAATAACAAACACAAATGCTTTGCTATTCTTACAACTCTAAATATGCACAGCTATAGCATTAAGGTAGTTCTGTAGTTTTGGTCAAATCTTAAGAATTGCCTGAAATTAAAGTATGGTGTAAACATAACCTTCATAAACCGACTGGCAAATTTTTAAATCGATCCACCGTTTAGTTTGTGAGATAACTGCAATTGAAAATGGGTCATTTTGTACGTGATGCCTATACCTAACACGTGAACGGATAGCACTTTGTTCACATTTTTTATTATAGACGCTAAACGGATATTAAGATTTTTAAATAAAACCACTCATGTATGCAGTACTATTGTGGGATTAATGTGAAAAAGAATGGCAACTTTTGACCGTTTAGTTTCGGAGATATCGACTGATGAAATATATTAATTTTATTCGACAGGGAACGGACACACAGTCAGCTGTGACGAAATGGCAACAGTGTACGCTACCCCGACTGATGGGCGGGCGCGTGGTTTAGTCCGGGAATGTGAAACGTGTTTTTTTTCCTGGATTTTAATAATTATGGGAAGGATTTGAAATCAATTTATTCTCTCAACAAATGTAGTTTATTTAATTCGTTGAATAAATGAATAAATTAACTTTTATATAATATAAATATTATCCTGGACAATATTTATAACGCTCATACTTTAAAATAAAAATCACGAATAAACTATATATGCATTGAATGCATAAATAATTTTTGAACAAATATTAAAAATAATAACAATAAACATTTTTTCAATCAACAAGTTGCAAGTTTGATCCAAAACGAAATTAAAGCTTCCCGCCGATCCTGAATTGCGCAATATCATGTAATATTGGCTTGCATATGTGCGAGTGTGATATTTACATCGAGATTTACATTGTTGAAGCCGATTTTTTCATTGCTAATAAATTGCATTTAATAGAAAACAACAAATCTTTTTTTTTTAATTTATTGCCAGACTTGCGTGTTAGTGTGCCGTCAGTGAGTGAATGCAAATTTGTCTTTTTTTTTCTTTAAATATAACTGCTCTTAACAAATAACCTCGCGTTGGCAGCAAAACGCAACAACGGTGTTTTAAAGAAAACTATAAAATAAAAAAAAAATTTGGTTCCAAACGAGATTCGACCCCGCAACTACTTATGCAGTAAAAAAGCAGCACGACCGAAAACACCGGCATATCCATCTGCGCCATTACGGAGTTCTGGTTCACACACATTTCAGCTGCTTACATATTACTAATACTCGAGAATTGCGGTGTTGCCACGATTACAGCGCCGCTCTCTATACGTGTAGGGGACCTATCCATGCATGAGGTGTGAGTGTGTGAGTGTACAATCTCTGTCAAAAGTTTTTAACCGACAGCACCATAGAAACATTGGATTTTACTGCACGCTGCGCTCGAAACTTTTACCTCGTACGTGTACATACAGAACTACCTTAATTAAAATTATGAATTTGAAAATTTAGCTTGCAAAGTAAAATAGAATCAAATAAAAACATAATGATGCATTTTTAAAGAATTCACTTTTCATGCCAACACACATACAGATTGAAATAACTTGATGCAATATTATCTCGCTTAAATTAAATTAGATTGCAACTGCAACATAAAAGAGGAATATGGTTTGAGGTTTACAGCAATCGCTGAAAACAAGAGCTGATCTCATTACACTCAATTATAATAAGTGAAAAAATGTGTGTTACCAATAAAGCAATGGATAATGTTAATTGAAGTACTCATATTCACAAAAAAATTCTCAAGTATGTCAAACACCACATAACAAATAAATAAACATGTAAATAAACTTACCACTTCCTGAACTGCTGTGCTAACATTCATATCAACATTTCTCAAAGCTTCGTCCAAATCAAACTTGAGTGATTCTATCTTATCCACATACTTCCTCTCTAAGCTCTGCATTCGATTATCATGGTCAACATTTAATGCATCAATTCTATTTTCATAATCTTCTCGTAATATTTCTAGTTCAGCATGATATTTATTTTGCATTTCTGTTTTAAGAACAGATAAATCGTATTTTAGTAGACTACGAAGATCATACTTATTTAGTTCCAGTTTTAATGTTTTAAAGTCTTGTTTGGAAATGTTTTCCAAATTATGCTTCTCCAGATCTTTAGCAATATTAAAAAAGTCGCTTTTAAGTTTAATGAGATCATTTTTGTTGAGGCCACTAAAATCGCGTTTTGTAGGATTTACTTTAGAAATATCAACTTGAATATGAACAGTATCTCCTCCTGGACCAGGATGTGGGCGTGGACTTGAGAATATGAAGTCTGAAATCTCAGAACTTGAACTTGAGCCAGACATTTTTCGACTTTGTTGACTGAAGACTTCTTCTGAGTAACTAGTAGAAAACATAACAAAAATGATTATACAATCACCAATAAGTAAACAAATTCGTTCCCCACTATTTGAAATATATACAGAGAATCTTTGATGAACTCCAAATTTATTGGTAAGATCATAGACCACTTTATATATTCAACTTTAATTAAAAATTTCCAATTAAATTAAATTTATTAAAACAATAAAGGGACTGAGTGGGTACTTTAGAGTTGGGACACATCAAGATATTAAATAAATAATAAAATTAAAAGCTACAATACAGGATTAAGTAAAAAACAAACTAAAAAGTAAACTTGCCGTTTAAATATAATACTTACCCACTGGTTTTCCTCTTTCTACTGTACGCATTGGTACAAAAATATTAATGACATATTAATGTATTAAAAATACAAAATTAAAATTATTTAAGCTCTTACTTTTTAATAAGATAAATGAATGCATGATTAGTACTTTGTTATAGAACTCTAAATACCTGGTCTATAATACTACGGGACTGCTTTCCGATATAAAAATAAGTCGAAAATGTCTAGATAACATAATTGCGGACAAGGTTCCTAACACGGTATCTAGCAAACATAACGGTAGGGGGTCACGCGCATGCAGCGTCTCTGTAGCAGTAGCTCGTGACATCATCCAAACTACAAACTGAATGCCACTAGACCGTCTTAAATTCTGTATTTTCACACCTATTGCAAAATCGCTTGTAAAAAATTGTGTAACTATTACATTTTTAAAAGAATAATATTATTTATACTGAAATCTATAGGAATTAAATAATATTACGTAATACCTTAATAAAAACTACTAGATATGTTTGAATTCCACTGTTCATTCGTAAAAGGGTACTATATATGAAAAAAAAATAAAACAAAACCATGTAGAATGTTTAACAAAATTGATTATTTATTAAACAATTTTACTCATTTTCTTTCCAGTTTTTCTTGATGCCAAGTCTACTGTTTCCTCTACGCTTTCTTCCAGTTTTTGTTTATTTGTTGCTTTCATTCTTATAAATGCTCTTGTTCTCCCATAGTACTGTAGAGCAAACTTGTCAAAATCGGAATACTTTTCACTAGGGCATGCAATCCCGGGATCGGTAATCCCGGGATCCTGGCCGATTTTCTGGTCTCAAAAATTCCGGAATTACCCTATAGTCAATCCCGGGATTTTCAGTATTAGACCAACCTTGATTTCTGTTCGACTTCTGCGCCATACGCGCCTAATGTTGCAACGTTTTGTGCTTTTGGAAAATAGCATCAAAAAAGCACTGATTGATCTAAAAATGGCGCTTTTATCAGACCCTCAATTTCAGCTCCTAAAAGATTTAGTCGCGCTATTAGAGCTTGTTAAATTGACAGTAGAAGCTCTATGTCAACGTGATGCAAACCTGTGCACATCGGACACGGCCCTGAAGTTAATGCTATATGAAATTATAAAAGTTAATTCACCCTTAGGCGCCGACTTACAAGAGTCGCTAAAGCGAAGAATAAAACGCCGCACCGTCTTTTCGGGAATTCTGCGATATCTCCATAACCCTAATGACAATAACAGAGAATTTCAAGACGAACTTTTTGTGATTCCAAAGAAAAAATTATTAAGTTCGAGTTAAAGAAACTGATAAACAGGTTGAGAAGTTCAGACAATCAAGAGCAAGAAAATGATGAGGACGATAATATACCGATTTTGAGACTTTTAACAGAAACTGCAACAGAACCTACAGAAGCCAGCTCAACACTCACGGAAAGATTAAGAGAAGCCTTAAATACAACCATAAACCCCCCCCCCGCCCCCGTTCACAGACACAAAATATTCTTTTGTCGACAACTTTGAAACAAGAAATGCATTTATTTGAAGATGATGGAACCCGCGGGCTAAACTTGCAACTTGCGTACGATTATTTATTGTCATTACCACCGACAAACTTCGAAGCAGAAAGAGTTTTTTCAGCAGCAGGTATTCTTTGCACAAAAATTAGTTCAAGGCTTGGGGACAAAACCCTTGACAAACTCATTTTATTAAGGAATTGGTTTAAAAATTATTGAAAACATTGAATATCTACCTTTTTACTTTTATAATATGAATAATTATGTATACATTTTGCAAATAAAACTTATTCAAATTTTATAATGAATCTGATAAATTTTTCTTTCATGAAGTCTTCAATTGTCGAAACATGCGGTCCGCAATCGCATGCGAACGCCCATATATTCTTTTCTTATGCAAGATCGCATACAATGTCGGGTCGTGTGATTTTAGAATCCCGGGATCAATCTCGGGATCCCGGCATTAACCAATCTTGATCCCGAAATCCCGGGATTGAAAATTTGGTCCGGGATTGCATGCCCTACTTTTCACATAATAATTTACAAAATTTTTTAATACGTTTTTAGTGTAATTTTAAAAATAAATAAATAAAAAAATAAATATACCCGAAAATCGTGTCCGTACTTATACACCTGTATTTGTCATTCACACGTAAAACTCGTAAGTTTTCCTCGTGAAATAACTGAAAACCCATATTCTTCTTGTGGTAAAGCATTCGTATATGTTCCAATATCCTGAGAAAACTTTTTTCTCATTCTGTTTGCAATGTAACCGTGCATTGCGTTAAAAGTGAGTATTTTCTGTATCTACAGAGCTTTTTTTGTGTGCATATTCTTTCAAATGATCAGCCTATAATTGCTGTAAATGTTCATCTATATCTATACCATAAAAAACATTACGTTTTGAGTTTCTTCACTTTAATTTTCTGCTTCTCGAATAACAGCAGCTGTTAGAGAATAAATCTCAATCCACAAAGTTGGGAAAACAACTCTTCAAACCATCCTGGTTTAGTTTTGAAGTCATAATAATTGTATATCCTTCCATTTGTAACTCTTTGAACACTGAACACTGGCAGTAGATATTAAAAATCCGTTTTAAAACAGGAGTAAGTTTTTCTCTCAAGAAATCGCGTCGACGAACAGAATTCTGCTACCTAATTTCATCAAAGCTTCGTTTTGCTTGGCAGTGTACAGTCCATCGTCACTTTTCATAAAATTAGTTGGATGTGCTCCGACTCGTGAGTTTAACACATGAAATCCATCATTATAGTTTTTACAAATTCTGAAATATGATTCTTATCAGAAAGATGATAGAAAAGTGCTTGAGAAACTGTGCCAGATAACAATCCAACGGCTTTTCAAAAATTTTGCCGTTTGTATAACATTGTATAATTTTCTCTAAATTTTCAAAGCCGTTTTTGTGACAGAGCTACCATCGACAAGTCTAAATCTACTATCCAAAAGATGATTGCTTAAAGTTTTTAACACAAAATATTCATTACACAAAGACACCCACTTCTCCTAACAAAATCTGTCGTTTGAAAAAGAATGTGAAGTTAATCTTCGTTCTTTCACATTTCCTCTATTATTTTTGCAAGTAGCAACTGCACAAGTTGATGGCATTTTTATTTTAAATGCACCAATGTTGACTTGACAGAATAACTACAACACAACCTGGTAGTAACGATAAACCAAACAAATGCATAGTAGTTTTGTACATTCGATGACGTCACATTGCCAAACCTGTACCCCGGTGACCCCTACTGTTACATTTTCGAGATGCTGTAGTTCCTAAGAGACTTCCAGTGCATTGAAAGAAGTATTAGCAAAGGATTTATTAGTCGATATTGAGAAATGACATTTTTACATTATTTATCATGCTTTACCTGGGCAATTATTTATGCACTAACTCCCCCCAGTTTTTATACCAGGTGACCACGAGAACATGTACCAACCAGCTATTTTCTCAATTTTAAAATTATTAATTTCAACTTTTTTTGGGTAATATGCACATAAAAATGCATATTATGACGTAAAACAGTGTTAATTTGGACTTCCGGTTTAATTGGAAGTAATAGCAATTTGGATACTATAAATTAACTTTTTCATTTTGTGGGAGGAGTTAATGTATACCTGTGATACAGTGACAACCAAAAAGTCTGCACCATAGGGGAAACTTTTTCATTAATGGGTTTTGGCATTAGTTTCAATATGATTAATATTCACAAAATTGCCACAAATATTTGTCATGTCACATTCATTACCGAATATATCATTTGAAATTTTAAAATGGCCTGAACTGACCTTATTTATCAAAAAACGGAAAACTGTGATAAGGAAAAGTTTGTTGTAATTACTTTAAAATATCAATATTACAATTTACTTTTGGCTTAGACCGCATCGTTATTTGGGACTACACCCAGCATAATCAGGTAAGGACCGACCTGTAGCTTGTCTGCCTTTACAAGCATTTGCTCTAGAAGTTTGAGCAATATTTGTTCGTAGGCCCTGCCTGTTTAAAGAGAGCTGTGTGTTTAGATTATTTAAAGCTTGGGGCAGAGAAGGATTTGACCTAAATGTATTTTGTTTGCCAGGACAATAATACTTAATCAGCTTATGCCTGTTAGCTGTTTGTGCATCCATACAAACTAACGCAAGACATTGCAGCTTGCATCTTCAGAGTGAATAAAACACCGTGTTTATTTCAACTTATTTAAACGTCATAAAGCCACCCTATAAATTTAGCCAGGTATTTCAAAAACACCTTGCATATGCTAGACTTTTTTCTTGAAATTAATCTTTTATGTAGTCAAATGAGAAATTTGTAAAATTTTTAAATGCGAACAAAAATTAATACTTACTGTTTTTCTAAATCAGCACATTTTTGCTCAAAATAAGTTCGCAATTCCTCCAACTCCTTAGCGTGCTTAGCTTCAAGTTCTTGTCGAAGCGCTACTATATCAATTGAGTCACATTTTATGCCAGCAAGTAGCTCTCTTAATCTTGCAGTTTCTGCTTCATGATCCATTTTTTCATTCTCCAACTTATCCTTGAAATAAATGAATCTTCAGGGTAGCCATATTTTCATGAATTTTCAAAATAAACTTACTCAAATTAATTACGAACATGTATCTGACTTTTATAATACATATTTCTTTTTGTAAATTTATTTCAATACGATTATTAAATATTAACATTAACACCAAATTAACATACCTCCAATATTTTCAATTCATTCTGATGAGCATTTTGATACTCCAAAGTCTTGTGTTCTATGTAACAATTGATGCAATTCTTCAGTTCATTTAATATATTGATCTGAGATAAATTTAAAGTTTCTTCTAGTTTTGAGCACTGTATTTCTAAATTTAATACTGACTTATCACCATTTGGTTCAGGAACAATTGCAGACCCCTAAAATCAATATAATATTAAATGATACGCAACAAATTTAATTAAATTGATACAAATAATATAACTATTTCTGAAGGTACCAGAAAACATAACAAAAGTACAAAAAAAAATTAAACAGTTTACCGGGCCTTTTACTACTTCAGATTCTCTTAACAAATCCAGCTTTTCTTCAGTTACTGGAACATTAACCTTTTCTGGCAACTTATTCGCCTCAACCTCGCTTGCACTACCTTCCGAATTTTTCCCAGTATTTGGGTTCTGGACGTCAACCTGAAGAATCTGAGATGGCAAGCTATCAGTTTGAATTGAACTATCTTTTATTGATTTGATGGAATCATGCTTAACTTCAGCATCAGACACATCCCAATTGCGCTGACTGATAATAGCATTTGTTTCAGCTAATTGCTTTTGAAGTGCAGAAATTTCTCTTGAAAAATATTCGCTTCGCTCTTGAAGTTGTTCTCGGTCAATAATAGATTGTTGTAAAGCTTCAGTTAACTGCTGAATCACAGTGTCTCGATGTGATAGTGCATTTTGAAACTCGACTTTCTACAACAGACAATTAAACACACCTGTTAACATACTAAAAATAGTATAAGTATTAGGATGAAGCCGCTAAGACTTCAAAAATATGTTTTTAAACCTGTTAAAGTAATAATACAAAAACAAGTTGAAAAAGTAATTAGTAGAAGAGAAAACTCTTTAAAGTGGGGATAAACAACATTAAAAATGGGCATTACTCAGTTCGTGCAGGAGTCTAAAAAATTTAAGAACCTTTTAAAACTATCTACTGTTGTTTAGATAGATAACCTAATGGTAGTGTACTTGTAAGGGATATAAAAATAGAATGTGCACTGTCTCACCCTTCAACTTTAAAATAAAATACGTTGGTTACATTAAGCATATCTTAATATAACTAAATTTTCCACTTTATTATTAAGCTCCAGCTTTACTTCACTGAAGTTCATATTAATTTATAAATAAAATACTTTATATAAATATTTACTTATTTTATCCTTATACGTATTTCGACATGATTACCATGTCATTATCAAAGTTAAGATTAAAAAGCAAACAGTTGGGGTTGCTGTAGGAACAATGAACTTGATGACTTGATTTTTGTTGTGTGTGTTTGCAGATTATTTGATTTGTTATTCCAAAACATCTAATAATAATGAATTTAACAGATCAATTTGCTCATTCATTAAAGGTATCGTTTTTCAATGTTTTTGATTTATAAATGCTTCCAGTATATCTATTTAGGTTTATCATCACAACAATATAAACATTTTATGGTGTTATAGATGTCACTAAATCATTGGGTCCTAATTAAGTGTTTACCATAATTGGATTAAATGTGGGTGTTTATATTTGTACCAACGTACATGATCTTTGTGCCTAACATCAAAATTTCTTATTGTCTGGCCTGCACAAACCAAATTGCAGTGGGAGCAATTTAATTTATAAATGTCTGATTTTAGGAAACTAGCTGTTTTTTGCATTAGGCAAACTGTTTAAAATATTTTTAGTTGTTTGAAAAATTGCTTTACATATACCGTGTGTTCAAAAAGTAATTACATAAGGGTTGACCATGGAAAATAAAATTTCTGTCTTTGCATGCTTTAGAATTTAACTGTCATCACTCTGTCGGTGTCACCACAAATAACAAATTACAAGCTTAACCTAAAATTTTAAGAACATCATGTTTTGTTTGTTTAAATTCTAAAGTATGCAAAGACAAATTTTATTTTCCATGGCCAACCCTTATGTAATTACTTTTTGAACACATGGTATTTGTTTTGTTTATAATTTTAGCAAACTTTTCCGATTTGTCGCCAAAATATGATACTTAATTGTATCGGATGAAGTATTAGGATATATTTTTTTTAATAACTAAGTTCTAATATTTCTATTTAAATAATATATCAAGATCAATAAATTGAAAATTATATATAATAATGAAAATTTCTTTATTATAATTAATTTTATCTAAATCAACCGCTAAAGCCATATGTATCATGGAGCTGTATGCTGCTAATTTATGTATTTTATGATGACAAGAATCGTGTGGTATTGTAATGTCTGTTTGTGTAGGTTTTGTATAAATGGAGTTTTCAAGTTTATTATTTGAATAACTTTTATGTTTATCTAAAAAATGAATACATCTACTTTGTTCAGTTTCTAGTGAAAAATTTTATGTGTCCAAATGCTAGCATAATATAAATTAAAAATATACTTTCTCAGGCTGGTTAGACCCAAATATTTGGATATAAATTTTATTATTGAAGTAAAATAATTTTGAGTGATGCAAAGTTCAAGTAATTGGATCAACTCAGTCTGTTTCATTAATTCAACGTTTTTGTTAAGAAGAATATTATTTAACAAAGAAATACACTCCTGAGAAGGTATTTGCCAAAAACTAAGAATAACATCAAAATTGAGTAGCTTGCTTTGTGATGAGCTAAAAATTTAACATATAAACGCAATAAATGTGTATGTAAATGTCTGTGACGTGCATCGACTGACTCTGTGTCACAATTATAACATTAACTGATTACTTTCATTCTTACCTTTGAGAATGTAAACATGTCGAAATATGTATCAGGTTAAAATAAATAAGTATTGTTTGAAGTTATTAATTATTTCATTTACACATCAATGTGAACTTCAACAAATTAAAGCTGGAAATTATTAATAAATTAGAAATGTTGTTTTATTTCATCAGAAACGTTATATCCATGTCATGCCAACCGAGGAAATCATTTAAATAATTTTACAATAAAATACACATTTGTAATTTAAGTTTCACGTTTCTTGAAAAATTTTTATTTTTGCTATGCATTTTCCGAGGGGTCAACCACTGCCCAAAACCATGTACAGGTATTGAAAAATTGACAAACATTTTCGGTATTGATGGTACTGACACGTACTGCGGAGTATTGACAAGTACTGTGGAATATTGACAACAATATTGACATATACTGCATAGTATTGAAGAGTATTGCTTAGTATTGACGACTATACGAAGTATTGACAAGTACTGTAAAGTATTGACAAGTAGTGATGCAGCGAGCAGTACATTTTGAAAATGCCGGATAACGGATATTCGGTATCCGGTTGCTCAGCCGGATAGCGGATTATCTGGCATAGTTATTACCGTTTTTACATTCGAAGTAGTTTCAGCTTAAATGTAGTGAAATTTAGGTTTTTAATCACAGAGCATAATCTATACTTAACAGTATGCACAAACCCTGCTTGCTATGGTCTTATTCTGTAGTGTTTTAGAAAGAGAGCACCGAGACAAGAAAACTACTAAATGTACTACTTCAAGAATATGCTGATTTGCGCTAATATTGTTTTTTGTTTACAATTAAGAATGAAAATCTGTCAGCGAATTTGATTGTAATTACAAAAAATAATAATTTTCATCAATGGTTAAGACTAAAACATGTTCTGTCCTGATAGATCCGACACCATCAAGAAATCAACTGACATAACCTAACATATACGACCTTTATTGACATTATAAAATAAAATATTGACGATTGACGATCGAGTACTGTTTATGGGTTCCTTGTCTCGGATCTCTCTGGCACATGTACTGCAAAACTGAGACCTGCATATCATAGCAACAAGCGGTTCATGCATCCTCCTTATGTTATATATTACGTCGTGATTTTAATAAATAATACTTACTTATGTTGTTTAAAATCATTTCAAACTTTTAACTCTCATAAATGCTGATGTCAATAATATAAATTTAGTAATTTTATGCAGATCTGCAAAATACTGGACTTATGGGGTTTTTGCTCTATTGCTTTCAATTGTTGTTTAGTCTAGACTTCCAAACCAAATTGCATGCATAATCTCTTTTACTTGAAGAAAAAGCCCCGGCCGGATATTTAAGATTATCCGGCCAAACCGAATATTCGTGGAAATGGCCGGATAACGGATAATAACCGAATATTTGTTGCATCCCTACTGACAAGTGCTTGACCTTGAAAGTGCCCAATGAAATAAAAAAGGAGACCGAAGGAAACTTTGTTAACTGTGAAGTTTATTGTGTTTGTTATGAAACTTTTATTATAATAAATAATTTTAAATTTTCTCAAGACAATTCTTGAACTCCTTATATTTTTTATTAACAATATTTTTTTCCGTACGTTTTAGTCTAAAAGGGCCATTCCCTGTTAGACGTAATGGCCCATAAATTATAAACTGTCGACAATTTGTACGACAATATCTTCTCTAGTTGGCCAGATGTATTCATCTAAGTCGTCTGAGTAATTTGACTTTACAATTGGTATCACTGCAGGACAGGACCCTCCCAATGTACCACTGCTGGTCAAAGTAGACTACATAGTACTGTTCACACTTAACATCATTGTCGGTAGAACTCTCCTTTTCATCTTCGCTTTCGGAAAACACTTCAGGTAACGTGTCGCTTTTCTCACTATATACCTCTTCTTCTGACGTTCTGGTCCTGAAGAAATTTCTGCAATCTCTTCCTCATTCTTCTTATTTTTTTTGCAAAGATTTGCAGGGACCTTTGTATTTTTTCGTTTTGAAGGTTTTGAAGCAAAACCCATATCTCTCACTCGCAATGTTCTGTCACTCGACATGTGGTGCTTTTCCGAGAAAAGCCAGCAGAGAGACGACTTTCTAACTATGATTTGTTTGTCTTTGTTTATTTGAATTTTTAGAAGTGGACTGTTTTTGGAAACATTGGTTTTCTCATAAATTTTTAATTCAATGATTTTACATTTGACAATGCAGAAAAGTCGTTTTTTATTGCGTCACTTTCTGAATCTGAATCAAAAGACTCCGGCTCCCCAAATTGCCAGTACAGTCCCAAATTGCCGGTACAGTACAGGCGAAGTAACTTACACCTCGCTTACACCCAATACCGCGCAATGCGCACACACTGGGTATGTAGTGGCCAGTAGACTCACACGCGTCACTCGTATCTTTCCGTATACATGCGAGTCGATCCGAGCGCGGTCTTTTTGTTGTCAGCAACGAGTTGGCCTGATCGAATACAAAGTTCCAGTTTATATATGAATAATATTGTCGAAATATATGCCAAATTTACAAAATTTTACACACATTTAAGGTTATTTATAAAATTATCGAAAATTATTAACAGATATTGACGCGTATTGACAAGTATTGATAAGTACTGAGAGTATTGACGGAGACTGACAGATATTGTTGAGTATTGACCAGTATTGACGATCAACTTGTACAGGTATTGACACTAGTGGTTGACCCCTCGGCATTTTCAATACCGCATAATATTTTTTTTTCTTTTAATAGCATATTGTATTATTTAAAAACAACCTAATTTAATCTAAAATTTCGTTAAAGTATTTCAAAATTTGTTTTCCAATTAATTTTTTTTATTTATAGAAAACTTTTATCAGCATTAAATACCGGACGTTTGGTCGCAGAAGAGCAAAAAATTTCGTTAAAATTCAAGTAGTAAACAAAAACCGTGGGCGTACTCAAATCCATTAAGTTATACGTGAAACATATTGCACAAGAGAACTAATTTTTCGGATGAGAATTTAGAAAAAGTTGTTGTGTACTGCACTTCTTATGTTTTTTCTTCAACAATAGTTTTCTATCTGTATTAACGAATTTACACGTTCTATTTTCATTTTCATTTCAATTCGTGGTTGCTATTTTACATTTCAGTTAAAAAACATATTTTTGCAGTTTCATAAAATTGTTTCGTGAAGTACTTTTAAAACTCATGACCATTCATATTCTACGCTTATGAATCCTGTTTTATTTTATTTTACTATTACCGAACTATTACACAAGCATCAATTCCAGTTGACCAAATAAATAATAACTATCCGCACAAGCTAGTTTAAGGTCAAACATATGGATGTGTTACTATTCTAAGCTCGTAGATAATTCTTTTAAAATTTTAGATGTGCGCCAACCATACATTTAAAGAAATTATGCCAAAATTGCTACATTAATTGATTGCCTCATAATTCAAATACTGATTAAATACTAGACTAGAAATCCCGACTATAATCAACATGAAAGCCAACATTATAGAAATGAGAAATTTAAGTCTTGAGTTATGTAAAAGTCTCATTTTATAATTTTGATGAAAAAAAATCCATAATTTTATAAATTTATACAAAAAAATTATTGGAAAAGTCGTAGTTTTTGCCAACCGTGGCATATACTGTTCAAAACTTCTGTCTTTGCTTAATTTCTATGCAAACGTAAAAAATATGATCAGTACGCCTCTCTGGATTGTGGCTACCTGAATTCTGAAATTGTATATGATCCCACTGAAGACCTCAGTGAGACAAATGAAGAGGACGATTTATCGATTAATACTCTCCCTCGACAGAGGTCCAAGAGCTTCCATAGACTCCCGCGTGGAGAACATGTTACGTTGTGGATTTCAATTTGAGTTGAGATACACTAGCCAAAAAGACCTAATCTTTAGTAACATAATTTTCAACAAGAGAATAATGGAATAGGTCTATTGGGGAAACCTCTAACAAAGGCGCACCAATATCTCTACCTCATGACGTCGTGAATAGTGTGGAAATAGTCTATATTCAGTGATGTGCATTTCAAACAAAAAAACTAGTCATTGTAAGTTATTTGCAATAATAGAGTGTGAGAAAAGAATTTCCCGCAGCGCTCTCGACTTCACCCCCCCCCCACTTCTTGCATCAATTGCACGCAGACTAAGCTTTTATGGCGTAACAGTTTTGTCCGATGTAATATTTTTCATCCGATGCACCGTTATGAGATCATTGCACAAAACCAGTTCTGGGCCACCGCTCAGAGGTGCTTTTTGGAATGTAGGGGATGAAAACACTCTCGAACATACGATAACTCTTTAGGTATTTATTTATACAGTATTCACTAGTAGGTTTGCCAAGTTTAAACTCTTTATAAATTATTTCCTCTATTTACCCTCTTTCGTGCTAATTAGGATGGACTACAGTGCCAAAACCCAAAAACATGTAAAATAAACGACAAATGCATTATAACCAAAAACAAATAATCTAAAATTTCATTTTTGTTTTAAATTTTGCAATTTTTGTCTCAATTTAACAGTGTTCATATATCTTCAAATACGCAAAAACCTAATGATGAGCATCAAAACTGAGCACCCTATATTATAAAATACAGAGATACTTACTGAAACTTCATTGCATAAAAGCATAGGTACAATAATTAATCGGTGGCAGTAAAACAAACATAAAAAGTAGGTAATGTTTGGTATCCAAAGTATGGTAAAAAAAAAATTGTTAGTGGAAACCTATTATATCTTGGTTATCTAAGTTTCAATATAAAAAAAAATTAACTATGCAAGTAAAATCAAGATAAAATAAAATGTATACCAAAAATACACACATCCTCAATTTAACTTTCTTACCTTGTTTTGATATTCATCATAATATAATTTGTAGTCTGTGGTAGATGTATTTAAACTTAATGTCGAGTGATTACTAGAAGTGAGCTCTCTCAGTGATTCCAACTCAGCAGCTAATGCAGCAATAGCTGTATCTTTGGTACTCAATAATTCTTCCAACTGTTTCACTTTAAAAGTCCCCTCACTTTTATCTACGTTGGACAAACTTATATTAAAATTAACAGAATTCAAACTAACATTGTTAGATTTATTAACACTTTTATCAGTAGTGTCTTCAGTTCGATTTGATTTTAAACCGTAATCATTTATTAAACTATCGTTTAAATCCACTCCTTCAAATATATTAAAACTGCTTTCATTCGATTCTACCGAAACATTAGTTTTATGTAGTGTGTGTTCTGAATCCGACTTAAATTGTTCACTTTGCAAAATTTCATCTAATATACTTTGTACATTATTTGTTACATCCACATTCATATTGCCAATTTTTTCTAACACATTTAAACTGGTACTATTACTACTTTTCACACTTGTATTTAAAGAAGGAGGTTTAATTTCCTGCGAGATATGCTCTACATCTTCATCAGAAGGTAAATTTTGAAAAATCAGAGAAACATTGGAAGGAATATGTGATATTTCTATTTCCTGATAGGAACGATCATTTTCTATGCTGTCGCTGTTTGAATTTAAATGTTCTGATATTACGCTACTGTCGGAGAGGAGTTCTGTGTCGCCAGTTCCTTGTCGCGTTGCATTTTCAGGTAATAAGGGTGGAGATAAAGATAGAGAAGTGTCACTCTGAGATGCCGATGAAGTGCTTTCCGAAGACTGGTGATGTTTCTTCTGCTTCTTCTTTTTATATGCCACCAACTGTAACAAACATTAAATAGTTATATTTAGAAACTGAATTTTGGAATGCATATCAACGCATCCTAAAGGCGTTTCAAACATTCCATAGTTCTAAATTTAGGTACATAGTACCTTCTCACGTCCTGCCTCAAGTTTTTTCTGTCGCTCATCGTCCATGCCCTTTAATTTATTTTTATTCAACACAACATATGTTTACAAAACAGTTAAATTTTTAAGGACAAAAATAGATTAACTTATCACAACCAAAATGTCACAAAATTTGTTTGCAAACGCAAAAGAAAGGTTAAATGCGATTTATCTTGTCATGTGTAGATGGCTTGTGTTTGATTGAAATTGTCATGGTAACGCGTCTATAATTCTTGGCGCGAAATTTAAAAGTATGTACCTCAGAATCGCATTTCACAACAGTAAAATTAGAAGCGGTCTGGCCCACTACGTAACGAAATATCAGTTCCTTATGTAATTGCAATATGTCGCAACACAATTACTTAATTTGTTAGCTTTGTTAATAAAATCTATTTCAGCATATATATTTTGTTCTTTGTTCCTGTAAGTACACCGAGTATACCTTGAGTTTAGACATTTATACATTTTTATTCCGTTTGAAGTTTGACAGTTAATTTGAACAAAGCATCAAGCAGTAGGGCCGACATAAAATTAATCAGTAACGTCTTTACTTTATTAAGCGATGTAAGGAAGAGTATGGTGCTGCAACTCCCACTATTTATCCATATAAAAAATTCATCATAAGAATTTGACAATCTCGGGACTCTTTATAAGATTTGCGTATAGATAGCGCTCTTAAATCTTCAAATATTGCAAATTTTACGCCGTTTGATAAGCATAATCACTACTTGACACAATTTGAACCTTATTCTGTGTACAACACTTGTTTACTAGGGTTAGGTTAATTAATTAATTTCGTTTTTACTTTTATTAATGAAATACGCAAGTAAGTGAAACATTTATACCACATTTTTACGTAATGTTTATAGTTTATTGTAGTTATTTTTGTGGTGTTTTTTAGTTAGAGAAAAGGTATAATGATACTAAAATCCAAACAATACCAACAACCAACAACATTGAACAAACAAGTGGCCACAATAAGCTGGTTTTATAGTGCAAAAACAAACTGTATTCATAACAGAAGTAGTCAGTAGAATAATAAAACTCCTTACTTACTACTACGAAATGTAAACGTTCTTCCAGTCACTGCATAAACTTAACTTGGTACAAAGCATAATTTTAATACAAACTATTTACTGATTATATAATTAGCAGTTATAGGTAAGCAAAATAGTTAAATTCACCTTGGGAACAGCAAATATTGATAAATCTTTGTTTTCGCCTTTTGATAAGCCGCGCAAACAACAGTATTTTGGAATTTTTGCCTAGAATATTACCGTGGTAATAAATAAATAAAAACACTTTTTAATTTTCAAATTTATTTTAAAATAAAATTGACATTTACAGTTGCGCCATCTGTTGATAAAATTTACATGGAACCTTGAGATTGTCAAAGTTTGAAGATGAAAACAATTGAATAGAGTGCAAACACCAGTCTTCCTTACATCACTCTTTAATAACAATTATCGCCACTGAATTCGAAGACAAATCACTACGTGGCGCCACCGTCGTATACACATTTATGTATACCATAGCCACCTTTAAACAAGGCCGCGGCCGCACTATATGGCACCACTGTAATCCGCCATGACAGTAGGCTGATTTTTTGGCGGCATTTGAATTCTTTTTAACACAAAACACTCAAATCTTGCAAAAACATAAATATTTATTTTTGTATCAGGTACCACAAAATTATTAACATGTTGTTACATTAAAGTAATAAGTTTACGTTTTTTATTTACATTTTGTTCATTTATTTTATCTGACCTGAGTTTCGAGTAATTATTAAGGAGAATATTAGATGTAATAGAAATTACAAATTTCATAAGTTCAAAATTTTGGTTTCCACATATACAAACGTCTGTAATATAAGGTAATAAAGTGTTATCAGAGAGAATTCCCTTTTCACTTATATTAAACAATATATCCTTCTGTTTGGAGGGCGACTCCATAAAACGATTTTCAAATTCTGCAGATACTAACACCTGCATAATTCCAGCTACATGCTTTACAATATTAATTACTAGCCGTGATGGTACCGACAAACCACCACGATTTATATCTTGAAAATAGTGGTCTGTCGTTTCTTCACTACCCCTAAGTAAATCTGAACAAAAGTGGCAACTTATTTTCTTACATATTTTAAATGTAGCATATCCACATATATAAAAAAGTCCAGATTGATCAATATTAAGCAACTGCAGATAATCATAAGTAAGAATTTCATAAAACATAGAACTCACTTCTTTACTTATAACTGCTTTTGATTCCGATACACTGGCTTGCATATTTGCAAACGACTTTAAAGAAATTAATATATTACCATATTGTGCAGAATGCAAACCTAATAAACTTTTGACGCGTAACTTTTTTTCTGAATCTAATATCTGTGACATAGTTATATTATAATTACCACCAGACATTTGACGGTAACATCCGAAACGTGATTCTAAATTATCAGTCTGGAATTTTCCTGTAAGGACATATTGCACATTTAAACTTGCTAAAGATAATTCAATTAATTCTATAAGTACATACGTACTATGATACAAAGCATTATATGTATCACTCGTTAGAGAACCTTTTACTTCAAAATTCCCATTAACTGACTGCCATATTTTTAACCATTCTAAAAATTGTCTTAAAAAAATCAGCCTTTTATCATCTGTTTTTGTAAAAGGTTCATTTAGCGGGTTTCTTTTTATAATGTGGGTCATGGGTCTTTTGATATTAACAATAGTCCACCAATTCAAGATTATTTCTAAAAAATGAGATGTACCACTACTTTCACCACGAAATTTTTTTACGGCAGCAACCGTGGATTCATGAAATATATTTACAGCTAAAGATACTTTTTGTCGTTCAAATGTTGTGAGATATAAACATTTAGTAGAAAGTTTTGGAGCAGATTTAATTAACTTGCCAGATTCTTCTGCATATAAAGCTCTTAAATCAGAAAAATTAGCAGATAGCATGTGTTCATGGCAGTTCCACCGAGGGAAAAAAAAAGATTTATCGAGAGTTTTGCAATTCAGCCAATTGTTTCTTATATTTTTAAGCACATGTACGGTGTCATAGGAGACAAAAGTTTTTGTTGGACAGTTTGGAATTGAAAAATAAAACTTTGATTCAGAATCCTTGGTCAAGATATCAAACATTACACGATTTATTCTGTTATTATCAGTTATAAGAGCAATAACTTTTAAATCACAGCGCTGAAGAAGCAGTAAAACATTCTTGGTTATATTTGCTAATTCGGAACCTAGCAAATGCTTAACTGGCACTAACTTCACAACTTCCTTGTGATTACTGAAAGCAGAACTAACCAAAAAAGTTTGCACAGTTTTTGCTACTTCGTCAACTTTATTAGATGCAGAGCCTATTAACTTACCTTGCTTATAATCTATTGTTTGCTTAATATGAATCTCATCTACTTGCAAAATGACAAATTTTTCATGTTGTTCTAAATCTTTAAAAACATTTTTGAAAAACGAAACAGTTCTGTCGTCGTTTTCTGGATCAACTGCTAATGAAGAAGATATTTTCTGAAGATATCGTTTATGAGGCAAAGACAAAATATCATTGGCTCTTAGCACATTATAGCACTTTACAGATTGTAAATAAATTAAAAAAGCAACCAGTATTGTGTTGTAAGAATACTTCAGTTTTTTCATGAAAAGTAACTGGAATTGTTCAGTAAGAAAATTTAGTTTATAATATATATGTTCAGAAGTACCTTCTACTTTTAAAATATTTATCAAGTTATTCAAATTCATTTGAATTTGTAAAACCAGATTTTCTTTATCAATACTTATCTCATCACTACAATCATAATGGTCACAAAATGCTATCACATTTAGGAGTTGGCTCCATTTTTTGATTTTGCTATTATTTTGTAACAACGCATTCAAATTAGTTGAATAAATAGCAATTGAACACGAGAAAAATTTAACATTTAAGTTACTATCTATAACTATGCTTTTAGTTATTTTTGGCACACCATTGTAAGACAGCTTATATAACAAACAAATATCATCTTTAATACTGACTGACCAACCAGGAGCAGTAATTTTTGTGGCCACTAAATTTTGAAACATATTAAAATCTGCGATGCTGTCTTCTTTCTCTTCTTTTTCTAGTCGTAAGTTAAGTCTCAGGACTTCTTTTTCTTTAATTTCCTGTCTTCTTTCTTCCGGAGACTTCCTTTCCTTTGCCACACTTTTTGATAAATACTTCGGCAAGTTCGGAAATACTGAAGGTGCAGCCCCACTACGAAGAACTGGTCTGTTTCTTTTGAAGTAAAGTTGCCCATTTTTATTTTTTTCTTTATATCGCTCATACCAACCTAAATCATTTTCATGGAAGTGTTTGATGCACACCATAGAATTTTTAGAAGGCTGCCATCCATCTCTTGGTATTGATTTTATCCAGCCGAGTCTTGTATTTCTGTCTTTCGGAAACTTAAAACATTGCACATATCCTTCACTTTTTATTGCACTATCATAATTTGATTTGCAATTGGGGACGCAGCATTTATATGGCATCTTAAATTAGGAAAAGAAAAGATATTTGACATAATGTTACAGGACATTTTTTAGACATAAAATATACCTTTAAACTGTTTATTTGTTTTATGAACACATCCAACACTGTTACACAAATGATTTATAAATATTAAGACATAATTCTTTTATTATTCAGATTAATAAACAGACATATTGAACAACTTTCAACTACAGAGCTAATTTAAGGTTATGTTCCTTTAGCCCACCCTGCACCGTTGCCAAACTTCTCTGGCCGCGGCCTTGTTTAAAGGTGGCTATGTGTATACCGATAGATATTGTAAGAAAAGTTTATTATGTATAGGAATACTATATAAATATGTAGTATACCTTAATAATAAGAACAAGATAATTATTCAGTGTTGCCAAGTTGGCCGATTAATCGCAAATTAGGCTATTAAATATCAGTGCCTTCAGAGGGCCTCCTATCTGACTAAGCAATACCATCTGAATGTCATTACTGAAGGCCTTCTGCAACAAAGCAACTTAGTAAACATCTAATTAGATGTTTGCTAACACATGTTTGAATTCTACCTAAGTGCAATGACAATGTTTGTTTATGTCACATTTTTCACGGCTCTAACTCCTCAAAGTAAAATATAAGTTATCGGCCGTTTACGCCTCTCCTCCCAATTATTATCAATTCGACTATGTCATACTCATAGCAGATACGGCTGATAATGTAGGGATAATAGTAAATAGTGGTAGTTACCAAAAATATACTCTAAAAACGGTTCTAAACGCTTAAAAGATGCTTTATAAAAATACAAACAAACTCTAAAAATGAAATGGGTGAAGCATATCCCTGGTACTTTCCCATACTGTTTACGTTTTAAACATTCTCGCGCCAAACCTTGTACAAGGCCCGAAACGAAATCCACTTGTTCGCCCGCTCCTTCAACCCCCAACGCGTTCTCACGACACTGGGAATTACCTATTTAACTACTCCAAAAGTATACCGTATGCCAAGGAAATCATTAGACAGCCTGTATATTTTCTAGAATTTTTGAGATATGACAACAAAAATTACGATAAGTTATATGTACCCAAAAAAAGCACAATTTGACATATTTCTTTTTTTCCCATGACATACTTGAAACTAGTATTTCCTCGATTTTTAAACCTTTATATATTTTTTATTGTCTTCATCCCTTAGGATGATTTGAGTCTAGTCATAGCACTTTAGAATTAAAATAAAAATTAAACCTAAAAAATGTTCAAAAACAGTCAGGTGTGCTCAGAACTGTCTCAGGATTCCAAAAATGTCATAATATACGGGGTGTTCCATTTGAAATTCAAAAGTTGGAGTCATTCCCGATGAAACCGAAAGTCAAAAAATGTCAAATATGTCAAAATGAGCTTTTCTCTGGGTACATATTACAAATAGGTTTTGTTACCATATCTCAAAAACTCTAGAAAATACGGTCTGGACTGTCTAATGATTTTGTGGGCACTCGGTATACCTACATTCACACTTCCTTATACTACTGGTAAACGATCAAAAAATCGAATTTTAGTTTTCAACAAAAATATCTATTTTTAAACTCAAGGAACCCAGAAAAAGTAGTTAACAAAACTTATATCCTCAAAAACCGATAATCAAATTAACATATATTTTATTTATTAATTCCAGCTTTACTTCGTTAAAGTCCATATTTAATGAGTATCTGTATATAAAATACTTAATCACTTTAACAATATCTATTTATTTTAACCTTATACGTATTTCGGCATGTTTACATGCCTATGAGTACGTTTATCTCGACGACTCCATCGGATGGAAACTCCATCCGATCGTGTCGAGTCAATCCTTATTTCAAACTAAAGTGTATATGTCGGTATCCACTTTAGCGGATTAATGAATCCTTACATTAGTCCGCTGCAATTGAAAAGTGACGAATGCAACAGAAGACGAAGACAGCGCTATCGTTAAGCCAACTTCACATTGCTTAACTTTCCAATTGTACATAACCTCATTTCGTTATCGTGTTATTTCCCCACTTGGCTATGGCTCCTTCTAGCGCTATATTAAATAGAGTAGCTGAGAGTCCATCTCCTTGTCTCACTCCCACTTGTATATTAATTTCGTTTGTGTTACCTTCATTTGTCGTTATTTTTGCAGTAGAATTCGCCATTGTCATTCTTGTCAGTCTAATTATCTTTCCTGGTATTTGCATGTTTTTCATTTCTCTCAATAGTTGCTGTCTGTTAATGGAATCGAAAGCTTGTTGGAAGTCTATGAAGAGGATGTATATTTCAATGTCATGTTCATAGCATTTTTCTATTATTTGTGTTAACGTGTGGATTGCATCTACCGTTGATCTTCCTTGCCTAAATCCCTGTTGGTACTGCCCTAGCTTTTGTTCGGTGTATTTGGTCAGTCGGTTTCTTATTATTGTGGTTAGGATTTTGTATGTAGTGTTCAATAATACAATTGCTCTATAATTGTTGCATTTCGTTGCATCTCCCTTTTTATAAATTGGTGTTATTTGACCTTTTTTCCAGTCTTGTGGCATGCTTTCCTCAATCCATATCTTTACTATTAGGTTATATATTCGTGTTAGTATCTCCTCTCCTCCATTAATTATTAGTTCATTACTTATCTCGTCTGGCCCTGCGGCTTTCCTTAATTTCAGTTGTTTAACTACTTCTGAAAATTCTTCGTATGTAGGGGTGTCTACTTCATTGTCTCTTTCGTCATTTAGTTCTTCATCTGCTTTTTCTGTTGTGTCTTTATATAAGTCTGTGTAGTGTGTCTCCCAATCTCTTTTACTTATTTTTGCTGTTGTTGATTTTTTTGTGCTAAACTGTCTTATATACTCGAAAAGTTTCCTGTTATCTTTATTGTTTACTTCCAGTATCTGCATTTTGTCAGTGATCCAGGCTGATTTCTTCTTTTTGTATAGTTTTGCTGCTTCTTGTTTAACTTTTTTATATTCATTTAATTCTTGGACTCGTCCTGTCTCTATCCATTTCTTCCTTGCTTCACTTTTTGCGTCGTTCTTGGTTTGGCACTCTTCGTCAAACCATTCTTTCAATACTTTGTTACCCTTTTGTCCTATCGTTTTTTCTGCTGCATTAATAATACTTGTCTTTATGTCAGACCATTCATTTTCAATGTTGTCTTCTTGCGTAGTTAGTGTGTTTTCTATCTCTTCGCGGTATTTTGTTTTTGTTTCTATGTCGCTCAGTTTTCTTATATTCCAGTTTCTTCTTTTTTCCTTTGTCTTCGTATTTTTAATTATTTTCATTTTAAACTTCATTATTACTAGTATGTGGTCTGTATCAGCATTTGCACCTCTGTAGGATCTTACGTCGTGTATTAATTTCATCCACTTTTTTGAGATTAGTACATGGTCGATTTGATTGCCGTCGGTTCTACCAGGGATCATCCAAGTGATTTTGTGTTGTAGTCTGTGTTTAAATTTTGTGCTAATTATAAATGACTTCATTGATGAGGCTAGGTTGCACAACTTTGCGCCGTTGTTATTTGTGTTTTCGTGTATTGTCTGTTTTCCTGCTACGTCCCTGTTATATTCTTCTTTGCCTATCTTCGCGTTGAAGTCTCCGATTACTATAAGTATATCATTTCTGTGTACGTCCTCGCATGTTTGTTCTAATTTTTCGTAGAATTCTATCTTTTCGTCTTCATCTGTCTCTTCAGTTGGTGCGTAGCAGTTTATTATCGATATATTGGCTTGCTTGTTTTCTAGTCTTAAGTAGCATATCCTCCCATTAATTGCTCTAAATTGTATTATTCTTTTCCTTGTTTCCTCATTGACCATAAATGCTGTTCCGTTTCTCCCTTGTTTCTTTTCCCCTGAATAGTATAGCGTGAAATGTTTCTTCTCAATCATTCCCTCATTTTTCCATCTTATTTCTTGAAGCGCTAGCATGCTTATTTTATACTTTTTCATTTCTTCTGCTATTTCCTGCATTTTGCCTATTGGTAACATTGTCTTTACATTCCACGTTCCGATATTCATTACGTTTTCACTACTCTTACTTCTTGCTTGATCTTGTTTACTTTTCTTTCCTTTTTTGATATTTGTCTTTTGTATTTCCATTTCCATCAACCATTCCATTGCTTTTTTGTTGTCCGTGTGTCCGTCCTTTGGTTGTATCGCTAGTTTTTTGGGGTGTGGCTTTTTACTAGGCTTCCTCCCTCTATATCGGACCATTCGTATTTAATTCCATTCACTTCCAGTTTGCGATAGCCTACTCTTGTGTTTTTTCCTCTGTTTTTCTCTTCCTGTGCTACTCTCCTAATTGCAAGTGGTATTCTGCGTTCTTCCTTGGTGAGGTCGCTGTCAATGTAGATGTTTTTTGTTAATTTCTTCTTGTTTTTTAGTATTTCTATCTTTTGTTCGAAGCTTTCACATTTTACAATTGTAATTTTTGCATCTTTCGTTCCAACATTGTACGCTTCTTCCACCTTAATTATCGTTCCTATCTCTTTTTGTATGAAATTTGTAACTTTTTGTTTTAGATCTTGCGGTCCAGTCTGCTCTTCTTCGAAGTCTTTTCCTTTGATTACAATATTGTTTCTTCTCTTTTCTTTCTCTTGTTTCTCTAGCTTTTTCTCGATATTGTTAATCTTCCTTTCAAATTCCTCTTTTTCTTTCTTCCAGACCTTTGCTTTTTCTTCCCATTCCCTTTTCACATTTTGCAGTTCTTCTTTCATCATCTCCGTGAACTCGTTTTTCATCTCCGTCAGTTTTACGCTGAAATCATTTTTTATCTCCTCCTTTATTTCCTCCAGTTTTTTCATAATCCCTTCCATCTCTTCTGATTCTTCTTCTTTTGTCCAGTTTTTTTCCTCCGTGCCTTCTGCTCTTTGCTTTTGAGGGCTTCTTACTATTTTCGCGCTTTTTTTAAAGGTTTTTATGTATTCCAGTTCCCACTTTTCGAAATCTTTCGGGTCCTCTTTTCTTTTTCGTTTTAAGAGTTCTTTTTCACTTTGAACACTATTTGCCCTTGCTCTACCACTCTTTTCAACTACTTTATTGTTCATATGTTTTCCGTTTGTTTACGCTTATTAGTTACCCTCGCACATCTATTTTCTCGTTTTTGGGGTCATCTAGCTTTCCATTTCACGCTCACTTCGATGGCTTTTCACTCGTGTGTGTATATGAGTATCGCGGCGTTTCTTCTGTCTTTTCACTCGTGTGTATTTTCAAATTTCGCGGGCGATTTCACTTTTGAAAGTTGGCTGACTGTAGGCACCTCCTTGTTTGCGTCTCGCGTTATCGTCTACCTTGTTGACAGATATTCGCCTTTACGGTATCAGCGCTTTCCGCTTTTCTTTCAATTTTCTTATTCTTCCTCGTTTTAAACGGCCTTATTTAATTTTCCATACTTAGATCGTTCACTAAACCACTTTATTCTGCTTTCTGATCACTTTTCTATTTAGCTGTGCTATCACAATCTCGTTAATTTTCACTGTTTACACTGACACCACTTCACTTTACTTCGTCTCCTTTAGTTAACGAGAATATAGTCAGAGTAATAAAATCCAAAAGAATAAGGTGGTATGGGCATATACAACGGATGAGTGAGGAGAAAGTAGCGAAAAGGATGACAAAATGGAAACCACATACGAGACCAAGGGGGAGGCCAAAAGTACGCTGGGAAGAACAAGTAGTGGAAGATTTAAAAAGAATGAGAGTCAAAGGATGGAGTGAGAAAATGAGAAACAGAAGAGAATGGAAAATAATTGTGAAAAAAGCAGCAAGATACATCAACCTATAAAAGATAAAAGAACAGAAGTGTAATGAAGATAGTGTAGTGTAGTGGAGTGATGCACCACCAACACTGAAACAGTCAGAAGAGCCTCTTAGGGGCGGTTCCAATTCATACGGGAATGTATAGCCTTTAATAATAAGGCAACTTGTTCATGAAATAAGTGAAAATTTAATTTTCCTTTAAATTATGTTGAAAAGATATGAGAAAAAAAATTATTTTTCCGCGCCATTATTCTAAAACGTCGGCGCGAACGGCAAAGCGGGTAGCAAAATGAGTATGTTAATAAGGACACCAAAAAGTGCAAAATTCCCACGTTACAAAAATCCCTGATTTATTTATTTACTTTGTTGTAAATTTTTTAAGTTTTCGGTCAGAAAATTGGTAGCGTATCTTCATTAAATCTTCACAAAGTATTTTCAACTAAAACACATCACTTACAGGAAACATTTTACGACAACACAGAACACAACCAAACTAACCTCTACTTATTTACACGTAAATGCAAATCTATACAACTGCAGTTTACAAAGTTCAGTAAAACTGAAACGCTTTCAAAAAGGCATCAAGTGATAGTAGTGATACGGCTTACAAGATCCTATAAGCCACTGGTGGTACTGAAAGTTAGGGAGTCGCGCTAGGATAATTGAACAATTAAACTTTTATCGAATTATTCTACTTACTTTTATTGATATCCATATTATTATACAATTAGTATGAAAATAAAATAAAACAAAACAAACCATAAGGCTTTTATAAAAGCAACTTTTATAAAAGGGCCCCCACCCCCTCTCCAGTTTTGTTATAGGCAAATTAAAAATAAGATGTATCTACGTTTAAGTCACATACCAGGACGATTATTAAGAAGTTTAAATTATAAACGCTACTACAACTATAACACCCCGGCAAGTATACCTTATTTTCTACTTTACTTCGACTTCCATATGCAGAAACACCAACGAAACTGTTAACTTTTAGAAGTTTTTTGTCCTTTTCCTTGCTCAATTTTCTCTTTTGATGACCACCTAGTGTAGTAGCTAGATTCATATTTGATATGCATATACTTAAAAACTAACCATGATTTTATTATATTTTAAATTTGTAATATACATGCACGTTCGCGATTGACACTGAAATGAAACTGAAGTAATTATTTCTAAATTAAAGTATCCAGTTATTTTGCTGACCTGGGGTTTTATGCTTTTATTTAGGCTACAGATTTTCCAGCTGACTGACTTTTTATTGTTGTATGCTTTGAAGTACAATGACCGTATATATTTTTTTCAATTTTTCCTTTTTGGTTTCCGACAGCTCGTGATCGCTCCGAGCCCGTAAAAGGCTTGGGTCCCCCACGGTGCGGGGATGTTTGTTACGCCACTGATATTACTACCAATAAAATTTAAGTCAAGTACTCATGTTTTATTTGAGTTTTAAAAATAAACGTTTGACAATTTGATATTTTATTGGTGGAATAATCCAATGCTCTCTGCACTCCCACATTTTGCATACTGATATAAATATTGTCATGTTCTGATGCTATCACAAATTGATAGCATCAAAACTTAATTTTATAATAATACATCATGTAATTTAAAATTTAGTAAAAACTTGAATAGAATTGTATTTTAATTTTTGTTGTAAATTTTACATTTACCAACCTTTTAAAAATTGGCAACCCAATACTGTTAAAGATCATACAGTCCACACTGCTGCAAGTATGTTATCGTATAACCCTATTATTCTGAAAAGGGTTACATATCTCTTTCTTTTGAAATTCTCAAAGTATAAAATATGGGCGTTATATTAACTAGCAGAAAGACAAAATCAGCGATTATAGATCATGCAGTAGTTATTTATATACAAATAAAGATAAAAATAACAAATAAGTTACAAAAACATTAAATATTTAATCTAATGGCATGTACATACCATAATAGTGTATAAATTTAAACCTGATAAGAAAATATATTAAGGGCTATACTTAAATATTTAATTCAACATTACTCAACACATCATCAAAACCATCATCAAAAAAATCCATTTCCGTACTACTAGCATTTGCTACACTATCACTCATATCTCTAACACAGTTTTCTTTATTGCTACATTGCTTTTCAATGTCACTGCTACTCTTGCTTGGCGATTTAAAATATGTTGTAATATCCAATGTACTAGCACATGTGATGTTTGAATGAAGACATTCTGCTATGGATACTTTACTGTTTAGGTCTTGGGTTGTTACAGCAACGTTATCAAAGGAATCTTTGAATAACCCAGCTTCCTTAAGAATCTTCTGCTTATTTTGCAGAAGTGGCCATATAGAATCGTCAGCTGTATTCGGAGCAAGAAGGTATTTTACTAAAACTTTCCCTTCTTGACCTATTCTATGTGCCCGGCTTTCTGCTTGACTTAAAATCTATAATAAAAATGTGCCAAGTTATACTTTAATAGATTATATTACATAAAAATTATGTTAAAATGATACACCCTTAATATAAACTGAAGTAGTAACAAACACTTACACTAGGATTCCAATGTAATTCGGCAAATAATACCAACTTAGCAGCAGTTAATGTTATACCAGCATTAGCTGCAGTAATAGATAATATGGCACATTCGTAATTATCATCAACTTGAAATTTATCGACAAAAAACTTTCGCTGGTCGGAAGTTGTATTGCCATCTATTCTTATAAATTTTTTCTTTTTCTTGTGAAGTACTTGCTCAATTGCATCTAACATTTTTTGGTGATGAGCAAATACTATGAATTTTTGCTGGGATTCCAGAACTTGTAAAATATAAGAGCTAAAAAGGTGTGCAAGACATTAGTCACATAAAATTCAAAACAATGAAAAAAAGTAAACGTCAAACATTAAATCAAAGACCTTTCGTTACAACAACCTTTTTTGAAAGTAAATTTAGAAGTCCTTCTTTCTCTTACAAATGAGAATTAATGATAAAACTAATGGCATTACACAAGAAAGGCTACTATTGTAAATACAGTACAATGTCGGTAATCCAGACAGAACAAATTTTCCACCGCCCGGATAGCAAATTTTACAAATTATAGATATACTTATTTAAAAAAATTCACAAATCAAACAAAGTTTTTTAATGAATTCTAATTATTTTTATAAACAAATAGCAAACTACATTCACACACAATCATTTTTCTTTAAATAATAACTAATTTTTTGCTGCTTTGTGTTTTTGATAAAATGTGTACTGGCTTTCTCTTTCAATCTTCTTAATAAAAGAACATCTTGCATTGGAACGTTATTTTCTTCTATTCATTGAATGCACTGAAAAAATGACTGAACAGCATCTTTGTGCGTGATTTTATCACAAGATTCTTCTACAAACTCACATTTGGAATCGGTAATATTCAATGCATTATTGTCAGCTTTTGTAGCCTCTGCAATTAAGTCTTGATCTGTAAATAAAACTTACCATGTTTTCATTTTGTCCAATTGCCCACTTAAAGACTTCCTTTACCGATTCATCCCATTGTACTTTTGGTCAGAGTAACGTCCAACTTTTTTTGATATTGTTTTCAGTTATAGTTCTCCATGATTGATGTAAGTTCATGACAGCGTCCTTCAAATTGTAGCTCTTCAGAGTGTTTGTTAAATCATTGCCTTGAGATAATAAATGAGTCAATATTTTCTTTCTGTAAGCCACTTTAATATTTTGGATCAAATTTTAATCCAATGGCTGTAATATTGCTGTGCAGTTGGAAGTTAAAAACATAACTCTGAAGTTTGTATCAAAATTTAATGCATCCTCTGTTGGATGTGAGGGAGCGTTATCTATTAGAAGAAGCCCTTTTTGTGGTAAATTTTTCTCGCCCAAACATTTTTTTACATGTTTAATAAAACATGTTTTGAACCATTCCATGGAAATTGCATGGGTCATCCACCCCTTCTTGCTGACTCTATACTTGATGAGGAGTTCAATGTTTTTAAAACATCTGGGGTTGAGAGATTTACCAACAACAAGTAGTGGTAACTTGTAGGTGCCTGCTGCATTTGAATAAGGCATAAATGTGATCCTATCTTTGAAAACTTTTCTGGTGGGAGCTGACTTTTCCTTTTCATGAACCCAAGTAGTAGTTGGTAAAGTTTTCCAAAATGCCACACTTTCGTCAGCGTTGTACACCTGATTTTCTGATAAATTCGTTTTGTTGACCATTTTTAGGAACTTCTCTTGGAATGGTGCTACCGCACATAAATGTCACATAAATTTTCAAAAATCGAATTCCTTGCCTCTTTTTAAACTTATCCAACCAACCAGAGCTTGCTAAAAAAATCATCTTTTCCCGTTATTTTTCTGTAAAAAATCTGACCTTTTCTCTTAAATTTCCAATGAAATCGGTACAAAAACCATGTATACAAACCCTTCTCCACCTTAGGGTGTTCACCTTGACGAAGAACTTTTTTGGAACCTACATATAAGCCCTGTTATATTTTTTTAAACTATAACTCATAAAATCGTACATACCTGCTCCTTGAAATGTAGTTGAAACAAACTCTCTAATTTTATTTTTCTTTTGTTTAATGTCATATACCGTTAATGTAAACATAAGGCATTTGATGTTTTAGTAGAAAATTAGGGGGATTCCCTCAAGTTTATTTACGGTTGGGGCACGTAATTTACACGATTTTTAAATGTGTCCGGATTATAGAGCTGAATGGCACAAAACTGTCTGAATTATAGCACTGTCCGAATTACTGGAGTGTCCGAGTTAACGCATGTCTGGATTATCAAAGCTGTACTGTATATACAAATTATAATCTTCTTTAGAGTCCTTTGCTCTCGACAGAGCGTGGGGACTTTCTTTCCTATGACTGTAGTGAGCGTGCTTAATGAATCACAGACATAGGGGACCTACTGTTTACCGCGGGCTCCGAACCGCAAGAAGTGCAAGCACTTTTTCTCCAGAGAAAGTTTTCTAGGCAGAATACCTCGCTGGTTTGCCATTGCCTTGCTAGAGAGAACAGCCGAAAAAATCCGATGTTCCGGTACTCGGATTTGAACCTAGACCCCAAGCATAGCAGTCCAACGCTCTAACTGCTAGGCCACGGCTGCCTCACTAATTATAATACTTTTAAGTTAATTCACAAAAAAATTATTTGTTTATTAAGCAACAATAAACTTACCAAACAGAAGGAATTTTCATTTTAGCCGTTTCAGCAAAGAAAGTCAGCAATGCTGCATGTTTCTCACCTCCCTTCTTTTGCCGATTGTATTTATCAGCAAGTGCATTCAAACACTTTCTATCAGCTTCACTAAACTGGTTTAAGTTAACATCTAATGTTACAACTTCTTGCTCTTTATTTGGCAATGATTTCAGGACTTCCTCTTTACTTCTGCGAATCATAAATCGCTTGGCTAAAATAACTTCCAATTCTTGCAAATTTGATTTACCACTAGAATCCCAACCAAATTGTGTCGACTTAGCATCGCAATATCTTTTGCTATATTCAAAGAAATTTCCAAAAAACTTTTCATCTATTAATGACAGTTGCGTATAAAGCTCACTGGGTCGTGAGAGAGCTGGTGTCCCACTTAACAATATAACTCGCTTTGCTTCTCTGGCTAATTCTGTAGCAGCTTTTGTACATTTGGCTTTAAAATTTTTGAATGTGTGCGACTCATCTATTATTAAAACTCCAAATTTTCGTTCCAATAATTTTTCAAGACAACGGCTCATCATGTCGTGGCTAACTATCAGTATTTTTGCATCGCCAATATAATCTTTTCCTGATACCATATACTGTGTATGCATAACAGAAATACTTGGAATATATTTATGGACTGTTTCTTCCCATACATTCCTATTAAAAAAAATACATATTATGGTTATACTAAGTTTGAGGTTTACTTCTTTGAAGTTCGTTACTAATATAAATAAATAATAATTTATTGTAAATAAAACAATTCTCAACTTCAACAGGTTATTTTATTTTAGCCTTATACATATTTCGACATGTTGACATGTCATTTTCAGAGGCAAGATGTTATAGAAACAATAAATCTTCATAACTTGATCTTGGTTTTCTATATCTGCGTCCAGACAACTTGATTTCTCATTCCAAAACGGCCAATAACGGTGAATTTAAGAGATCAATTGCTCATTCATTAAAGGTACAGATTTTAAATGTTTGTGAATTTCAAATGCTATTTAAACTGTATACAATTGTTTACCTCTGTACACTCACATTGAATTATCACCAACTTATTTCCTTTCACTGATACAACACAAGTACTTACTTCATCGAAGCAGTAGTAGCTATAAGTACTGGCCAATCCGATTTATAATAATTAGCTATGGCTAATGCTTGAAATGTTTTTCCTAATCCCATATCATCAGCAATGAAACATCTTCCATTTTTATCAATTCCAAAACTACAAAAAAATTCACTACAAACTGCAATAATTACAACAAATTAAGATTTCACACTTTCATAGTATAACAAAAAATCAAAATAATTAGTTAAAAAAGTTTTTTGGGCAGAAAATTATCTTATCTTTATTTACATTACTACATTTTGACTTATTAAAATTTAAAATGGACCGTTAGTCAAATATCGAACGACAAAATGCAGGACCTCGTAAATTTAAGATTATTAGTGGTTGCATTCAATTAATTTAAATCTGTACATCAGTGAATGCAGGTTAAGATTATTTAGCTGAAAATATGGCTATAAAATAAGAAAAGATTAGGTCGTACGAACTATTTGCTAAACACAAAATCATCATAGTGCCATGATAAATTTGGTTGCAAGGTACTGCCTTTGGTAACTGGATATATTGTATTCTCACCAAACACCTTCTTCTTGAAATGGCATTAAGGCATTTAAAAGTTCTCGATCAATTCCACTCAAATCAATGGTAGAATAACTCCGTTTTGGCATTCTACAGCATTGTAGTACGTAATTGGGTAATTTTCCTACCACTACATCAGGTTGCAAATATATAAGCTTGTTTTGTACTAATTCATAATCAATTATGTGAAAATCCCAGTGTCTAGTTTTCGAATCTATTTAAAAAAAAAGCAGATGGGTAACCATTGTAGTAAAATAGTAGCAATAAGAATGAACTTACTATATGACCTCGATGGAATCGTTTTAAAGATATCAACTGCTGGAGCACTGTATCCTGATAGTTCCACAACAAATCTGTCTTCTGATATTAAAGCACAAATTCCTGTGACAACATTATTTTTCCCATAAAAATTTCCTGCTTGGTGTGGTTTATTATAAGGTTTTGAATTCAAACTGTTACCTCTTGGTACATTTGATAAACTCTTCATTCCTATTTGATTTGGACTAGAAAATCTCTGAAATGCCGAAACCTTTGGGCTTGTAAAACTTTTTGAGCGAAAAGGAGATTTATTCAAATTTGAGGTACTTGGTTCTAATTTTACTAGGTTAGAATTTGCAGTATTAATATTACTCAGATTTTTCTTCGACAACCTTTGCTGAGCTTGCCTTCGTTTTTCTTCAATTTCTTGTGGTGTGCACTGCATTTTTTAAATTGTACCTAGATGAGTGATAATAAAAAAAAATTAAAAACTTGAAAACCAAACAAACTGATTCCCATGAAGTACAAAACCACAGAACATAAACCTGTACAAAACCACAGAACATAAACCTACGCTATTTGACATACGTCTAGCTACGTCTACGTTAACGTGGAGCGTTAAAATATTTTTAAATCCACGCTATGTCGTCACAATCCTGCACACATGGGCGAAAAAGCGTTATCAGTTATCAAATATAACTGCTCTTAACCATATCCTCGGGCGGACCGCAAAGATCAACAACATTGTTTTAAGGAAAGCAATATACAGGGTGTTAATGAATTGTAGGGATAAACTTCTAGGACTTGCAAAACACCACAAAGCAAACAACTTTTGTTAATAAATGTGTGGTCAAAAGCGCTTCCTTTTAAGGATAGCGCTTCTCAAAGATTCTCTAAGAAGCGCCTAAATGTAGGCAACTCAATTTACTACCTACTATTTGTTTCCATAACAAATTAATACAGGATAAACAAAGCCCTCTTTCCCACTTTTCAAATTCAAATTAAATTTAAAATAAATTAATTAATAAAATGTTTCAAAACTAAGCAGTAGAAAAAAAAACAAAATTACAAAGCAAAAATCAACTATTTGAAAAATTTACAATAACTAATTATCAAAAAAAAATCACAGAACGAAATAAAAAACGAATTATAAAAGGCACAGAAAGAAACGAATGCAAAAAAAGTCAAAAAATATCACAAAAATATCAAATTGTGTCAAAATTGACTTTATTTGAATGCATGTATGTCTAGATCATTTACAATAACTAATTATCAAAAAAAATCACAGAACGAAATAAAAAACGAATTATAAAAGGCACAGAAAGAAACGAATGCAAAAAAAGTCAAAAAATATCACAAAAATATCAAATTGTGTCAAAATTGACTTTATTTGAATGCATGTATGTCTAGATCATTTACAATAACTAATTATCAAAAAAAAATCACAGAACGAAATAAAAAACGAATTATAAAAGGCACAGAAAGAAACGAATGCAAAAAAAGTCAAAAAATATCACAAAAATATCAAATTGTGTCAAAATTGACTTTATTTGAATGCATGTATGTCTAGATCATTTACAATAACTAATTATCAAAAAAAAATCACAGAACGAAATAAAAAACGAATTATAAAAGGCACAGAAAGAAACGAATGCAAAAAAAGTCAAAAAATATCACAAAAATATCAAATTGTGTCAAAATTGACTTTATTTGAATGCATGTAGGGTGAGTACGCATAATGTCGACCATGCCCAGTGGTCGCCCGCTGTAATATTAAATGTTAGTAAATAAACCGACTTTTCACTAAAGAATCAATGTAATGCAAGTCCAGTAGTCGACCATGTCTTTCCCCCCTTTTTCAGTGAATATTTCAAACATAACCTAAAAATAGTATGTGTGAAGCACGGTGGAAGTAGGCAGTGTAATCGTGGACGACAATAGGTAAGTAAAACTAAGATTTTGACTAAGTGAACTGCTCTTGCAAATTAGTCAATAATTCCAGTTTCTACAACAATATTTTATATATGAAACTCATGGAACATCATTTATATATTTACTAAAAGGTTTTAACCTCAAAAAGTTAACAAACGTTTTCGTGTGGAGTTTTTTTATGGTGGTCGAGCATTGGCATATCAAAAAGCACTAAATCTTAAAGTCGTCCGGACGGTCGACTATTGGCTTTTTTAAAGATTTCACAATTTTAGCCCGTATTTACCATACAAATAAAGGTATTCATGTGCGGTGCATCCATTGTTTAAAAAATAGCATATGCCTAATAAAATCCAATAGTCGACCGCATTTAAAGTTACTGGTCGAGTACTGGGTTATTGAATATTTCTGTATTGCCAGTTTCCGACCGCAAGAAAAAATATTTTAAATAGTTATTAACAAATACATACACATACGTCGGTATATTATTTGAGTTGCTTAACGTACCTAAGCCTTTATGCACCTTAGGTGCTGTACAAAAATGGCGACGTCTCGGAGCAAAAGACCAATACACCAATACACAGAAGAAGCTCTCTCAGATGCACTCAAAGCAGTACGAGAAGAAAAAATTTCTATAAGAGAAGCATGTAGAAGATTTGGTGTCCCCAAAACAACCATAATAGACAGGCTTAATGGTAGAATAAAAGAAGGTCCTCGCAAAATGGGTCCAGATACAGTACTTACTGCAAACGAAGAAACTGAGCTAGTCGAGTGGTTATGCGAACTAGCAAAATGTGGATTCCCACGAAAGAAGGTGGATTTATTAGATACTGTGCAGGCTTTTGTACGTATAGACGAACGACAAACACCATTTAAAGATGGAAGACCTGGTGAGAAATGGTATAAATCTTTTTTAAAAAGACACAAACAACTGTCTTTTCGTGAACCTGAGAGTTTAACGTCCGCTAGAAGTTTAATAACTGAACAATATCTAAGAAAATGGTTTGAGGATTTAAAATCATTCTTACTTAAACACAACGCAGTCGACATCTTAGAAGATCCAGCCAGAATTCTAAACGGCGACGAAACGTCATTTTCAATGTGCCCAAAAACTGGGAAGGTTATCGCTCCAAAAGGATGGAAAAACCTTTATGAACACAAAAGAGGAAATGAAAAAGAAACAATAACAGTGCTTCTTGTTTTTAATGCGGAAGGGAAAACAGTATATCCTATGGTGGTTTTTCCTTTTGTACGACCACCTAAAGCAGTTGTTGATAGTATACCAAGCACATGGTTTCTTGGTAAATCGGAAAGCGGGTGGATGCGGGGAGATGTGTTTTACGAATACATAGCCAATGGGGTAAATAAGTGGCTAACTGAAGAAAATATCCCTCGACCTGTATTATTACTCATTGATGGCCATAAATCTCACTTGACGTTTGAAATTAGCGAGTTTTGCAATGAGAATAAAATAATACTCTATGCCCTTCCACCAAATACGACTCACATCATGCAACCTGCAGATGTGAGTGTGTTTAAACCTCTTAAGACACAGTGGAAGGAAACTGTGAGGGCTTGGCAATCAAAACCCGAGAACGTAAATTGCGTTTTAAACAAAACCAATTTCTGTCCATTACTGAAAGAAGTTTTGGATAAAACTAATGCATCTCTACCAGAAACCATAAGAAATGGATTTCGTAAGTGTGGGCTATTCCCATTTGATCCTGACCTAGTAGATTACAGTAAATGTATTCAGAACAGATTGGAAAATCTGAACGAAGCCCTAAGAAAACCAAACCCAAATGTCACGCAAGAACAGTTACAAATTACTGAACATGTGCTTACCCAATTTCAAGAGAAGCTGTCTCATAGGGGAATAATCAATATTCCCGAAATTATCAATAAAATTAAAGAAATTGCATCTGAAGTAACTTCATCTGTCACAGAAACCTACGAAGTAACTATGAATGGAGAACTGAAATTAATTAAAATTGATGACAATAATTGCTCAGAAAAAGTAAACTTTGGTGAAGTACTACAAAATGATATAATCTGGGAGTTTGAAGAAGAGAATAACCAAAACAAGATTGAATTCAATGACCAAAATGAGATGGCGATGAAGGAAATATGGGATGATAATGAAATACAAAGTGATCCGATAATGATAACTGTAGGAAATCCTAAAGAAAACATAAAAGACAAGACTGAAAACCACACAGAAGACATAGAAGCTATGCAGAAGTGTGATGATGATAAACTGAATAATGACCTGACCTTAAAATTTAAAGAAAAACGTGAGAATTATATTAAAGAAAATGAAACTGACAAGGAAAATGAAAACAATGTGGTGCATAAAATAGTAAGCGATAAAATGCGTAGTGATGACTTGACATTAGTATATGAAGAACAGCAAGGAAATGATGATAAAAAAAGTGAGACTGACAAGGATAATGAAAACAATGTGATGCATAAAATATTAAGTGGTAAAATGTGTAGTAATGACTTAACATTAGTATCTGAAGAAAAGCAAGAAAATGATGAGAAAGACAAAGAAAACGAAACTCAAAAGAAAATTGAAAACGACGTGACGCAGGAAATAGAAAGTAACGTAGCTGCAAATAAAATTATTGGAGAAAGAAGCAAAACAAAAAATATTACAATTTTGCAAAACATTTGTCTGCCGAGGAATGCATCATTAAAAGGTCATTTGTATTGGCCAAAACCATTCGAAAAAAGTACAAAACCGAAGAAGGATGTTGACAAACCACCAGCAGCCATTTCATCAGATTCTTTTAGAGATTTTTTAAGAAGAAAAGATGAAGAGAAACAACTTGCGCAAGCTGAAAAAGAAAAAAGAAAAGCCATACGTTTAAAACGCAGTAGCGAACGAAGAGAAAATATAAAAAATAAGAAAAAAAAAATAACTGAGGCTACAACTACTGAAGAAATTAGAACTGAAGGTGAAAAAATTGGGATGAATTTGTTGAATAAAACGAAAGAAAAGTGCAGCAACTGCGATTCTGAATTGGAAAGTGATACTGAAGAAAATGAGTTAAAAAATGTAGGTTGTGATAGATGTAGCAGATGGTTTCATTTAAAATGTACCGATTTCTGTGGACAATTGTATGCCGATATTGGTGATTTAGATTTTGTATGTCCATTTTGTTAAAGTTTTATACTTACATTCTTCTATTTTATTATTAGTTTTTAACTAAACACTTAACTCTTCATTTTTTTGATAAATGTATTTTTACTTTTTTAAATGGTTTAATTTGAAATGCGTTTTAGGTCAGGTACCTAAACAATGACCAAAAAGTTGCAGAGTTCTTGAGAATATATTTTCTGTTGTTTTATTATGTCCGTGTAGGTATATTTATAAATTTTATAATAATTTGACTGTTTCAGTTTATCTATTTACAATTTATTAAGAAGTTATATTTATTTTCGATATTATATTATTATACTGACTATATATTTTACTATATAATGTTGTTTTATGAAATACTAGTTTATTTTAGTTTATAATCTTTTTTGAATAAACAATTTTAGTCAATCTATCTACTTATTTATGCAAAAATTATCTAATATTACTACTATGGTCGACTACTAGAATGTCCTTGGTCGGACATAGGATTTTCATGGTCGACTACTGGAGAAACTTAACAATTTTCACATTTGATTTTTTTACATATACTAATGTCATACCTACACCCTAAATCGCGATACCTTTCAAAATTGTAATAAAAGTGAGTTAATATTACAAAATATCGGCCTTCTAGCTTTAAATTAGCATGAAATAATAATGTGTTTAAATGAGGGTTCTCACTAACTGGTCGACTACTGGAACATTTACCCTATGTCTAGATCATTTTTTTTAAATTCTGTGTTACCTGTGCAAAATAATTGAAAATGCAATTCTTCTTAAAAAATCTCTAAAGGAAACACTTTTGACCACACATTTATAAACAAAAGTTGTTTGCTTTGTTGTGTTTTGCAAGCCCTAGAAGTTTGTCCCTACAATTCATTAACACCCTGTATAAAATGAAAAAAAATTGACCCCAACTGAGATTCGACCCCTCAACTAAAACACGTAATAAACCAATAGAAATCTGTGCACGTAATATTAATTTTTAAACAGTCCGACCGTGCAGATGTCTTCGCGTGGATCTCAAAATATTTTACGCTCCACGTTGAGCTAGACATGGTCTTTAAAAAAATACTGCCGGTGGTCATGATCAAACCTAGGACCCCTTCGAGCCTATGCAGGGATGCTCGAGGAGCTTCGTTACAGAAACACCTTTGAAATTGGTGAACATACTAGTACACTGTAATAGGTTACAGAAATATATCTACGAAAGGCGCAGTTTTGTCAAATCTGGCGCATGTGTACGAAAGTAGCTCTGTTGCATTAATAGACTCTCTTTTGGTAGCTTTGTGCATGGCCGCCGATGAACAACTGATGATCAACTGATGCTGACGCATGAAGAACGATACTTCCGTCAGGTTTACTCTGTAAACGTATATCCGGGATCACCACCCGCAATAGATAGCGATGCTAAATAAAAAATGGTTGAATTTAATAAGGAAAACAAACCGTTTGTGATAAGTTAAATTGTTGTTATTTAAAATTTAAAGAATCAAAATTAGTATGGCTCACAAAAAAGTGTCCCTGATGGATATTTTTGAATATTTAGATAAACGAATGAAGCGACCAGTTGAAGAAGAGGCACTTTTTATAGCAACCCACTTTATGTGTGGTTGTAAAAATAGAATCGGGCAATGAAATATATTATTCAAATGTTAAACTACCATTCACAAACAAAAGCTGCACCTTAAGTGAATGTTAGCAATAGTAGGAAATAGTTTTGTATGCATTTTGTAGTGATTATTTTTATTGGAAAATAAATCGAAAAATTGAAACCATTGAATGAAATTTTCAGCTTATGTTTATAAACGTAGGCACTTTATTCACGCCCTTGTAAATAACATTATTTTAAGCAATACAACAGCCGCCAAGTGCGACTGTTAACACTTTAAAGTCTGCAAAGCCGGAAATTCTGCTCGCTGCAATGGCCTATGCGCTATGCCTTGTACTACAGCTTTGCGTTTTTATGCGGAAATAAGTGCAATGAAATTCCTTTACTGCAATACGCGTTACAGTGAGATGCCTAACGAAGACTTTCTGAGCTAGAAGTTATTTAAAATGTTTTTGTTTTTAAATTTTCATCTAAAACAAGTGTGTTGCATCCACAGATTTCTATATAGTTAACTAGTAAAAGTCGGTAAAATGTACAACGTTATAATTATAAAATTTACATATTTGCAAATACGGTAAGTATTAATATCTAGTGTGGGAAAGTTCACACTTCAGCTTTTTGCTTGTTGTAATTGTTAGGTAACGTTTTACACTGTGTTTATTTTATAAGAGATAACTTTAGTTCATTGGAATATAGCCAATAAATTGTGTTTTTCTTAAATAAGTAAATTCTACTATAACTGTATATTTATTACTACATTTAATTAAAATAAAGAACTAAAGTAGTAACCACATATAATTACATTTTGTAATTTTAATCAATTACATATAGTTATCAATACTGATAAGCCTTTTATGCAAATTTTGATTGTAACAGATAATAAATCTTCAAACAGGGTTATTTTCAGTTAAAATCAATATTCACATTTAAGCTAAATTGATACTAATTATATAAAAAGTTTAAAATTTAAATATTAGCAGGGATTTTACCATACAGGTTAGTAAGTATCCAAATCTATAGAGCTGCTTCCAAACAAGAGATCTGCTTAAGTGCTTAACGTTGTCTTTATCCATCTGAAGAATGTATAATATATAATCTATGACCCTATCATGCTAGCCCTATTTCTATCTAATAGTTTGTGTGAAAGTTTATAATTTTTCACGCAAACATGCACCCTTATTTTTTAATGTATTTTTATAATTTTGCTATTTTTCGAGTAAATGTAAACGGTCTAATGCTCATGGCTTCCGACACATCGCAGCATGTCCAAAATAGGACGATCCGCCTCAAAACGTTTATACATATTAATAAATAAAATGTAATAACATTTCTATTTCAAGGAGCATGTACTCAACCTTTTTACAAAATGATTGTAATTCGCTCTTTATTTTTATTGAATCCGCATTTGCTTTCCTCTTGGTACTGAAGTTTCCTAGAAAAAATAGTAAGCAAAATTAAAAGCCAGGGTTTCCACCTAGCATTATTAACAGAATAAATTTAAAAAAAATAATATTACTGAATCCTGACATGGGAATTCCTCATCAATAATTAGCAATTTGCCCTTGAAAAAAACACAAATATTATTGTTTCAAAAATGCTTAGTATCAGCATTGACTATACTCTTATAATCAAAGGTATCAGCAATTTTTAGGTTCGGGGTCAGGCAATCCAACCGGCAACTGCTGTAGTTCTTGGGAGGAAGCTGCGTTATTATGCAGACATTAAGCGAAGATTTTTGTAATTTGAAGATTATCGGCTGATCTGCCCTTTTTATGCGAGTTTCTTGAATTTAGGGGAAACCCCAGGGGAGGTGGAGAAAGTATATGTAGTTAAAAGTTTTTGGTGTGTCCTGTTAGTTTTTTTTTATTTACTTCAGTTACTTATCTACCTGGACCATACGAAAGTTTGTGGTAAGTACTAAGCAGGTATAGCCATGTTGCATGTAACCCCTAAGGAGCTATTATTTAATCACGTATTTATTTATATGGAAGTTTTGGCAATTTTAAGGATTTGTGATTTATTTATTTATATTTTTTTGGAAGCTATTAAAATTTTTAACAAATTTTATTTCATACAAAAACTTGTTTTAGCAGCCATTAGAAAAGTTTAACCCGAATATGTTTGACTTACAAAATTTTATCTGCGGTAATTACACAAGAGATTCTTATCGAATAAAA